>JARJLF010000152.1:0-347212 GCA_029378395.1 Mycena leptocephala
AGCTGCTCGAACCCACATCCAAATCTGGTCCGGCAGGTGTCGGTTTCGATGTTCAGGTATGCAAGACCGGGTGGTCTTCGCGCCCGTTCCTGACCATTTTCAGAAAGCGGGAGACGCTAGGGTAGCGTTAATAGGGTTCGTCGACATCTCGGCTCTTTGATGACTAGTTCTGAATTGCCTTTAGCTTTCCATCAGTAGGAAAATCCACTCTCCTTAGCAAAACCACGCATACGGCCTCCGAGGTTGCCTCTTATGAGTTCACGTAGGGAATATATATTTTCGGGACAACATATGTCATCTAACGACTTCAGAACCTTAACTGCAATTCCTGGAGTAATCGAGTATCAAGGAGCTCGAATTCAACTGCTAGATCTTCCCGGTATTGTTGAGGGTGCAAGCCAAGGTCAGCACTTTCCTCCCCTTATTTACCTGAGGGCTGACCGTAATCCAGGCCGAGGGCGTGGACGACAAGTAGTGTCGACAGCCAAAACAGCAGATCTTATTCTGATAATGGTGCGAAGATGGACTCGTATGTGACCCTCGTCAACTAGATAATGCGCATATATCATATAGCTTGATGCTACAAAATCGGAGGAGCAAAGGTAAATAAAAAATTGTAATTGCATTCACATTCAACGCCAATACTAGGCGGCTTTTGGAGATAGAATTGGATGCTGTCGGCATTCGATTAAACAAGCAAAACCAGATATCGTTTTTAAACGACGAACACGGGAGGCGTAGGTAGCTTCAGTTTTCCGGTCCAGAATCTAACCAATGGTCCTCCGCACAGATCACGGTTAGGCACCTCTTTCTATGTTGTACACAAATCAAACCCTACTTGGTAGTTCAATTGCACGGTTAATTAACGCAGACAGATGAAAAGACTATTCGGACCATCTTAGCCGGTTGTAGGTGCAAGCCTTCCTGTTCTGCTTCTGAACCCCACATATTCGTTCAGATAAACTACACAATTGTGATGTTATGATCCGGGAGGACGTGCGTTTCGAATCTGCGAATTCCTGCACACTCACAACGCCAACAGATTACGACGGACGACTTCATTGACGTTCTGATTGGTTCGTTTCCCACTTGAGCAGAGGAATACTTCTCCTGAACCATTTAACCAGGCACACGAAAATATATACCGTGTCTATGTTTGTATTTGAGTCCCCATGAAACTCTTTCGCTGAACGTCTCCAACACAGATGTCTATAACAAGATAGATGCCATCAGCCTCGAGCAGATGGACAAGCTCGCTCGCACCCCCAATACCGTTGTTATCAGTTGCGAGATGGCGAGTTTCTGGTTCAATATTTTACGTTCCTCTTTTTGACCTTTGCTCAGGATCTCAAGTCAGTTGAATGATTCCATGGGTCAGACTGGTTTTGACGCCATTTTAGCCTGGATTATCTCATTGAGCGTATGTGGGCTGAACTGAATCTCGTGAAAGTGTACACGAAGAAGAGGTAACCAGCCTGCTCAAATACATCCTTTTTATCTTACCTATGCGTGCAGAGGGGCACACCCAGATCTCTCAGACCCCATTTGTCTAAGAAAGGGGGCCACAATTGAGGTAAAAAAAATTCACGCCCGTTCAAAATCCTTGTTCAACTTGGTCGACCAGGACGTCTGCAATGGCGTGCATCGATCTCTTGCCACAAATTACCGGTACGGACTTGTCTGGTGAGTTACATACTGCATCTTTTGTGACATTACTAATTTATTGCATAGGGTAATATCTCTTGATCTTGTTCGGAGACGTCGGCTAAATGATGTTGCAGGGAAAAAGCAGCAAGTTCAATCCACATGCTCAGAAGGTTTCCCTAGCGCACCAGGTTCAAGATGAAGATGTAGTGTCCAGTAAGTTCGAGTCTATATGAGGTGCATCCACTCATTTTGGACGTAGTTTTCACTAAATAATCGCTCTGTATATTATTCGTTTCGATATTGCCTTTCTGAGTTATTTGGATGACTACCTCTAAAAATGGAAATGGTACTGTCGAGACTGACGCAGTCGATGTACTACATTCTGGATCTAACCATAAGTCTGGTCCGACAACAGTTGATCAGGGGATAGCAGGATGCAAAGACCATCGTGGGCAGGCCGAACCCATATTGGATCGCCTTCGCCGATTTGTCCTAGCCCTTTCAACATGTTTTCGGTAGGATCGGTTGGAGCTTTGGCGCCTCCGATAACCTCTCCGATTGTTACATACTCGTCGTGAGCGACCTCGTGCGAGAAACCCAGGAGATAGGTCCGCTTGGCGCCAATTTTTCTAGCTGCCTCGACTGATTGCTCCAAGCCGAAATGGGAGGGGTGAGAGCGCAAGTGTAGACAATCAAGGATGCACACCGGCAATTGTCGTCCAGAGGCCGGAAGAAGGGAGCTCCACGCCTCATCGGGGATTGCACCGCAATCGGCAATGTAGACAATATCTTCTTGAATCCTGACGAAGGCATCAACACGTACTTTCTCCAACGAGAGACCAACGAACCTAAATGCAAAACACATGTAGGGTTGAATGATTTCTATTGGGGGTTGCTTGGCCTCCAAGTCGGCAGGCGCATCTTCCAAAGTAACTTGAGCCACAGAGGCCACGATAGAGGGTTCTGGGGCCGGTGTCGTGGTGGGCGGTTGAGAAAATAGGCGGCCATGATGTACCAAAAATGGGGTAACCATTATAGATGTGCCGTTTATCTCGAACGGTATCGCATTGTCGATGCAAACGTGCCACACGAATTCTGGAACCTGTAATGTGGTGAGACCAAGACAAAATCCATTGAGCGCAATGACAAACGTCACCGCCGCCGGATGCGAATTCTGAAAGAAGCGGGAAAAGGGCGGTTACAAAAAATGAATAAGTTATGAATACCTTTGGACACAAGATATGGAAACATCCTCTTGATATCCTGGTATGTCGCTTCTGAAACGTAGAGGTCGATATGAGGTTGGATTCTTGAACTCAATGTCCACGCTGTGAACGCATGACGAGAGGGTTGTCTCAAATGTCTGAAATCGTTTCGCACCTCGGAGATCATCTAATCCGTTGACCGCTGCCAGCCTATGATTCAGTGACTGTGTATTGGTGAATAAATAGCCCGCCAACCATCGGCATGCGCATGTGTGATGAGTACTGAACACACCATAAATACGATTTTTAACCAGAGGCAGAAAAGAAACTCACCTGCATCAATTTGCCTCAAGCCGAACTTGGGAAACCATTCAAGTGCCGCAGCTGCTCGAGGGTGAAACCAAATAGAGCCGCTCAAGTGAAAAAATACCTTGAAAATTTTTGCCGCAATCAATTAGAACAATGCTAGCACAAATCAATATATTTACTGTCGCATTTGACGAGATGAACTTACACACTGCCTTGCTTCCCTGGCATCCGCGCAACAATGCTCGTGTTTCGGCGAATGTTTTTCTTTCCCTCAGCACTTCCATCTACTGTGGAAAGCACGTTCGACATGGAGGGCGTTCGGACGAGCCAGGGATAGCGTGGGCGGTTATACAATCTACAAAAAGAAAGGTGAGTTCTGTTCGCTAACTCGACGCGTCAAATAAATGATCACCGATGTGCGGAACGCTGCTGGACGTTCCCGTACCTGTTTTGCGTCATCAGCAGGCTACCGAATCGTCTCAAGGAGGCAATACCTAGAAAAACGACTTCGACGGGTTGGTCCGACGACATGAAGTGATTGAGTCAAGGAGTATAGTCCTGTGTAGTCTCGGTCATTCGGTCCGAGTTTGATCGACTTGTAAGGCAGCACCATTTGAAATAAACAAAATTCCATTTACTATGTACTACGATATTCCAACCTCGAGGCCCATGGCTTCCCATAAAGCTTTATACTGTTTATATATCCTCCACAGACGCCGCCGATTCCTCATTGAACTCGACCTGACGCACTCGGAGATGAACTCCGCAAACGGGAATTCCCTCGAATCGAAGACGGACGTGAGCCCTCCCGGATTTGAATACCATCCCTTGACGGCATCGTTGGCGCGACCGACCTCGCCTTTGACTCCTGGCACTGGTAAAATCCATCTGAACTCTCCATAGTGAACATGGTACCACAAGATCTCGTCGAGAAGCGGGTGCACAAGCCCTGAAACGCCTCGCGATAATTGCAGCAGGGACACGAGATCCCATCCGGACACGAGATTCAAAATCTGGACTAGCACCTCTGGCGGAACAGTATGGAAGATCGTCGCGCCTTCACCGTCCAGGTTAATCGAGACTAAAGATGGACTTGAAGGCTCGGTCGGCCAGCTAATTTCATTGAGCTCATCAACCTTCGACCAGGATTGGTTTCTGGAACTCACATGTCTGGCCGCATGGCCATCCAACCCTCAAAATCCTGAGCCAACGCCGGCCAAAGATCTTTCCCCCGTGCACCGGCAGCAATTGCAGCAGCAGTATTCGATGACTGCGTCCTGACGCGTGCAAGCTCCCATTGAAAACTGCCGGTATACGTTTTCTCTAATCCTCCATAAGAAACGCATTTCAAGAGACCGCTCAGTCTCAGGTCATCGTCGGGGTCAGTGACTTGGAAGAAACTGTTAGATGCCCATAACCATCAAGGAAAGTCTGAACATACTGTAGGAACGACGTCGGTGGGAATCGACAATCCGATAAAATTGTTCAATGAACACTTCTCTGTCCCACGAAGTCGGAGATGAGCAAGAATACCGCATCCAGTGCTCGAAGTATCGGTATGGTCGTTCCCAGCAAAAGAGGGGATTACATGTATCTTGCCATGTGCCCAATATATATGCCTTGCTAACCGACTTTCTGTGCCATCTTCGCCTTCCTCGATAACAACCTCCCAAGTGGCTTCTTCCGAATAAAAATCGTCGACCCGGAGGAGCACTGCGTGTTGCTCCCCAACTTTGTATCCTATGACGACGGCGATATCAAAATACGAATCCTCGAGTTCCCAGGCCATTGGTGACCGTGCATTTTCTCTTGGGCGTCCCAGATATTCCTCCATCCATGCAAGGCCTTCCCAGTCTGCCAATGACCTAAGCGACTCCCTCAGTATTTCTGCTGTTGCATCAATGTCTTGGTCTTCTCCCAATATTGTCACGATCTCTGTCGCCATTGTACGCGTGGTGCTTTTAAAGACGTCGGAATCCCATGCGCACAGGCTTGGACCTTCTTTCCGGGGTGCGAGTGCAGAAAGCAGACAGAGATCGTCGTGTCAGGACCCATAGATACACGGTTCGCACTTTTCGATGGAGAGTTTCTTACATAGACGGCAACCTCAATCCGAAACCGTTATATATGCGATGCGACTGTTCCGCACTTGACTCGGAACCCGTCCACACATTGAACCGGTGACCGGGTAACTAAATAGTATGTAGTTTTGTTCGGCCTTCGAAAGGCTGTATCACTGGACTGACTCTTCGTGACCGAAGCTTGAAAATGTAATCCAGACCTCAGTGGTGTAACTTGAAAATGAACCTCCATCCTTGACTATCACAGGTTTGGATTGTACATCCAATCCTCCCGACCTTAATCAAGACTAATACTAGTATGTGGACGGACCACTCAGCAAACAATTTACAGTTATGCATTCTGCATTTCTCCTACTCTTCCCCAGCTAAGAACATTTGAGCGCAATCCAAGCCTCGCCGTTTTGTTGCGCGCCCTGAAGGCGGGGATGCCGGTGTGGGAATGACTTGTCTGCTCCCACGGCTTCAGTCCAGGAAAGATATGGCAATAGGGGATAGTGGGAAGATACGGATGAATAATTTTATTTTGAGGATGAAGGTCTCCGTTCCCGCTGGGGAGCAGGCAAAGGAAATAGATCACTTGAACAACATTTAGCCCTGGATTTTTATCGGTAGGGGTGTTACTCACAGGGGCGATCGTGTTAAGTTGAAGAAAGGCGGGCTAAGGATGCCATGGAGTCATTTCCGCAAAGGAATCACCACCTAGCGGGACGAAAGCCGAAGAGGTGACTGGCTCCTGGTCCTCGTCATTCGAAAGTTCATCACATTTTCGTTTTTCGGCGTTTCCAACTTCAGCCTGACTGGAAAACGTCCCGAAAACATTGGTATTACATCGCCCTCGTTCAGCTTCGCTCTTTGCCCGTCCCTTAGCCTCTGCAGTTTGCATTGCTGGGCTGATTCTCGCCTGGGTGTCGCATTCCCCGGGTTCCGGCGCGCACAAAAAAATACGACTCCAAGAAGCCACGCGCATACGAGCAATTTGGTGTAAATAAAGTTGGTAGATGACGAAGAAGACAGTATTTCTGGGAGCCCCTGCGCCTCGAACTTGGTTTCGCGTTCTCCATCAGCTTCTGGAGTGAGTGCGGGCGAACAAGCGTCGATATGCTGCGTTCTTTGCGGTCTATCTTTACATGGGCGGTAACTCCTGTGAGTTTGACGGATGATCGTTTGTTTTCCGAAATATTGAGCTGGCATTGGAGATTTGGACTGGAGGAAACGCATAAGTATTTATCTTCGAAAGTGACAGCGACGGACATGAAAATTAGACCTGAAGGAGGCGGCGAGAAAATCCTGTAATAAGAGCATCAAACTAGAACAATACGTCCGCGGCGGCAACACTTATTGTTGCAAAGACAAAAAGACAATGAGACCGCGGTTGCCGCCAAGGACACGTGAAAGAGGAACGGACACATCAAAATATGACTCGAGATAGTCTCTAGATGCGCCCGACGGAAGAGATCTGAGTCGAGCTGTGCAACACGCCACGTCCGGCAATAGACGGCGCGCACGCGTAGATCATGTGATCGTGAAAAAAAAAAATCAAAGAAAAGTCAAAGAAAAGCACTCAACTTCAGAGTAATATTCACACTTATTATTGGAAATGTTGAATGTTGTAAGTTAAAGATCGCCGCGAATGCTCGAGCGAGGTAAACAAGCCAGTCCAAATCAAGTTCAAGTTTCAACCTCCGCCGGACACCAGTCGCTCCAAAAGTTCAATAACAGAAAACTGGAGTCCAGTCAACCCATTGAAAAGGCTGGACATGGTCCGAAGCCCGCAGCAACGAAGGAAAGGTGGAGTCGAGATTGAGTCGAGATGGTCAAGCCTGGAGTGGAGGTGGCTGTGATGATTTTTTTACGTCACCTCGATTAATATGTCAGCCGCATACTTGCCGCCAACTTTCATGCTGCAAGGCTACCAGTTGGCCAGAGTCAAATGAAGTTCTTTTCGCAGTCCTATTCATACGAGTTCGTTTATATTCACTCTATTTCTTTTTATCTCTGACCTTTCTAGTGACCCATGGTCCATTGTAACCCTCGCTTTCTTTCTACGCTACCCAAATCCTTATGCGTCCCATGTCCTTTCTTGCGATGTCATTTCACGCTCTGTCTCCCCTTCCGGCTCTCTCATGACCACCCGGCTCATTTTGAAGCGGGGCGCGATGCCCCGGTGGTTCCCCAAGGGCATCGTTAGTCGCGCCGAAACCTGGGTCGTGGAGGAGACCGAGGTCGACCCTGTTGGGAGGACAGTCAAGTGCAAGACGAAAAACCTGGACCATGTCAAAGTAATGCAAGTGGAAGAGACTGTATACTTTCGGTCCGCACCAGAAGGGTGAGAGATCTTAACTCATCTTTCATCCAATGTCTCACGACCAATAGGAAAACTTTGCAGCTGACTGAAGCGAGAATGGGAGTGGTTTCGGTTGGGGATTGACCAGACGGATAGAAACACACGGCCTGAACAAATTCAAGGCTAATCTTCAGAGGGTGTGTCTTATTTTATAGCATTTTCTGTTCCATTCTTACCGAACTTTCAGTCTCGCGAGGGTGTTTCTCTCGTTGTCCAGCTCCTGCGACAGTCCCGATTACACCCAATGACCCTAGGAGGTCCCGAAGATGTGCCTTTGTCTGTCCGTTTACCGGTCAGGCCCAACCCAACGTTGCGGAACCCCAAATGTCGGCTACCTCCAACAGCGACGCTCACACTGCTACTCGACCTCAAAACTCATGGTCGCGACTAAAAGCGTGGCTTCGGCCGCCTCCGCGCGCGGACTGACTGACCGACAGCATTGTGTACTTTTGTAACTGCATACTTTATTTTTTGTATTAGTAGCAATAGTCGATGTGAACGAACCTTGGCTCTGATCTCAACCGTGTGTTCGTGTACTCCGGCTCATTATCCAAACACCACCCGGGACTATATAACCTTCTTACTGTGGGAAGGCTAGCGTGCAAAACTTCATGTCTGTTCGATGTACTTTCCAACCACAACTGCCCACCAGCTCTCCTCCATTCCTGCCCTCCCAAATATCCCGCCAGAATCCGAAAAACTCATCTCTCTCGTCCCCAGTCCTCGGAAATCTCTCTTTTGCACCTTGAGCAGGACTGGTGTATCTATCTGGCGCGTCAGGGTGCGTGGTAGCACGTTGACATGTCCCATTCTCAACAACAGACCCCAGCCTTCGGCAGTCCTAGCGTATCTCTCTCGAACACCAACATCCATCCTCGATCATGGCGAGAATATTGCGGTACACTGGGCCCCAGACGGAGGACGGATCATAATACAGGTCATCCGTCCCATGGAAGTGAACGTCACGGCGCTAACGATCGCCACAGACCTCCCAGTCGTATCTCGTCCTCATAACCGTCATATATCTCGCCGACACGCCCATTTATGTCCCTCCCCCATTACCTAGCACCAGCCGCAATTATTTCCTCCCCGGTCCGGGGGAAGCACTCCCGCTACAGTGTGTGAGCCTACGGTTCGAGGGTGTTATTCGAGTGGACGGGGGTCTTATATGGTGCCTTTTGCATTTTTCGAAACCTTCAATGACCTAACACGGAAAACACAGCGTGTCACCGCGAAAGCAATATATACTGTTCTCCACGAAAAATCCACCCGCGGTCCAACGGATCCCTTGGCCTGAAATCGAGGACGAACCTGAAACCGTAGACGGGGAGCCCAAAACGCAATTTGGGACATATGAGACGTGGATTTTCAATGACCACGATTTCGATTTCTTTGTTGATCCAGATGGTATTTCTTCGCGTCTTCCTCGGGGTCCTCGAGTTCTCTTAATTTTTTCTGCAGTCACAGCAACGAAGATATTGTATTCGCGGGCCACAGGTGTGGAGACATGGATAACCTCGGACGGGAGAGCTTATTTCGTCGGATTAACCGAAAATATCAAAGAACCGGACTCTCCAACGACTGCACGTCATCACCAGGTTCGTTCGTCCTCAGCTGTACTTGAGACCAAGCCGGTTTCTAAACCATGTCCTAGTCCCTCTCCACCGACTCGACGTCCTCTACAAAAAGTGTGAAATCCACATGGCAAGGGACGTGTATACACGACTTTGAAATTCCTCGATGGGTACAAAAGTCCCGGCGCATCGACACCCACGTCGACCCCGACGCCGACCCTGAAGAAGAATCATACCAATCCTCCGATGGCGACAGCATTACTGGGAAAGGTAAGGGACGTGCGGTCTACAATGAGCCTCGACGCGCAGTTGCGGTAGCTATCAATGGGAAATTCTCCCTCGTCGCTATTGGGATGGCCAATGGCGCTGTGCAATACACCCCGTTTCCGTCCGGTGTTTCGTCTTCGACACCCCAATCTGTGCAGATACAAGTACCGACGCCGTACAACCGCTCTATTGGCCCTGTATGTACGATGGAGTGGAGTGGGGACGGGTATGTACTTGCTGTTGGGTGGAGAGATGGATGGGCCATCTTCAGTGTCGGTGGACGCTGTCTCGCAAAGGGCTTCGGTGTAGAAGACGTAGATACCAAGGTTGACGGAGCAAAGTATGTGTTGTGACCTAGTTTGGAGTTCCAGCTGACCTTCCGAATAGATTCCAAGATACCTTTATGTTCGGGGTCCGAAGTTTGGTAAATGCGTCGCCTGATCTGACTGCCGGAAACTAATCGCGACTGGATATGCTAGTTTTGGGCCCCCGGCAATTTTGAGCTCGTCGTTCTAGCACAACCCACTCCAACCAGTGAGTTAATTTTTCCGGAAATGTTTAATATCTCGCTCATGTCGGTGCCCTAGAGCTTGACGGTCAATTGTTCGTTATACCATTTGCGAAGAGCGCATCTACTGGCCAGCTGGCACCGGATAACACGCGATATGCCTTCCTCCAAATGGATGACCGGGCCCTCGTATACCGCGGGGCAGATCAACCGGACATGAGCGTCATAAATCCTGAATCGGATGTATGGCAACATATCAAGGCGAGCCATGTCTCTCATCTTTGTACAGATTTTTGACTCCTTATAGATTCCTCAAACTTACTTGGCGACCAATTGGCCCATCAGATACTCGTCACTCAGCAGCGACGGGCGTCTCATCGCGATTGCTGGTCGCCGCGGGTTGATCCATTACAGTTCGACGTCGGGGCGATGGAAACTGTTTGCGGATGAGATACAGGAGCAGGCTTTCGTCGTCAAGGGTGGGATGGTGTGGTTCCACCATGTACTTATCGCAGCCGTCGAAGTGTCAAAGTCGTTCCAGGTTTGTTTCTCTTATCTCTCGCGTAGAATCTCCGTTCAGTTGACGAACAGATCAGGCTATATTCCCGCGACATGGAATTAAGCAACCAGAACGTCCTCCATCGCGAAATTATCTCGTGCCCCGTAGTCATTTTATCCCTGGTGGACAATTCGCTGCTCGTATACACGACAGACAATACCCTGTTTCATTACTTGATAGTCCCGACCGCTGATACTATAAAGCTGCACCTGTGCGGAAGTATCACATTCAACGGGATCATTGCAGCGCCAAGTGCTGTGAGAATGCTCAGTTGGATGATACCAAGTGCTCAGAAACGTGAGTCATCCATATCCCTTTCATTCTTGCGCCGAATACGTTTTCTTGCAGAGCTCGGTGATCCTGTAGACGACCTTGCTGTTGCAACCGTGTTGATGGTCGTCGGTGGCCAGCTCATTCTTTTGCGTCCCCGCAAGGTAGATATACTCTTTTCTCCGAATCACATCGCTAATTATTCGTAGTCGGGTGATCAAGAAGTCAAATACGACATGCAAATCTTTGCTGACCGAATTGAGTTTTGCTGGATTCATCTTCGGGGTATAAATGCATTGGAGAATTCTCTTTGGGCGTACGATGGTCAGGGGATCAGAGTCTGGCTCAACGCACTCGCGATTGAGACCCCGCGGGCAGATGAAAACGAGCCTCAGGACACCGTGAAGGAGAGCGTGAATATTCCTCTCGATTTCTATCCATTATGTAAGCGTGATCGGCTCATCACATTTTTCCAACTGTGCTCATCGCCGACCAGCTGTCCTGATGGATAAAGGGATAATAATTGGTGCAGAGCATGAAGTTGCGGCACGATCCAACCTTCCATTTGTAATTTTCCGGCACGCCACCAGCGTTAGTATTTTCCAGCTATTTTCAGCATCACACTAACAGTCGAACCAGTCGCATCTGTTCCTCCACCACATTCTGTTGTTCCATCTCCAAGCCCGCCAAGTGAATGAAGCTGTCGTATTCGCTTCACACTACCAGAGCCTCGTATTTTTTGCACATGCTCTGGAGATTCTCTTGCATACGGTCGTCGAATCAGATGATAACGACGGCAGCGACAATAATCCAGAAGAGGACGATTCAATTTCCTCCGATACGGTTCTGCGCACCGTAGTTGAATTTTTAGATCACTTGATGCAGCGCTAGATGTTGTGGTTGGCTGCGCGCGGAAAACAGAAATGACAAGATGGAAACGCCTCTTCAGTATTGTGGGAAACCCAAAGCTACTATTCGAGGTATGTTTCAAAATTATGTCTGGTACTTCAAATCACTCATGATATTTTCAGACTTGTCTTGAGTCTCAGCAGCTCAAGACGGCTGGTCGTATCTCTTAGTGCTGCACAACTTGGAGCAGCTTGACGAGAAGCATAACGACGTTGTTCGTTTACTGGAGAGTGCGATCGCCGCGAAGGATTGGCAGTTGTGCCGAGACTTCTGCGGTTCCTGCGTAGTGTTGATGATACGGGCACCGCTCTCCGAGATGCCTTGGAGCAGGTCAACCTTCAAGATGTTCACCTTCAGGAAGGAAAGCCGATCAAAATTAATGGCGATTAGCTTTGCTCTGATATATATGCTTTGACATGGACGGAAGGTAACTTACTGTACTTAACACTTGTATTACTCGCTGTACATAGGCATCCGTCGATCACGCGGGCCGATGACCCGATAAGTACCGCTCGACGCTCGTTACTACCTACATCGCTTCAGAAATTCAGAATCATGGTAAGAATTGCTGGGTATCTCAAATCATATACCCTCTGAGCTTGGAGCGTTCAGACGGAGCAAATAACTTATACGCCGGAAGGAGCGGTTTCCATCGCTTACCAGGATCTCGTCTCTTCTCCCCTCTCCCTCGGCAAAGCCATCGGTCCGTTTACTTCGATACACAAAATCTGCATCTGAACAGCTGTAGAGAAAGCGTTTGGATCTAGTCCGGAATGTCTTGGAATCATTGTTGTTCGCGGTTCGCCAAAATTTAGCAAATGTTTCGTTCGCGACCAACGATTTTCAGACCTTCCGCCTGTCTACGCCGCATATCGCGAACGGCTTCTCAAGTTGGCCTATGCGTTTGCGAAACTTGAGGAACCTATCCGTGAACAGTATGCTGATTCCCACAGTCGGTACAGGTGCGTATTGAATATTTATCTTGTGTTGCTTTGAATATACGAAAATTTCAGTTTTGGCTGGTCTCACGGAAAGGTATGCACTATGGCTTGGTATTTTATCTCACCTTGGAGTCCTTGGTATAGGAAATTATGAATGGAAAACCGGACGTCCTTAAAGGCTCTTACTACGCTAATCCTGTGGTTGAAATCCCGGGTGTCGCCCCCGCTCTTCAAGACGCATATCCAGAATATTATAATAAAAACATATGTACGTTCTTATTCCGACGTTCCATCTGTGCTCTAAAGTTGTATTCAGGGCCAAAAGATGACGAAGCTGGTGTAGAAGGCTTCTCGAGCGCTTTCAAAGATCTCGGCAGGTTCATCTTTGAAGTTGGATGCGAACTGGCCGTTGCATGTCAGCCCTTCGGTGCGTCAGAAGTTCGACCGGCAGCCAAATCCCTCAACATGTACTACAGCTCTGTCCCATCTGAACGATTCCTCCATGTCGCTGCCCCAATTGATCAGCACGTCGAACACCGTCAAAGCTCGCCTTCTACATTACTTCCCACCGAGTCCAGACGCCGCTCCGACGGGAGAAAACGACCCCGTGGACAACTGGTGTGGTTGGCACCGTGATCATAGTATTTGACTGGTCTTTGCTCCGTAAATCGTCGTTTCGGGGTTTTTCTATCTACTCATCATCTTACAGGCCATGTTTCTTCGTGAAGGCGAATCCGGTCTTGAGACAGTGGCATCACCTTCCCCTGCTTCAGGGCTTTATATCCGTACTCGCGGAGGAGACCTGACCAAGGTTTCCATTCCTGTGGATTGCCTGGCGTTCCAGACAGGCGAAGCCCTTGAAGTCGCCACGGGTGGAACTTTGCGTGCCACGCCGCATTGTGTGAGGGTGGGTGTTGCACCAGGATCGGACAAAATCAGTCGTGAAACGTTCGCGCTGTTTATGCAACCTGACGTCGACCAGCATCTCTCGGATTCTGTCACATTCGGTCAGTTCAGCAAGAAGGTGTTTGATGAGCATTACAATGATGTATCGGCATGAAATATATGGATTCTAAGTATTGAAATCTAATTATGTAGTTGGTGCTTCAGTAGCAGTGGTAGAGGGCGTCCGCCGTCTTGGGGATGGTAATACAGACATCACAGCTGCGGCCAGACTATTGCGTTTCGAGGAAATTTCTGGTGACCTTCCTTCGCTATGTTGGGAGCTAATCGAGGACCGCCGTCCGTCCTGTTCAGAGATAACACTCCAATCTTCACTGGGCGCGCCGCCTGGCGCAGATCCGCTGGAGCTGTACCCAGACTGCGGTTGGTCACGAATGGTCGAGTGCTCTCCGTCTATCTCGTCCTCGAGCTCGTCATCAGAGTCGGGAACAACACGCTTTATCAAGGAGCGCGCGTAATCCATGTCCCGATAGATAGATTCTATGGCAGTGGCCACTCCGTCCTCCTGAAATACCATGAGTTGGAGCACAAATAGAGGAGATTCGCAGCATACCGCTCGGATTTCTTCCCCAATCAACCGAGCGCGGTCTATTTGCCTAATATCGGTAGTCGCCGAGATGAGGGCGTCCGTCAAAGAATCAACAGTTAGTTTTCGAACACCAGTCCCCACTCCAAGGGCCTCAACACGGTCAGCCCAGAAGAATTGATCTCCAAAAAACGGCCGGATTATCGTGGGGATTCCAGCTAATACACTTAGCAACCGTTGATTGTCTTTTCATTTTCAATCACATACCTCGTAGACTAGCACCAGTGGTGCCGGCCCACCATGATGGCAAGCGGCATCAATCCGTTTGAAGAGCCAGTCATGAGGGATCGAGGGTATTGGATAAATTTCCTTGGGCAACGGCTCCTCCGGCTCAGAGGCGTTCTTGGCTTGAAGGCGGTCCGACCATCCCTTGGATAAAATCGCGCGCACGCCGCTCCGTAATACCGCATCAATAACACAACGGGTCATCGTCTTCGGATCAGAGACGAGGATGCTCCCGAATCCGATGTAGACGACTTTCTTGCTCTCGGCATGCGCTGCGTCGATAAACTTGACCAGCTCTGGAGGAGGCTTCCACTTCTCGGCACTGACATCGGCGTCATCCAAGAACCAGTAACCTAGACAGAGAGTGAGTGAGCTCGTCCAAAACGGATGTATTGCTGGTAGTACCTGTCACCCGGATCCACTCAGGCCAATCCAGGGGAGGCGGTACGACCTGGGGACTGAAGTTGTACAGAAATGGTATCTTATGGGGCTCCATCTTATCCAAACTGGTGCTGCCGAGATGCAAGACGTTCCTCCGCCATCGGTTGATCTGACCCGCAGTCGCCCGCCAAAATACTTGGTCAAACATGACATAAGTCATGTAATTGTAGCCTCCACCCATCTAGAGAGACCATGAGATAGACCTTTGTCAACAAAGGCAGGCTGCTCACCTTGCGTTCTGGTACCGCGAATGCATGGGGATACGCCCTAAACCGCGTCAAAAAGGACCACCTAACTCGAGGGACAACCACGTACCTCGTCCGTGTCCAAGTCATAGTGAACGCCCTGAAATACGGTATACCGAGCGCCTCGGCGATGTGGTATCCCCCCATCGCACTGGGGCTCTCGACCAGCACGTCAGTACCCTGACAGGCTTCCCAAGATTGCGAGAGCAGGTCATCGAGCCATCCGCGGAACTACGGACACACATAAATACCGCCAAATGACTCAGCAAGCGAAACGTACCTTTTGTAAACCCTCCTTCAAAAACGAGACAGTGAATGTACCATTCTCGATACATATGCGCATGAGCTCCGCGGGGTCCCCACCGACGTGACCAAATTCGATCCCGTGCTAGTATATCATTAATTAAGATGCAGGAAAATCATACTTGCTTTAAAACATACCGCCTCAATCCAGTCCTTGAACTCCCCGTGCGTCGCGATGCGCGCCTTGTGCCCGTCGGCCATCAGCCCCTTCGCCAGCGCGATATACGGTTGCACGTCCCCGCGCGAGCCGATCGTCAAGAACGTAAAGTGCAGACTCCGCTTCGGCTTGAACGTCAAGAACGTCGACGACGCGGAGGTGAACATCAGTGCGGGCAGTGAGTCGGCCATGTTCTCATTGGCGGGCGGGTCGTGTTTCGCAGCGGACGGCTTGGTCTCGAATTCTTCAAGGATGAGCGCGTCACGCTTGCCCGGCGTCACAGTGTCACCAACCGCAAGCCGCCGACGTGCGTCCTCCATCTGCCGCTCGAGAAGGATAACAAACGCGTCCCGCTTGTCCTCCGCACCAAACTCGAAAAACAGCTCCTCGTGCCCCTTCACAATGACGATGAGACCGTGATGACCAAATCGCGTCGCCTTGGTCTTCTCCGTGGCCAGGATATCGCGAATAGGGAGCGTCATCTAAAGAAAGGTTACATCAGCACGTAAGGTAATGCAGAGAGACACTCACCCTGGTCTTCGCGGTTAACGGACCCGTAGATTTGAAACAAAAAAAGTTCGTAGATATGTACAGCCGTCCAGGGACAGGCAGCAACCGATATATATACCCAGGGAAGTCTGTGACAGAGACAAATTGAGTAAAAGACCGGGAAACAGCACAAGAAAACCCTCACATCCAAGCAGCGTCTCCTTCTCGTCATACGCAAACACCGTGCGGAACTTCTCCGTCATCTCGGGGTCGATCGGGACGTCGGGCGTCTCCAGCACGCTGAACGCCAGATCCCCAAACCCGCTCGCGCGGCTGCCTGGTGGTAGGGCTGACAGCGTGCTCGAGTACACCTCGCGCACGCGACTGCTGGTGGACGCCGGAGGGGGCGACGCCGCCGAGTCCGAGCTCCCGCCGAACACCCGCCGCGGGCCGCGCAGCCACGACGGGACGCCGACGCTCCACGCGCTCCCGCTGCTCTCTCTAATCAACGGGTGGTCAGGATCATTGCGATAAACGGAAGGGGACGGAGGGTACGTGTGTTCAGGGGCCGTCGGCGTCAGCGAGTTCGGGGTGGTGGTGCTATCTTGCGAGGGCAGTGTGTCGAGCTGCTCGGGAGTCGTCACAGGCACGAAGGACGAGGAGTTTGGCCGGCGCGAGACGTGGGTGAACCCTTCGGATTCGGGGGTTGGGGAAATAGAGGATACACTCGGCCGCCCGAGAGACATTGTGTCGTGGAATGGCCGCAAAAACGAGGAAATGCTAAATGTGGACGAGGCCTTGGCGTGCTCTGGATTAGGAAGACTCTGGACGCGATCGGGTAGGCTGGACGCTGGACGCGAGACCGTAGTGTCCATGACCATTTGTGGCGAAGACCGTTCTGGCTGTACACGGTGCGCACGGACGGCGTCGCGGATTTGGTCCAGAGCAGAGGCAAGGTCGTGAAAGTAGGCGAAAAAGTACGAGTCGACAGAGAAATGTTCTTCCTTGTCAAACACCTTGACTTCGATGGTTTCGCTGAAATCCATAGCGGTGGACTTTTCCACGTCAAGGATAGTAGAGTATGGAATGGCAATCTTGACGCTGTCCCCCATGTTCTGCGCCTTGAAGATGACCTTGCGGATGGCCTTGACCCATTCCTCGCGACTGGGAACAGACGGCGCAGACAAGACCACCGTCCTCTGGTTGGTCCGCACACGAAACTCCTTGTCATTCACTGCATCACACGAGATGGCGTAGCGGAGATCCACAATGCCGTGTGGGAAATAGGGATCCTAAAGGATATATTCGGTGAATTCGAATTCGGACGCTAACAGTGGAATGTGATCTCACTGAGGACGACTGGTACCACGACAGTGCATCATTCTTCAAGACAAACCAGTGCTTGATCCAGCGTTTGGTCCGCTGTGCCTTCTTATTAAGTGAGCCAGATTTGAGAACTTGGTCCTATGGGACATGAATTGTAGCAAATACGAAACGATAGGCAAGCTGCCAACCTCTCTAGCGGGCATATGGCGAAGAAACAAGGTACGAGTTTGTTAGATACATATACCCTTGGAGCACTGAGGTGTATTTAGCAGGGGACGCGTTGGGAGATGGAATACTTACAGACGGAGCGCAGAAGCCAACAAGGCATTTCTGAGCGAGCGTAAAGATATGACGAGCATGAAAGAGGCGACATACCAGCCCAGACCTCCTCTATGCCGTCAAGATCGAAAACTTGTTTAAGCTTCTCGGCCAGCCGGACCCTGCGCTGTATTCTAACCGTAGCCATGCTCCCGGACCGCATCATGGAGGGGGGTATCGTCATACTTTCGCTCTGTTGCTGCAACCGCTCGTGGAGAGGCACAGGGCGCTCGGCGTACGGCGGCCGAGGGGTGGCCTCTTCAAAGTCCTCTGCGTCTTGCTCCTCTGAGGATCCCAGGGTTGCGTCTGAGGCAGGCTCCTCCTCGCTGACGGTCGTGTATTGAGGCAATGCCTTTCTGCGGGGAGGCTGGCCGGACTGGTTCAGACGCTGTGAACGGGCTAGCGGGCGATATATGGTGTGGATGGAGGATGCGAGACGATCGGCTGAACGCGGGAAGAGTGAGTGTCGCCGAACACCGGAATCAACCGATACAGACCTGGTTTGCCCTCTTCATCGCTGTCTGAATCAATGGGATTTAGGCTATGGGGCATCACGTCATCTTCATTATCGGGATCCGTCCAGGGCAAAGCCTGAAGGGCTTGAATAAGAGTCTGAGTTCCCGCACGCATCTGATTCGCGATTCGTTAGTACACGTAAGGAGACGCGCGTCAGGACTCACGGAGCCGCCGCCGCGAAACGAGCTGAGTGAAGGGCGACTGGGGCTAAAGTAGGAGAAGGCGGGGTGATAAACGGGGAATCGTCTGGGTGATCCGGAGCGTGCGGTACTTTCATCGGAGACGACGGACGAGACGCGTTGGGTGTGCTTGTGGGCGAGGGCGGGGAGAGCATATCTAGGAGAGTATATTAAGCCAAGGGACCGGGATTAGGTGTAGGATTACCGTCGTCGGGCCGTTCTTTGGCCTTGCCTTTGCGGCTGAGGCTGAACATGCGCTTGTGCCTGGACGATGCCGAGGTGGCAGATCTAGCTGGAGAACTGGAGGCGAAGTGGCAGAGGCCTTTGCACTAAGACTACGACCAAGTTTATTGACAGTCTTCTCCATGGTGTTGGAGAGACGCTTAACGCGGCTCCGAGATAGTTCGCCTTCTTTGGACTCGGCTAGACCTAGTGCTTCAGGAGAGGTGTCTATAACGTTTACAGAAGCAGAGGGAGGCAAGGGAGATATAAGGGGAGGTACGTGTGCCATGGAGGAGGAGGAGAAGGAGTACAGTACAAGGCGCCCAGTGCAGAGGAGTCTGGTCCAGTCCGTCGGCAATCACCGGCCCCAATTGACGTATACACTGCGTCTTATTAGTCTCTTATTTTATTCCTATGTTTTATTTTATTCTAATGTTTTAACCATGCATATGCGCTTTGCAAAAGCTGGCCTTTTCTCACAAGATATTTCTGCGTCGTTGAACATGCCAACTGCCTCGTGTTCTCGGTGAAGCGCAGTATGGCGTCATTGAGATTAGATTAGATGTGAATCAGTCGTATCTCCTTTTTCGACTCTCAGAGTCGTCGACGACATGGGCCGACACTTTGCTGGTGTGCGCCGCGTTCTATACCGCAATTGGACCCGAAGTGTCCTTGCATCGTAAGCTGCAGCATCCTTGCTCTTGCCCTCGCTCGTTAAAGCTCGTCCTTTCGGCGCAGAAAACGACTACAAACTATACGTCCAGCGCGACTGAGCAAGTCCGTGACCCGGGTCTTTCCTCAAGTCGCTGGTTCCGTCTTTCTGCAGCCTTGGTCCCCCGAGCTTGCCGCTCTGCGACAAGAGATTGTCCTCGACAAGATTGGCGTCAGCGACAAGAGTTTGGCGTTCAGCGACGAGAGTTTGGCGTTCAGCGACGAGAGTTTGCCCCTCTGCGACAAGAGATTGTCGCTCTACGACAAGAGTCGCGCGACTTAGCGCAGATCGTTATGCCAACTGCCTCCGTGGTTGCATTGAAAGCTGGACTCACAACACTCTCGCTCGCCCACATGCTGATATTACTGGCTCCCAACACAGCACTCTACTTCAAGAGTGTTCATCTGCTCACTATGTTGAATCACGCACCTCAGTCGGCATTGCTATCACCCCCTCCCTCATCCCCATGATTGCATTACAACTGGCATCTGACATGTTGTGTCCAACTCAAAAACCACTCTATACGGCCGAGCACCACCGGCAGCCATTCCGATATCTATCACGCATCCTCATCAGAAATTTCAAAGAAGATGGGAAAAAAGCTGTTCAAGCGTTGGCGATGGTACGCTCCAATCCTCTTTAATCGCGCTGTCACCATATTGAGACAACATATGATAGACTCACACGGGTGGGCTGGTACGCCATCACCGCAATCTACTGGTTCATGAAATGACAGTGGATACGTTTGTCAAAACTGCTTGTCTGTATGTTGAACTGGAGACCCACGCGAAACGGAAGCTCACCAGGGACTGGGAGTTACTTCTATGGCTATGGACGAAGGTGACCGGACATCCAGACCTGTCAACTAAGGGTATGACCAAAATGTTGCTAAAAACAAAATTTTATAACGGTCCGTGTTCATCAATGACTGTTCCATCTTTGATTTGACCTCACTGATACCTTGAACAGTCTCAGATCCTGAGGATTAATTGCACCGGTTTATTCTCTTCCGTTGTCTTCTTCTCGACACTTATATCTTCACATATCACAAGCACCTGCATATTGACAAAGTTTCTGTATCGTATAGCATAATCTTGTATCTTGTATCTTGAGCCCAGAAGTATCTGGTGTTATTTCCGAATCAAATTGGACGACATGTCGAGAGGACCTTGAGTAACACCAGTGCATAAACTATTAAAACATGTAGCAGCGCGAATTCGAATAAGCTCAAGACGAAGGATTATGAAACCGAAACTAAATCGCCCAACACCCCACAAATTAAAAAACATGCATTCGAGGGCAGAATTCGTTGGACCTCCCAACT
Organism: Mycena leptocephala; assembly: GCA_029378395.1. Lineage (NCBI taxonomy): Eukaryota > Fungi > Basidiomycota > Agaricomycetes > Agaricales > Mycenaceae > Mycena > Mycena leptocephala. The sequence continues at coordinate 20,621 of JARJLF010000152.1, forward strand.
GCCTCGTGTTATTGGGTGCGTCACTGTGATTAGATTAGATTAGATGTGGATCAGTCGATCAGCAAAGTCGAACCAAAGTCGCGCGTCGAGGCAGACGCCAAGCCGACGCGTTTCCCCTCGTCGTCTGCCCTCTCATAATAATGCGTGGAGAAATCTGTGTCGGTTCAGCTTCCATACTAGCGTATCTGTGTTTTCTTCTTGTCTTTTCTCCAACTCTAATCATCCCCAAAGTTTTGCCTCGCTGCTGCTGCTCATTTTCGTCCACGTTTGTCCCTTCTTCTTCCTCCGAGCTTATCCTAATCTTCCCCAGGTCTCCCAAATCAACACCTCTACTGTTCCCCGAGGCATATCACTGGTGCGATTGACCCATTACCATCCACACCCCCTCTTGATCTCTTCATTAGGTCAAAATGAACGTATCCGCTTTCGGGTCCGTGCCCTCGCTGCCCAGCCCGTAATCCACTCATAAATTCACTCAGTGAAGCACTCCACGACGCAATAACTGACCCAGTAGAGGGCCTCTATACGAATAATGCCTCCGCACCACTCGAATCCGGCGCCGGCTTACGACAGTTCTATCTCTTTGGCCTGTATGCCCATTGTGGATACGTTAACGACTCTGCCGGGACATGCACCAACCACTCCATTCAAAACCAGTTCCAGCCTTACGCCGCGCTCTCGTCTGACATGCTCCAAAACTACTCGAGCCTTTCCGGATTTATTCTCTCCACCACGTCTTTTGCAGATTCAAACTCCCTCGGACATAGCTCGCGCGCCGCCTACTGGATGTTACTCCTCGGCACCATATGTGCTGCCTTGGCCTTGCTAACGTGCGTGCATGCACGCTCCACCCGCACATCACGAAAATTAACCCCGTGCACAGCGGAGTTGCGAAATCGGCATTCACATTTTTTGCCTCTACAACCTTTTCCATCATTGGCAGCCTCTTCATCCTCATCGGAGCCAGCATATGGACCGTCATGATAAAAAAGACACAATCCATCAACACCGCGATTATTGCAAACACGGTGCCTCCCGTGTCTGCGGGCATTGAAGTGACCATTGGCACGGGGCTATACATGATTTGGGCCGCGTTTGTGACACTGGCGGTGTCCGTTATTCCCTACATGGTCAGGTCGGTTGTTCGAATTGTTTTTGTTCCAATGCGTCGTTTGATTTTTTCAAACAGCTGCTGTACCTTCCGAGGATAAAGAGCCAGTGATGCGGGACATCCATGGAGTCTTGAAGTATTTCGAAGGACGGACATCTTATGTATTTGTTCCCTTATTGAGTAGAAATATTTCGAGTTCATGCTTGCTCGTCGGAGTCTGTGTGCTTGTATTAGCCATCTAATCGGTCACGTCACTCGGCGTTACAAACTCTTCCCGAACCCTCATGCACAATGAATGCTAATCCACAGAGTCTCGAAGATGCCTCGACTATCGTGTCCGAATTTATATACAGTGTGTCTATATGCTTTTGGCTCGCCAAACGAAATTTATATGCGTTCTGCAGGCCTCGATAATCTCCCCAATGAAGTCGCCCACCTGCTTCAAGAAATAAAGGAAAAGGAAATCAAAGCGCAGGGTACTCACCGCATTTTACACGCTCGAGCATAATTAAACCATCCTAGAACTACAGGCGGAGATTGACAGGGACTCGTCGCGGTACATCCGCCACTCCTTGAAAGCCTCCAATTCCGCGTCCTCCTCCTCCAGCGTCTCCCCCTCCCCCGCCGCCTCGCGCGCCCCATCCCCGAAATCCGCGCTCATCCCCGGAAAAATCTCCGCCGCCTACGCCGAGATCAACGACCTCTCCGCCGAGAAAATCGTCCTCGCCCAGCGTATCATCGACCTCGTCTCCCGCACGCGCGCGCGCCTCGACGCGGACCTCACCAAGGTGCGCGTCCTGCAGGGCGAGATCCCCGACCAGTCTTTCAGCGCGCGCGTCCCGCGCACCCCGTCCATCGCCAGCGCCCCGCTGCTCGACGCCGAGATCTACGTAGGCGCCTCGCGCAACCCCGCCTCGCAGATCAGCGAGAGCCTGCGCACGGCCCTCGGCGCGAGCGCGTCCATGCCCAATATCGGACAGCAAGTCCCCTCACACCCGTCATGCCTGCGGCTGCGTCGATATCGGCCGGCCCCGCACAGAAGAGTATGTATATATACCTACGAGTCGCCTTGGCGTGAATTCGGTTCTGATTCTCTTTTTTTGACAATGCAGAACGCGTACGACCACGGCACCCACGTCCATCAAGCTGGCGCCCGTGGCTGCGCCGACGCCGCCCCGCCGGTCCGCCTCGCCCTTGACGTCCGCCACGGTCGCCAACTCGCACAACACCTCGCACAAGCGCTCGCGTCTCTCGCGCCAGATTCACCCCCGCGAAGACGTTGATATGGATGCAGAGGGCGACGAGGACGGGGAAGGCGAAGACGAGAATCTGTATTGTTTCTGCCAGAAGCAGAGTTACGGCGATGTGCGCTCCCTTTCCCTTTCGTATCTCGTCGTAAGAGTTTCTGACCCGTGGCAGATGATTGCGTGTGATAACGACGCGTGTCCATATGAATGGGTGGGTTTGTCTTAGACTACGAGCTGTTCGACGCTTACCTTTCTACTCAAGTTTCATCTGTCGTGCGTACAACTCACGCAACCGACACCGGAGAAGTGGTATTGTAGAGAATGCGTCGAGAACGGTTTTGCTGGAGGACGACGGGGCAAAGGAAGGGAAGGAAACGGTAGTGATTCATATAGTGTAATAAAGGAATGTATCTATCAACGGCTCAAATTTTTTCCCAATGTAAGAAGACACGACACCAGATTTTCAGCAAAAGGAACCCAATCGATATTCACAAATGTGTGCTACAAGAAAAGACGACTGACCCGAGGAGCTCCTGAGGATTATCGCAGGTTGGGCCGGCGGCGCAAAGGCAGTACGCGGGCTAAAAGGAGCGCATCAGCGACTAGGCGGAACGAGAGAAGAAAGAAAAACTCACCAAGGGGGTCGCCACATCGCCCTTTTATAAGGAGGATGACGCTGTGACCTTGGTCCATGGTCGGTGCGCACGGCTGGCATCACCCGAGTCACCGACAGCAGAGGGTCCAAAATCTTGCAACCTCGTAAAAGGCACGAAGCGGATCAGAACGCGCTCTCGACGGTGGATAGCATCATCTACTCCGGGCTGTTTCGGGACCTGGGACGAGCAGTGAGTAAAGGCGAGGGCGGGAAAAGAGAACAGAAAACTTACCTCAGGGAAGCTGAGGGCCCACTCCGTGAAAGGCGAGTTGGGCAATCGCGGTGCGCCCGTGCGCTGCCACTCCGGCTGGTTGGGTCTCGAGCCAGTCCTCGAACCGCACCAGGTCAATGCTGCGGCTGGTCAAAGTCTCTACCTCCCGCCCTCGACGTTGGTCCGAACGCCACCCCCGAAGGAATGACGCCGTCCACTGATAGTCGACCGGTCCCGCCTGCCCCGCACGTCTGAAAGGCAAGAAGTGAGCTGAGGAGGAGAGGCGACGCACCTGGGAGAGAGCCCGGACTCTGAGGGAAAGGAGCGACGAAATTTCGGTCAGCCACTATGCGCGCACGGACCAGGGTTTAAACTCGGTACATAGCTCAGATCATGACATGGGGTGGCTGTGCGACGGCATTTCCCGCCGGGGAAAGCACATCTGCTTCCGTGGTGCGTGCTGGAGGCAAGGACTCGAGACTCGAGTTGGCTTGGATCATAAATCTATTTTGAGGAATGTTATCCACCATGACAATCAACTACGAGGAACAGTCTCTCTTACATACAAAATCGCAGAGACGCACTAGATCGAGATTTCAGCGTTCAACCGAAGGAAAAAGCGCACCTGAAAATCGAGTGCAGCGCCGAAGAACAAACGACCTGACTAAGTTATTCTAAGACATTGACGGCGGTTTTACATACGATCGATTGGTTGCGCAAAAGCGTTCGAAAAATGTCTGACGTGTAATGTTTCAAGTTACGGTACTTTGAGTCCTTGACGACCTTGACCAGGCTTCCGACTGCCAGTGGAACCAAAAAAATACAATTTATTCAGGGTATCATTCGGACTGCGGTTCTGGTTCATAATCAGTTGTTTGCACTTCAATGACCCGACCATCATCATGTATTACTCTAAATCGTACTGCCCAATAAAGGTTCAGAGGATTCGTCCATGAAATATACTGAGACATACAATTTCATTGGGGGCGCTGTACCCTTTGCGTCTGGTTTTGGTTTTGCCTTCGAAGTTCGGGACGAGCGGTATGATTGATGGGCTGATGGTGGACTCTTTCCGAAGGAAATAGAGCCAAACAAGCATGTCTTCTCCGGTTGTTTCTCCTTCTTCCTCAGCCCTTCAATTCGACCGGAAGGCGCGCGCACCGCAATCTCGGAATCCTGTTTCTCTACGATTATATAAAGTCTTGGGAACCAATTTCGACGACGACCCAACACGAGAAGCATTGCAAACTCTGTCAGAGCTTTACGCGACATCTGCCAGCACTGTTAAAGGAAAGGAGACACTTCAGAATGTGGAAGAGGATGAGCTAGAGGAGGAATTGGTGAAGCCGGGTGGTGGCGTAGCCGAGGAACTGTTAACTGAAGCTATTCCTGGCGAGTCCGCGGCACGAGCTCGCAAAAATCTCCGCCGCGACATGGAAAAGAAATTAGCGGAAGGCAGCCATCAGTTTTTGAAGGCTTTCGGCGAGGTGGACCAAGTGCGTCCCCCTTGTAACGTGATTTTTATAACTGTATCTCAACATCTCTGCAGAAACTGGAAGAATTGCAGCATCATGTTGCTTCAATGCACGCCAGCTGTGATGAGGCAGAAACCCAACTTAGGCTCACCAATGAATCGAGTGCGATGTTACTTGAGCGTGCTGGTAGTCTGAGCGAGGAACGGTCAGTTAGTACACTCGCCAGCTTTTATGCGTATTCCAATTGTACCGAAGGCAGGAGGTAGAAAACAAGAAATCAATCGTTACATTGTTTCTTAACCGCTTCACCTTAAATGAAGAGGAGGTAGAGGCAATGACATCTCGCGACATTCCGGTTGGGCAGCGCTTCTTCCAAGCCATGGACAAGACAGAACGTATACGGACGGATTGCAGAGTGCTTATGGCTGGGGAAGATGGACCCACGCAAGCAGGGTGCGTCTTCACGCTCCTCTCGCGTTGGCATGTCCTAATGCTCAGCGTAGACTCGATATTATGGCGTCGACATCCTCCCATTTAGAACAGGGATATGAGAAAATATTCAGATGGTGTTCGTATGAATTCAGGCAAATGGGACGCGATATGCAAATCGAAGTAGGGGAGACCTTGCGAGAGGCCGTTCGCAGGTTGCGTAAACGCCCAGAACTATTAACGTGCGTTTTCATACCTAGCGTCTTTGTGTGAAACTCACGTGCGATGTAGGGAAGCTCTCACCGCCCTTTCGCAAGCCCGTCAGGCGACACTCATGTCCTCCTTTTTGACCGCTCTTACAAGGGGAGGTCCATCCGGTCTCCCGAGACCTATTGAATTGCACGCTCATGATCCCATGCGATATGTTGGTGACATGCTCGCTTGGGTTCATCAAGCCATCGCCGCAGAGCGAGAATTCCTAGAGAGTTTATTCGGTCTCCAGGCAGATGGAAGAATGGTAGGTAGCGTGCGGGTGTTCCGCGAGAAGAGCGAGGAGGAAGACTGGATCCGAGAGTTGATGGATCTCGCCGTAGGGAAACTGTGTGCCCCCTCAAGGCACGCAGTTTACTCGCTGTTTGACATCCATATTGATTTTTTGGAGTAGGTCCGAGTACAGCAGACCATACGTTCACAGGAGAGCAGCATTATCTCCTATAAGATCGCCAATCTGTTGCAGTTTTATATGATCACAATGCGTCGAACGATCGGTGAAGCAGCGGTCTTGTCGACTACACTGAACGAGTGCGTTTTTCTGTCCCCGAAAACCGACATGTAATTCATTATCCACAGAATAACGGAGGTATCGTACAAAGTATTTTATGACGCGATTGAAACCCAAGGACGCGCACTATTGCGCGCCACTCTCGTATGCCAACTCATTCGTATTTGATTTAATCGTTTATGCTTTCTACCAGGACCTGGATGATCCATCTCTTACACCTCCTCTCGCTATTTTGGATCATGCGCAAATATTAAGGGAGTCATGAACGTTTATGAGTCCTCCCTTCTTGGAGACGAAGGCGAGGCCGAGCAGACTGCTGGTTTCCAACGTATTTTGGATGTCACAGTCGATCCTGCGATCGAGTTCTGCACAAGCAACAGCGAAGAGAAAAATCGCCTGAGACCAAGATGGGACCGGGAAGTTTATGTGCTCAACTGCTTAAGCTATCTACAGGTTCGAAGCTTGTCATTGCCCCAAAGTCCGCTGACATGATTCGTTCACAAAGAGCGTACTTGAGCCATTTCCGTTTACCTCTCAAAAGCAGCAAACGCTCCAAGACGTGATTGACGAGAAAGTCGTTCACTTAACGGAGGAGCATGTAAGCAGTCTCTGGATCTTCACATCAAATATCTCACCCCTGGTTTCAGTACAAAAACATCATGGTGGACGCTGGCATTGACCAAATAGCTGAGACATGTGTAAACCATGATGAAAGCGTACGATACCCCGTTGCCTCCGTCTGGTCCCGACTGACAACATTACAGGAGCCAATGTCCCGCATCCCAGCCGCCCTGCCGGCGCAACTCCAAACCGCTCTTCACAACTTTTCGCTCTGGCTTTCTGGGCTCGAAGTTGTCCAATCTCCCCGCCTTTCGCAGCTCACTGCCCAGCGGTTGCACATAAAAATTCACCAGCGGCACTAGAACGCATGGCTCGTTCTTACCAACTGATATGCGAGCAAGTCAAGAAACCGGAAAATAAATATGAAGCCGCATCAACGCTATTGGGAAGTGAGCGGCCGTTTGGGCAGGTTAATCTACTCTGGCAGATATTTGGGTTGGAGGAAGATAGTATAAAGGATTCATAGTACTTACTTGAAGAATTTGTTGTGTAAGTTTGGTGTAAGTAATTATGAATGAATGCCAAGTCGAGGTGGTGTCACAGAAACGTGATTGTGACTGGCGCGAATGATCCGGAAAAACATGGCCTCTACCTTCAGCAGGCTCAAGCCGCTCCCTGTCCTTCACCGCGTCCCTCACGATGCATTCAGGCAGTCTTTCAAACAAATGTCTCCCCTTCCTCAAATTCGGCGATATACCGAAGGAGCGACGTCCTCACAAGGTCGGTCTGAGTCCTTGTACTCAAATTTCAAGCCACACCGGCCACTCCCTCAAATCGAAGTATAGTTCCCATTGGCTATCCATAAAATACTTACCCACCGCTAGAAACGATGGCCCATGATGCTCGGCCTCACCGTCTTAGTGCTGACTGGTTGGGCTGGCTTTTTGACCTACGTCACGAACGAGACGAAGGTTACATCGTCGGTGGTCAAACAGATTCTGCGGACCATAAAGACCGATCCCAAGCTACTGGAAACCCTCGGATTGGCTATTCGACCTCAACCCGAGTGGTGGCTGAATGGATATCCAATTATTCATGGGCAGGTGCGGGAATATTCTTGTCGCCCTGTAGGTCGGTCGCTGAAGTAGCGAATAAACAGATTAACCAGTTGCAAGGAACATAGATGTCAGTTTCAGAATTAAGGGGTCGCTGGGTGAGTTCTACCCGACCTGCGCTCGTTCAACAACCCACGATCATGAACTTCAGGCTCCGGCACGGTTTATTTCACCAGCGTTCGAAAAGCCAAGGGTATTCCCTATGAAATCTGTATGTCTCAGTATATTTCATGGACGAATCCTCTGAACCTTTATTGGGCAGTACGATTTAGAGTAATACATGATGATGGTCGGGTCATTGAAGTGCAAACAACTGATTATGAACCAGAACCGCAGTCCGAATGATACCCTGAATAAATTGTATTTTTTGGTTCCACTGGCAGTCGGAAGCCTGGTCAAGGTCGTCAAGGACTCAAAGTACCGTAACTTGAAACATTACACGTCAGACATTTTTCGAACGCTTTGCGCAGCCAATCGATCGTATGTAAAACCGCCGTCAATGTCTTAGAATAACTTAGTCAGGTCGTTTGTTCTTCGGCGCTGCACTCGATTTTCAGGTGCGCTTTTTCCTTCGGTTGAACGCTGAAATCTCGATCTAGTGCGTCTCTGCGATTTTGTATGTAAGAGAGACTGTTCCTCGTAGTTGATTGTCATGGTGGATAACATTCCTCAAAATAGATTTATGATCCAAGCCAACTCGAGTCTCGAGTCCTTGCCTCTCAGCACGCACCACGGAAGCAGATGTGCTTTCCCCGGCGGGAAATGCCGTCGCACAGCCACCCCATGTCATGATCTGAGTATGTACCGAGTTTAAACCCTGGTCCGTGCGCGCATAGTGGCTGACCGAAATTTCGTCGCTCCTTTCCCTCAGAGTCCGGGATCTCTCCCAGGTGCGTCGCCTCTCCTCCTCAGCTCACTTCTTGCCTTTCAGACCGTGCGGGGCAGGCGGGACCGGTCGACTATCAGTGGACGGCGTCATTCCTTCGGGGGTGGGTTCGGACCAACGTCGAGGGCGGGAGGTAGAGACTTTGCCAGCCGCAGCATTGACCTGGTGCGGTTCGAGGACTGGCTCGAGACCCAACCAGCCGGAGTGGCAGCGCACGGGCGCACCGCGATTGCCCAACTCGCCTTTCACGGAGGGGCCCTCAGCTTCCCTGAGGTAAGTTTTCTGTTCTCTTTTCCCGCCCTCGCCTTTACTCACTGCTCGTCCCAGGTCCCGAAACAGCCCGGAGTAGATGATGCTATCCACCGCCGAGAGCGCGTTCTGATCCGCTTCGTGCCTTTTACGAGGTTGCAAGCCGTCGGTGAATCGGGTGATGCCAGCCGTGCGCACCGACCATGGACCCAAGGTCACAGCGTCATCCTCCTTATAAAAGGCGGTGTGGCGACCCCCTTGGTGAGTTTTTCCCTTCTCTCGTTCCGGCCTAGTCGCTGATGCGCTCCTTTTAGCCCGCGTGCTGCCTTTGCGCCGCTGGCCCAACCTACGATAATCCTCAGGAGCTCCTCGGGTCAGTCGTCTTCTTTTCTCTCATCCCTGTCTTGTCGCTGACCCGCTCTTTCAGCCTCCGCGTCCCCGTCAGCAAGACGCCTTCCTGGGGGCGGGTTTGCAACCCTTGTCGTGGGCCCCAAGGCTTAAGACTTCGTGTCGACTAACAGCACGTTAATTGCCCGGTCGGGTCTTTTTTTCCTTTCTTTTCTTGTAACACAACTTGTACCTGCCTGAATATCATTTGGGTTCGCTTTGATCCTTTGGCGTGAACGCGTGAACATTTTGAACGGCGTCAGCTCGTTCACAAAACCAGTGCCTTTGAGTTATTTCTTCAGACATTTTGCAGCAAATCGGTCCCATCACTTTCCGCCGACATAGATTACGGTTGAAGCTCATGAGTGCAGTATTGAACTGGCCCTACTGTGACGTTGCCTTGTCACAATCACAGTGCACGTGCACAGCCACTTCCTTTTCTACCTCGGAACCACTCAAAAGCCCTACACGCAGCACATGTCGGATCGTGAACTTGATCCTCCCAGCGGCGGGCAACAGCACAGAAAATCGACGGCCGCAACGTGCACAAGGGCCAGAAGTTGCAAGATGTCGGAGCGAAGGCTTGCGCACACAAGATCAAAAATTTTCCAAATTCTGCAACTTCCATTTCGAAGCAATTTTCGAAGCGCAAACCATGGCGAATTAACTAAATCCCGACGGAGGCTTCAATTAAGAATATGATCGCCAGTTCTACTAGGATCAGGAACCGCGTCTTTGTCGAGCACCACTGCTGCAAAATGCATAGAGTGACACAAATCCACGTTGGCGATTCAGATCGTACTGCTGAACCCGTCTAATGGGAATGCAAGCGTTCGGAGTGAGTCAAAGGTCGTGACCACTGACCGTCAAAACCTCCGTGACTACCCCAGTTGTCACAGTCCTGAACGCGTCGACCGACACAAAACCATGGGACACGGAGGACTCGATGGCGTGTGTAATTCCACACGTGCATCTTGCCGCAAAGCTATAAATTCTGAGCCACCTGCGATTTCGACATCATTTCCTCAGACTCCCCCATGCCTGGCCTGTCCGCCGTCGCACTCGAAAGCAACGGTATCTCGTGCTGGTTAATTGACCCTCATTTCGATCTACTTATGCATGGCCTGTTGACGGCAATAACTCGCCGACACTAACACGGAGGTTCCCATTCTCGAGAAGACCGTGCGTCGTTTCTTATCCTGTTGCTCCTTCTATTAACCTTTTTATCTACAGATGTTTCAGATATGTATTGCCAATCAGGGCCACGTCCAGCGCGGGATTGCGGGGGGAGATTGCGTTACTGACGCGAGCGGTGGTAACCCGGTTCGCGTTGTGGTCGACGGATTACCTGTCAATGCCCCTGGTTTGAATTGGTTCTCCGCGAAAGGTCAGTTGCACTTCAACTTTGTTCATCAGCGGGGCTGACGACGATTCATAGCTGGTTTGTCCTTCAGCTTAGACATCGTCGCGCACGACCCAAACGTCGTAGAAGCCCAAGTTCAACCAAGCGTTCGATTCGAGTTTGTTTTTGTGGAGCCGGTACAGCAGCATCGGGTAAATTTCCTACTAATCACTCTCATATGCAGCGACTAATGCATTGGTGTTGAGACGGAAGTCGAACCCATAATGGGAACGTCGGTGAGCGGGTGTTCAATTCCGAGGCCGTGAAGTGCTGAATTTCCTTACGCAGAACCGGAGTCCGATCGCGAAGACTGGAAACGAACGATTCTTGACCTGGAGCGAATTCTTGATAGGGTAAGCAGTCACTCCGCTGGATGATGCGCCCACTGTAAAACGAATGCAGGCGATCAGATACACCCAAAGTCTCAAACGGAAGGTCGAGGGCCCAAAGTACTGAAATCCGTCTACCTTTTTTGTTGCCTGAAAATGTATAATATCCGCTCAGGCTGTAGCAACAATGTTGGCCGCCATTAAGTTGAACGTGTGTTCCGGTGTTCCAGTCATATCATCCATTTTTAAAAGTAATTGGCTTGCTCAATCTCCAAAAACCGCACCAATCCGGGGCAAAGTCAAAAGGCAGGCTATCATTGTCGTTCTCTCGTATTAGACGGCAACATCTTCCAACCGCGACATATTCAAAATGCCTCGGCTGAACGCCGACGCGAGTGCGGAAAACCCACCCTCCTTCACGTCTGACACAAATAGATCGTGCTGGTCCGCCAGCCGCTCGTTATTTCGCCGTATTTCGCGAATAACGCCATGCTCGCGCACACAGTTCGGGCACTCCGTTTCGTTTTCTTGGATACACCTGTAATAACATTTAAATCAAGCCAAAGAGACATGACTGAGCGCACGCACCGCGGCTGGTGAAAGCTGTGGTTGCACATGAAGTGTACACTCGGCAATCGAGCTGCCCGCCACACCAGAGCACCGTGTAACATTGAACACGCGGGATGTTCGGGATCCGCCAGGTCCGCGACCTGTTTAAGCTTCGCGGCCGTCTCCAGGCGGTACGATGTCGTCCACTCCTGGTCCTATATGTCGCGCCTACGTTAGCCCTATTAAATGAAGAAGTTGGAACGCGACATACACTCTGGATCTCACTCCGCGCGGTCTGTATCCGCGTCATGAGCCAATCCTTACCAGCCCCACGCTCGCAACGTCATTGCGGGCCAGCACCTGTATGATCCCGAGCGGCGTCGCGATCTGCTCTTTATCAATGTGCTCAAGCACGCCGCGCACGTCTGCCTCGTGCCGCGCAAGCAGTGCTGGAGTCGACGTGAGATATCGTAACACGACGAGGTACAGCTGCGGGCGCGTGGAGCCGTATGCCGCCAGCCGCCGCACAACTTCGTCAGACGCGCCGGTTCGGCCGAGTCCATCCAGAAGCGCAGCACGTCTTCATACATCCCCATGCGCTCCCACAGGAGCACGAGCCCGCGCGTGTACCCTCGACTTGAGCACAGGATAAGCGCATGCGTCGGGTCGTACGGTAGCGTTTTACTTTTCAGCACGCGCAGCGCCTTCCGCCTCAGGGGGCCTGAGCCTTCCGTATCCTTCGTTGCGCCATTAGCACTGGTCGAGCTCGCTGTTGGAGGATCGGGCAGCGTGAGATACAGCTCCAACAGCGTGTTCCACACAGCGACCTGGTCCGGCCGATCGTGCTCGTCAGGGAACGGTTCTGCCTCGGGTGCAACGGACACGTCGTCGATAGCATCGACGCTCTGCCCCATCGACGCTGCGCAACCGTCTCGAGGAAGATGATGAATTGGTCCATGTGGTCAACAAAGTGCGCAAAGTAGATGCGCGGGGAAAGGAGCTTCGGCGGCTGTTTGAGCGGAGGCGGAGGGCGTCTGTGCGGCACAGTGTGTACAGACGGCGTCTGCGGGGGGTAGGTTCGTGCACAGAGTCGCGCCGTGATGCAGTGTCGCCGGGTTTGACAGTCTTGATTGATGGCGAGGGCGGCGGCGCGTCGAGAATGACCGAGTTGCGGTTCAACGCGAGTAAGAGAGATACGATGGCCCCGTGGACCCGGCCGAGAAGAGCGCCTTCGTCGATGCGGCAGTGTTGGGCATCTCTTCGTCAGGCTCCAGGAGCGGGCCCGACGACGTACAGAGATCAATCAGAAGCTGCGTCGTCTCCTCGGGTAGACTGTCCAGCATGGCCCGGCCGTACCGCGCGAGATTGCTCTCCGCCTGAAAAAAATCATTGGCATACACATGTTGATCGCGAAAACAAAAACACTAACGGCATCACCGCCCAGAGCTCGCAGGTACACCAGGGCCTCCGAGTAGTTCTGTGCGTCCTCAATCTGAATGCGCAAATACTCCTCGTGACGTTCGTACTTTTTCGCGAGGTACGACGCATGGGAGAAATAGCCTGCCTGCCGACAAACCCGTATGGCAGTGTCCAAGTCAAAAGGCAGTTCGTCCTTTTCACCCGAACCCGAGTTCACGCGGCGCGATTCCGTCTTGATGAACCCGTCTAGCCGCGCAACGTCCTTGAGCTTGGTGTACGCATTGAGCAGGAGTGTCGTGTGATCCGAGTTTGCGAGACCCAGCGAGTGTAGCTCCTGAAGATAGGTGACGAGGTTGTGGATCCGCTGCGCGTCGAGGAACTGCGGTGCGTCAGGAGAGAACCAAAAGAGGGAGGTGGAAACACGGGGTACCTTGCGAATCACATAACTGGGTGCCACCCAGCCGATGGTCTTGACGAACTGGCCCATGGCGCCGTCCCAGTTGCTCTTGTTGTAAAGGTGATCGCCGTACTGCCGGTGGATGTCCGCGACAGTTTCACTAGACTCCTCCAGGCCCTGCGTCTTGGCGAGATTCAAAGCAACAGGATACATTGAGCTGCGGTACAGCATGTCGAGCTTGGCCGAAAACGGCTTTTCGAGGAGTTGCACAAGCTGCGAGAGAGATTTTAATTTTAGCCATATAAATCATGAGAAGACCCACAGTTCCATCGTTACCCAGGATATACACACCGCCCCACTCAGGAATGGAGATGATATCACGCACGCCCTGGGTGAAGGTGCCGCTGTATCCGACGATCTTGTTCTCGGGGTCAAACACGGCGACTTTGGTGATGTCGGTGTCGGTGGGGTTGCGGGCGGCAAAGTTGCGCACCGTGCGGAAGGCAGCTGACGCTGTTGGGGTTATGGGAGGGGAAACAATAACGAGATAGTTTAGATGTGAGCGGACGAATGACTTGTTGCCTGGCAGTGTCAATGAGTATTATTTACGGAAATAAAAGTAGGGACACAAACCCTCGTAGGCGTAGCATGCACCGCGACTTTCGATACCGCAAACATATATTGCCTCTTCTCGTGCGACGACGACATCGTGACCTCTCCAGTCCATTGCGGCGCAGCCCAACGCGCAGCCGACATCATCGACAACAGTGGCTTTGCCGCTGCCGGCGCCGGAAACCTGGTAGGATAGAACACGGTTGGTGGTCACTACAAACAGGGACGTTGACTCTGAAAAGCCAAGGCCGGTGATAGGTTCGGTGGGGGACTCATGCACGGTGCGGGGCTTGAGGAGGGGGGTGTTGTTATTGATGGACTGGTCGATATGTCGGTATAGAAGAACAGTACCGTCCGCGAAGCCGACGGCAAGGTGAGAGAGGTTTGCTGACAGAGCCATGGTGCAGACGGGGTGGGGTTTGGTGAGCTGCATCTTTGTAGACCGGAGTAATGGAGGTGCATTGGTCTTCTTCTCGAGGTCCCATATCTTTAGGACAGGCGCACGGGCAGACTCATCATCCTGGAGAGAAATGAGCTTACACAGTGTATGTTTCAAGTACACGCACGCCGACAGTGACAAGAACGCCACGCCGCTCGGCCATGTGGGTTACGCGGCCGCCCTCGTACGCGACCCAAGTCCGCTGTGCCTCAAATTCTCTGTTGAGGATGTGGATCGTGCCATAGATGTCTGCGACAAGAACACCGGCAGACGAGGGGAGAATTGTGGATATTTCTGGGGTTGTTTTGAAAATCTCGGGGGGCGCGTCTAAATCATGGGCGTCCTTTACAGGGACCACGTCGAAGAACGGAAAGTTGCGCCACTACAAGGAGTCACGTCGGGCCACGGAGAATATAAAGTGCTTACTGCTGGCGCGGTGGGAGGTAAGGAGGACATGTGCGAATTAATTAGCGTTCATTACAGGTTTCTGCGTCTGCTGAGATGGAGGTAGCAGGTGCCGAGTTACGCGATCCTGCCGCCAAATATACCTTTACTCCGTCCACGAAATAATTGACCTCGTATTCTTCAAAATGCAGTTGTGCAGCTGGCTCTATAGTTCTTTGACCTTTCGTACTCCTCGAGTAGAATGGATTCGAGTATATATCGCGAACTGTCCTTACATGAGTAGTCTCTGAAATCTGAGTAATCTTTGTTTTGATCCTATCTCTGGTCTAATTAGAACGGCCATGTCCCTCTTACAGCTGCCTCCGGAATTGCTCGAGCAAATCCTCGTCGACACCGTATGCAGCGGCTCTCCCAACACCGTCGCCGCCGTCGCTGCTTGTTGCCGTCTTCTCCATGACTTAGTCCATTCAGTCTGGCGTGACCTCTTTCTCGCCGTCTTCGACGATCCTCGGCCTAAGAATGCCCTACTGTCATCTAGCCCAAGCATAGCCAGTCCCGTTCAAATTCCATACGACTGGAATGATTTTACTGCCCGCATTGCTGCCGCCAATTATCTCGCGGCGGGAGACCCAGAATGCAACTTCGAGACTCTCGTCGATGTTATTGCAACTGCAGCCCCCATCCCCCCCGTTCGGTACGACCCGGTGCAGCGCTGCCCTCTTGTCTTCCCTCCGCTTCTTCGGGAGTCCCCGCCTCGAGGAATGTATCATGGCTTAACCAGGTCTTAGCTCGCGGATATCCGCCGCTTCTCACGAAGCGTATGTTGGCTGCCTTCGATCCCGAAGGTCCAGAGTATACTCGCCCAGAATTCGAGGATACTCCTCCGGGAAAAGCTTTCAACAAGTTCACCTTCATAAGGGGGTTTATCCCAGTCAGCTATCCGGAAACCTCACCGACGGTTGAGTATCAACACACTACAGCCCGCGCCGTCGCGCGCAGTCGCGTATACAACACAAAGTACCTCATGCCCGAGCGCTGTTGGGGGCCTTTCCAACCCCTTGACCCTTCCCAGCCCCACGTTTACGCCTGGCGCAACCGTCTCTCTCGCTTCACTCCGCCCGAATCCGACTCCCAGGACGCGGACATCGCCCTCCGCTCGGCATCCAGCTCCCGCCGCTACCACGGCTTCCACCCTTCGTCCATTGTCCTCAGCCCCACCCTCCTCGACCCGGATGACGACATCGACGACCCAGATTACGACCCAGACGACTCAGAAATGGAGGAAGGCACCCAAGACGACACCCCGCACCTTCTCCATTTCCTCTCTAGCCGTGGAATCGACTTTACTGACAACAGAACGTACTCTACGTTCGAATTTAATGACGAGGCACCTCACCTCGTCGTTCCGGACTATACTTTCCTCGCCGCGGCCCGGTATATTATGGAGGCCAACATGCGTGACAAATTCGACATGGAGCGCCATTACAGCACGCTGGCTCTGCATCGAAGCAGGCTGCCGCCGATGTTGGCCTCGAGCTTAGTGAGGTTGTGGATGCAATGCAGTCCCTTGAACTCGCCCGCATGGGCGGTGCACCTGGGTTTTGGGACATCTGGCGGCCGGAGAAGCCTGAGGATGATGATGATGACAACGAGACTCCGGCGCCTGCCGACAACGACAAGGGCAAGGGCAAGGCGACCGACTCGAACGAGTTTGAAGGATGGGACTGGGCCGGCGTCGAGGGCGAGTGGAGGTAGTTCTCATTCTACTCCCCGCTACCTATCTGACCTCCTCCAGGCGAGTCGTGTGCTGGCTCGACTATCGGGACCTGCTCAGTGCGTCTCCCACCTTTTTCTATGTCATCCCATACTCACCCTTACTTCCAGTGCACAACGTACGCGCGCGCAAGCCCCCCTTTTTTGCGCCTACTGACTCCCTCCAGGTTGACATAGCCACGGCCGGCTTCGGCATCGACGAGCTGCAGAGACGATCCGCATCTTCCCCATGACGCTGCGAGTCGCGCGCTACGAGCGCCCGCCTCGTCCGCCGCCCGGCGCAGACCCCCGCGCCCTCATCTGGCGGTTGCCGATCATCCACGTCGAGGGCGAGTCGCGCGGGACGGACACAGACGAGGACAGGGGGCGCGTCGTCGAGGGCACGGTCAGGATGATTGGGGACGGCGCGGTGCGCTGGAGTATGGTGCGGATGCTATTTGTCGGATAAATATCAATTATTGTGCTGATTTGAATTTATGCAGACCTCGAGCGAGGCGACGGGCGCGGATCCGGAGTGGGTGACAGAGAGCGTGCAGGTCGGCGAGATTGGCTCGGCCGTAGGCATCATTGGGCTGTGGACCGGCGCAGAGCATTCGAGCACTGATCCTCTAGGTGTGTTTCTCTTCCATTGTGTGTTCCTGCGTTGCTAACAACTCTCAATAGGACCCTGCTGGGCTTGGAAAGTCGCAGTAGCATAAATGGAAGTGATATATCTGGAACATGGACAAATAGTTTTATGGTTTACACAGCTGGAGTCTTTCAAGCAGAGAGCTTGGCAGCAACATCTGCCTATCTTAGCCTCGCAAGACTGACGCATCCAGTGTTCGTGGTGTACTGGCATGCCCCGCAAAAAAGCGCGTCGAGGTCCCGCGAACGATCAAATACTTTGTTCCGCTCCGTGCAGCATTATCGTCTCCCAGCCGTCGCGCGCGAGAGTAGAGAGCGCTTCTTTCAGCGTCGGGAGTACGAGTAGATCCAGCGCCGTCAGTGCGCTCCGCACTAGAGGTTGCATAGACAGAAGTTTGTACATTTCCGTTACGGATTCAGGGAGGGTATCAATGGTAAACCAGTCAGAACTTCTTACTTGAGCATCATTTCCGGCTGCGGTTTGGGGTTGAAAGGACTGCATGTTGTAACTTAATAAAAGTGAAAGTAAAACTAGTCTCTCCTCAGACGCTTTGCTTGATAAATAAAAACATGGTCAAACTTCAAAGCGCATGCCACCCAGAGAACGCAAGACCCAGGGCAAGAGGAGGAGGAGGATCTATTACTGAGGGAAAAGCATGCCAGACACCGATGGTCGTGGTTCGAGGTTGAAGGCAGATGTTTGGTTCCAAAGGTTCGGCGCCAAACAAAAATCGCGGTCTGTCCCGTATCATCCATCCTACTGCAGTACGTCCCAAGGCTGTTGTTGTATGACCAAACGCCCACGTCTCACATCAGCTACAGAATAATACCCAATGGCTTTCCTTGGCTGGCGCAAATGGCCGACACCAGCGAGTTTTATACCGTGATGATGCACACCTGCCTCTAACGCGTTTTTCGGTCTCTCTAGGTCGTCAAGCCCCTCTGGCCGTTCATGGTTGCCGCGAGCATCTCGCTCTATGGAATCTCAAAGCTGCAGGATATGGGCGTCCGATGTGCGTTTCAGGTCGTTCGACGGAACTACTTGATTGCTGACAGAAATGGACAGCTCCGGAGTATGCTAAAGACCCGAGGAACCCCTACGCAGCACAGATCGCCGCAGAGGGGAGTGCAAAGCACCACTAGACAGAGGCTGGACCAGAATGAATAAAAAGTGACGCAGGCGGATCTGCAGTTTTCGATCGAGCATGGTGTGACCCTTGCAAATTGTTCCAACATAGTTCCCGAAGGCGACATACGCGTTCTATCAAATGGAATGTGGAACGCTCCCTGTCCTTTTCCTGTGGGCATAGTTTTTGATCTCCGAGACCTTTCCCGGAACGAAACCTCGAGCTCATGGGCATCTGTTCCGTACTACGCCCAAACCATTTCAGACTTCTGAGATGTTTGCGGACTTGATTTTCGAAGTACCATTTGACCTTATTCAATCTGGATCATCCTCAAATTTGTACTGGTTGGCGCGATCTTCCTCTGCATCTGCTGTTTCGACGGCTTTTAGTCTTGCACTTGAATACAATCTACCGTCGGCATCCTGTGTTTCTTGTCTCCAGCTCTACTCTATAGACACAATCAGCGTCAGATAGTAAAGCATCTCTTGGATTCTCCGCTGTTTCTCGACGGTTTGTAAATTGACTGTCGACTTTTTTTGGACTCTTTCTGATCACAACGTCTCCAGCTCTACTCTGGACACGGTGAGCTTCAGATAGTAAGGCATTGAATTATCTGCTGTTTTTCGACGGTCGACTTTTTTTGGGGCTCTTTCAGATCAATGTCTCCAGCTCTACTCTGGACACAATTAGCCTCAGATATTAGTGAATCTGTTCTCTGGTTTGTGAATCGACTGTCGACTTTTTTTGGACCCTTTCTACTCTGGAGTCTGGACACAATCGATCTCAGATAGTCCTTGGATTCTCTGCTGTTTCTCGACGGTTTGTAAATTGACTATCGACTGTTTTTGGACTCTTTATGATCACAACGTACTCTGAACACAATCTGCCTCAGATACTTTTTCTGATCACAACGTCTCCAGCTCTACTCTGGACATGAGTGAAACAGAATATCCCACTTCACCTGTTTTTGGACTCTTTATGATCACAACGTACTATCTGCCTCATAGTAAAGCATCTCCTGTTTTTGGACTTTTTCTGACCACAACGTCTCCAGCTCTACTCTGGATATGGTTGAAATAGAATATCCACTTCAAAGCCCGCCTAGCTCAATCGGATAGAGCGTCAGACTCTTATTTAGGCGGGTATCTGAAGGCTGCGAGTTCGACCCTCGCGGTGGGCTAGTTACTTTTTCCATTTTAGCTTGCTATTTCCTTTTTGGCATGATTTTAGGAAGAAGAAATCGTTTTGTCTCAATAGCTACAAGTGGATTCCAAGGCCTTCTGTAATCTCCCTGGGAGAATGCGAGCAATTATTTACAAGCCAAGTGGTCGAAATATTGTCCCTTGACCTCGTTCTTTTCCCGCGAAAGACAGATTCCAAGGTTTGCTTCGTCACTGGCCAGGCACGGAGCAAAAGCCTTGATGGTTATGCCGCCCGAACCTCGGGAGGTCGACCTACGGCTGCAGTACGCCATGGGCTCTCAAAATATGTCAAAGCGGTCAATGCTCGACTTAGATATCTTAGTACCATAATGTGCTGGCAAGACTTGAAGAAACTGTCAATCGTTGAAGTATCGTGGCGAGTCGCGGCGGTACTGGTAACCGCCACGGACCACGAGCATGGTTATGACAAGACAATGCCGCGCATTTAGGACGATGTTTGAGAATTCAGTAAATAATAGGTGTTACGAGGTCCAATGGCCGATTCGTCAGCTAGAAAATGAATCACAGAGGTACTGTATCGTTCAAGAACAAGAAAAGGGACACAGTGAACAGAAGCGCAAGACCAGAAATCGAAGGGAGAGTGGGACCGTGCACGGACCACTTTCGGCATCAACCG
The DNA here is from genome assembly GCA_029378395.1 of Mycena leptocephala. Taxonomy (NCBI): domain Eukaryota; kingdom Fungi; phylum Basidiomycota; class Agaricomycetes; order Agaricales; family Mycenaceae; genus Mycena; species Mycena leptocephala. The sequence goes on from JARJLF010000152.1 coordinate 40,646, forward strand.
GTCTCCTGATTTTGTTTGTTTGCTTGCCTCTTCCACCATTGCGAAAAAAAATGGCTGCCTCTCCAAGCGCTGCCGACGAGGGCCAGGACAACTGGGGACCCTCTGACGATGCTGCCATGGGGCCCCGGCGCAGCGCTGAACCCTCCAATGACCCTCTTCCTGTTGATGATCGTGGTCAGGATCCAAACGACCCCGTAGACTATCCTCGCAGCTCTAGCGTAGGCAGTGTCTCTGTGCACAAGGGCGAAAATTTCCGGGAAAAGCAAGTCAAGGTGCTTATTCGGTCTTGTCTTTCCTTGCTTTGCTTGCTCGTGTAGGGAGAGAGAAAAAAAAAGTCTCTAGTAGCCTGGCATATGGCAACGTCTCCGCTCGCGCTGTCTGTGACGCCAAATGCCTTACTAGCTTACTGTTGCGAGGCTTTTCTTTTGGCTCGGGCCCTTGACCACGCCTCCTTGTCTTTCCACATGTGTCGCAACCTGGTGTTTACTTTCTGCTGTCCAGCCGAACAAGGTCTATATCGGCGGTCTTCCCGAACATACACGTCCAGAGGACTTGCAAGGCTGCTTTGGCCAGATAGGCAACATCACCAACATCGAGCTAAAGTACGTGCTTTCGTCCACAATCCAGATTTACATCTCAAACCAAACCTTCTAGAATCGGATATGGCTTCGTGGTATGTACCTGCTTCGGGATTTTGCGGCCATTTCTGAACCGGGTCGATAGGAATTCGACAGTCGCCAGGCTGCGGAAGAAAGTGTCGCCAAGTATCATGAAGGCCATTTCATGGGCAACAAAATTCGCGTGGAGCTTTCCCACGGAGGTGGCAGGACTGCAAAATACACCGGGGATCCAGGAGCTTGCTTCAAGTGCGGTAATATGGGTCATTGGGCGAGGTAAGTTGATCTGCATTGACAGTTCTTCATGCTCATCTCCCCAACAGAGAATGCCCAAATGCAGCCCAGTAAGTGTCCAACCCGTCATGTCCACTCTTTCGTCTAATTTATTTCGCAGGAGTCCCCAGCGTCGTATGCACGATGCGACTCCAATGGACCGTGGTCGTGACTATATCCCGCTGCCTCCTCGTGATGTACTTCCGCCGCGTGACTCTCGCTATGACTATCCTCCTACCCGGGATTATCGACGAGCGCCTTCGCCTCCGCGCGATTATCGCGACTATCCTCCTGCCCCTCCTATGAACAGGGGTAGAGACTACGATGATTACAGGCGCGGTCCTCCTGCTGCTGAGCGCGATCGCTATGTTCCTCCGGTGCCTCCTCAGGACTTCAGAGGAGGGCGTTACCCTCCCCCACCGGATCCTGCCTACCGCGGCTATGGTGGACCTCCTGCGCCTCCTCCTCCACAGTATGATCGCTATGACAGAAGACCTCATGAGCGATACCCCCCTTACCCTCCTGCCGCCGGTGGTAGAGCCCGAACTCCTCCGAGGGTTCGCGATGACTACGACAGAGCCCCACCGCCTCGGTATATTATTCGCTTTCAAAGAGAATTCATCTGAATTTTGCTTTTGAGTAGGGACTTTACAGATTACCGTGGTCGTCCGCCCTCACCTCCTCCTTCGCGTTACACGAACGAATACCCTCGAGGAGGCCCCCCGGATGTGGCAGCCCCGAGATATAGGTATACTCTTTCTCATTGCCCAAATCACTCATAACGTCGGTTGTAGGCGCCGCTCCGAAAGTCCCCCTCCTCGCGCGTCAGGCGGTACGTATGAACAAGGCTACACCACTGGAAACGGAGGAGGCTTTTCTGGCAATGGCTATACTGGTCCCCCTAGGTCTCGGGATTATCCTCCTCCTCCTGCGCGCAATGGGCGAGATGGCCCTCCCGATACTGGCAACTACAGACGGCCTTGACGGCCTTAACGCGCTGTGTCAAGTCCTCGGTGATTGAAAACTGCTACTCTACAAAGGACAATTGGATGTCCCACACCCCTACTTCTTTTCATCCGATGTCAACTTCGGTTACCATTGGATTTCTACGTTCATATTATATGTATAAAAAAGTAGTTACTGTTGCGTCTTATGCCCCAGCCATCTTATATAACGCGTGTTTATCGCCAGACTCATCGACGAGGGCCCGAAGCATGCCGTGCTTGTTTTTAAGCAGTTCTTTGGGAGTGTCGAACTCGACCTAAGCGATCGTCAGTACAGTACCATGGGCAGAGAGAGATAAAGTCGTACAATACGACCAGCATCAAGGACCATCTACAGTGAGCATAAGTACATATAGCGGAATAAATAATTGACACTTGCAATTTTATCTGCATCCATGATCGTTTGAAGGCGATGGGCAACGGTCAACAGGGTGGTATCTCTGGGCAGCTCATTCCGAAGAGACGATTGAATGACTGCATCAGTCTTGTAATCTATTTCAAATTTCAAAGTTAGTTCAAGTAATACATTGGGAGTGGGCGTTACCTATGGCCGATGTTGCCTCGTCGAGGATCAACAGCTTGCTGCCCCGAACGATAGCACGAGCTAGGTCCAGTCAGCACATGTCAAGCTCCGGGACCGCCACAAACCTAACGCGAGGATTTGCCGCTGCCCCACACTCAGGTTACCGCCGCCGGAGGAGATCTCACTGTCCAAGGTGATTCTTCCTTCGTCCATCTCGTTCTGAAGGGCGAAGAGGCCTGCGGCCCGCAGCGCGCTATTGAGGGTCGCATCGTCGTATTGCTCAAACAGATCGAGATTTTTCCTGAGCGAGCCCGTTAGGAGCTCAGGCTGTAAGAACAAGATCAATATAGGCAAGTCGGTAAAGTGGTTCAATGCTCACTATTTGGGGAATGATAGTGATATTTGATCGCAAGGCGTCCAAGTTAAGGGACGAAGTGGGAATGCCATCGTAGTAGACCGTTCCATCCGTAAATATGCATCTCAGGAGAGCTAGCGTTAAGGAACTCTGTGCAAGATAGTCAGCAAGGAAACAAGAAAGAGATGAACAACTAACTTTTCCGGACCCGGTTCGTCCCACTTGGCAGCAATTGAGTTACCTGATGAATACAGTACAATCGGAACTCACCGACTCCGACCCGTTCTCCCGACTGGATGTTGAAGGAGACGTCGTGCAGCACCTTGGGTCCATCTGTCGAATACTTGGCAGATAGCTTTTCAACGCTCAATTTCCCGCTTGCAGGCCAATAAGCAGGCGGTATGCCAGCGAGAGTAGGCTTGGGTTCCTGCTCAATGGAAATGTATCCTCGGATTCGTTCAAGCGAATTGCCTTGGATTTCAAAGTCGTTCAACACCCGTACCTGTTGAGGGTTAGAAAGAGCTCAGAACAAGAGATTCAGAGTACTCACCCACCACAGGATCATGCTGGAGAATCCGATAGCCTGAAAATTTGTCAAAGTCGGAACCAAGTAGGAGGAGAACAAAGCATGCCATGTTCAAGCTGAAACCAATGTTGGACGGGGTATGAGACTGGAAGTAGACCAGGTAGTATGCCAAGGAGGCAGCCTGAAAAAAAGTTAGGCAGCTTGACTTTCGCAGTGAAAAAAGGACCAACGAAGAGGCCACCAAGGGCGTCTACACAATCGTATCAATCAATATCAAGTTTGGAATGCTCACTGTTCACTTACCAATGCGTACACAGATCCATCGATTGAGATTGTAAAACGTCCGAGAGGTGCGAGTATACTTGTCGATGCGTTCGAGTGAGATATTAATGATGGAGTTCTCAGCCCCATAAGCACGGATAGATGTGAGTCCGGCTATCGCTGCGCCAAAGCTATAGAGGATCAGCGCAGGGTACAGTAAGAATAAAATGCGACATACTGGCCAAGAACAGGAGCCTTCATATTGCTCATATCGCGTTTGACGCTAAGTTGCGCAGCTATGTAAATTTGCTTGGAGTTTCGTGAGTCACTGGAAAGAGAAAGGAGAGGTAAACGTACTCCACACCAGCCACCCAGAATCCCGACGAGGCAGCCAGGCAAAAAAAACAGGGGAACAAACAAAATCACGGCCAGAAACTTTACCAGCATCGACATTGACATGTCTGCGGGCACGAGAGAATTTATTCCGCCGTCGTCGTGACTTGCGATCGCTGACGTCACTCACCCAAAAGTCCCCATAAACCTTGCTGAATGGCCCGTAAGTCTACAGCTTTGACATAGAGATGCGGCTCACTTGTATTGGTCCGTCCACGCTCCGAATATCGACCGTACATCTGGCTATCACCCGGGAGGTAGGGGTAATATCAAGCCACCTGAAATGAAACATTAAAAATGAGCCAGGAAAATATTCGGCTAGAACTCACCTCAAAGTCGTGCCAAGGACTGATTCGACGAGCTGCTTGTGAATGGATTTCGAGGCTCGGAACACTCCCGCTGTGTAGAAGATAAAGCTGGTGCTGTATATGACCAACCCAATCAGTAGCAAGATACCTGCGACGAGTCAAGAGAAGATATTAAGGAAACGAGGCTGGCGTACAGAATATCCTGAGGTAACTGAGTATAGATGTAAGTCTTCTACCGAGCGACAATGAATGCAGACAACTTACTGGAAGACATCCACTTGCGAAGCATCGGGTCCCGTGTACTGGCTAAAAAGAGTTTAAACCAATTGTATTCGGGGCATGTTCAGTTCCTCGCACCTCGCCCAATATCCGAGGAACCACGTTTGGAGAGCTTGACATAGCTCCGTGAGTCCAAGGCCGCCGAGGAAAAGTGCGAAGAAGAGTAATGTATGGTTGCCTCCAAGCCCCTTGAAATAAAGTTTGAGGGCATCCCAGCTGACATGCCCTTCTTCGACCTCTTCCGCCACGATCAACTTCCCGTCGGGTTTCTTCTCCCCAGGGGAAGAGCATCGACTTCGTCCACTTTCTTGTCAAGAACGTCCTGGTCCTTGCTAAGTTCTTCGGCCAGAACTTCGTCTGTGGCCAGAGCTTCCGAGATCGAGCCATGGCTGTGAATATGTCCGTCGAGACCCATCGAAACAACATAATTCGCAATTGGTTTAGCCATAGCTACGTTGTGAGTGATCAGGATGATGGTTCTGTCCTTGATCAAGTCTCCACCACGAAGGCATTTGCTAAATGGAATATCAGACTAATCCACTGCCGTTGCCATCTTTGCTTACTCAACAATCCACTTGGCTGTATGAACACTGGGGGATTGCACGTCAGAATGAGTCGACAGAGAGATCAAAGGATACGTTACTCCAAAGCAGCAAGCACGTCGTCCAGTCTGAAAGCCAGTGTCAAAAAAAGTATTCGATAAAGAAACCGGACCGACGCACAGAATAATCGCAGTGTCGGCATATATAGCCCTAGCGAGTGTAATACGAGCCTGTAGTGCTTGAGCATGAGGAATATTCTCTACGGGTGGGTAGAGCACACCTTCTGGCCGCCACTCAGCGTCAAGCCCTGTTCGGAACATCAGACCTGAATCTCGCATATCTGTACCTACTAGATACCTTTTCGCCGACCTCACTGTGTCCCAGGTCAGATTTAATACTACATATTTAGCAGGATGCTTACGTTGCATCGCCAGCCTCGAAGAGCTCCAAATCCCGCTCCAGAGCACATTGGTGGAGGACCTACAAACTGGAGTTGGATCTGCCCAAAAATATTCGGAACATGGCTGCGGCACCTTTTTATACCGCTCCTCATCGTACGCGGCACCAAAAAGAATGTTTTCCTGTAATAAGAATTGTTTAGATGTTTACATCTGGGGTGTCAAACAAACGCGCCTTGATCGTCTCCTAAAGGTAACAAAGATAAATATTGTCAGCTATTTACGTCTAATGAGCGTGCCAAACAACTGACATTTTGCACCCAGCTTTCTTGGGCAGCGTATGAGACGCCTTTGGCGCGCGGTAGATTGAACCAAGAGGTTGGACCGGACGGAACAAAGTGCATCTCGCCTATCAAACCGATAAGGGAATCGAATTTTCGGAAGAAACGAAAATGCATACCGAGAAGAGCCATTAAAAGAGACGTCTTTCCCTGCAAACCGATGAGCATCTCGGAGGACGAACAACACTAGTATCCGTACCGATCCAGTGGGTCCAACAACGAGATTGATGCACCCAGGTTTGAACAGCATTTCGCCCTCGATCTTGAGCATGAACTTGCGTTTGGATGGAGTGAGGCTCCCGTCCGTTGTTTCGTTCGACCACGCAAAAGTTGCATCACGGAAACCGATTTTTTCGTCAGATGCCGCTTCGGCGGGAATGAAGAGCTCCGGAGTATTGGGGTCCTTTTCCGCGAAGGAATCGAGGAGCTCAGTTTTCTGAAGGAACTCGTGCACACGGTCCAGCTAGATGATGCATGAGTAGAGCGAAACATATTTAGGATAGAATCCATACGGAGACTTTGCCGGTGATAGCTTGGCTCAAGGCCCAGAAAATGAAGTGAAGCTGGTTTGGAGGTTTTAATAAAATGAAATGATAAAAGGACCAAATCCGTACCTGGTTTCGGAGCATATCGAACACAGACATCGAGGAGAAAACCTTGGAAGCAGTGAGATCTTCTTTCATGAGCACCGTCTATTACAAAGAGTCGGGTGAGGGCAGGTCTGGCAATTTATAAAGCAACTAACATATGTCGCATAGGTCGCAATCATCGTCGCCATTGGGATGAAAAAACTGGCGATAACATCATCAGAGGCGGGAAACGCAGATGTAGGTGAACATACTTGAGCATGCCATTTAAAAGGTCGAGCATCTGCCTTTTCCACAGCCAGTTTAGCTCTTCTTCTCGCTTCTCGGCCACTCTCTCGTTCATCTGGCGTTCCCAGCCGAACAATTTGATCATCCGCAAGACGTTCATCGTTTCAGTGACTACTTGAACCCGGGCGTCGGTTTTTTTGAGACGTTGCTGTTGAACTGTTTGGACCAACTTGGCAACATAGCCGGGCAAGGGGAACAAAAGAACCATCACGCCCATGCCGACGAACGCACTCCAGCCAAGAATCATGTACAGGAAGATGACGCAAAGAATAATCTCCAGCGGTATGAGCAAAAAGAGGAACAGGAAGTCTCGCGAGTCGACGATATTTCCTAAATCGGTGGTGACCTAGGGATTAAGATTAGAAGGGAAAGAAAATGCAGATAAATAAATGGGTACCAAGTTGGTGATTTTTCCAACCAAATTTTCCGACGCCGCTGTGGGCTTTTCTTCCACCTCTTTATCCTTGGCCTTATCCTTGGCCTTGCTCGAGGTGGTGGACTTGATGCTGGACGAGCTGGCCTGAAGGGTCTCGTCTCGGGACATAGTGTCCGCGTCCACCGAGTTCAGAGTTTCATCCCCGCTGCCGTTCGAATCTTCTTGTTCAATGAGGGAAGGTCTCTCAGTGTCTGCAGGCGTCGATGTGCCGCTGCTCGACGTCTTTTCAGCGGTCTCCGCTTTGACGCGGATGCGCAGCGCGTGCTCGAACACCAGCTGAGTAATCAACGCCTCGCAACGGACAAGTGTGCGCGTCTTGACTAATATCAGCGGTGTGAAAAAAAGGGGCCAAGTTCTCTGCTCACCGCCAAATAGATGTACCACTGGAAGGAGGTGGAACCGAGCATCGGGCCCACGAACAACCATATGATCCAGAACCAAGGTTTCACAGACGGTTCCTTGTCCGGGTTCTCGAGATAACTTGGAGTTTGTGGTAAAAATCGGGTCGAGGTGAAAGATAGCCCACGCACTCGAGGAGTCGATTGATCCCAATGGGGGATGCAAAGTTTGAGGACGCCATCACAATTATTGTAAATGCCTGCCGGGAGGCGCGATTTATCATTCGGAGAAAACCATTGACTACAAACTCACCATACTGATGTATTCAATACGGAATACCCAGAGAAGACCGAAGAACAGATGCCGCTTGTTGGAAGAGGCCTCGAGGAACTGCATTTCCTGGTTCAAAATATTAAATCGAGACAAAGACCAAATTACGCACCTTGAAATTCCTTTTTTTGAGATTCGCAGAAGCGTCATAATCACATAGCGGGGGCAATTGATCTGAAATAATTTAATGTACTGCCGTGACATAGGCCTGAGCACCAACCGTGCGTCAAGTGAGGCACCCTGTATCCCAAGAACACGATAGGGTCCAAGAAGAAATAGAACATGGTCGAAATAAGGGAAGCCGGTCTGCTCCCGATTGGGAACAGGCATCGGGTTCTATTATTGCGAGATTAGCGACGTCCCTCTCAGTTGCGACAGTATTAATACCTTCGGGTCGACGGGAATGTATTGACGAGGAATAAACAGGGGACGACCGCCGAAGCTATGAACAAGGCAGAAACCTTGGCCCATAGGATCCAACCCTCCGAAAGGTCGAAGGGAACACGGTGGTAAGTGATGAACGGGAAGAGATCGCGGTAGACGTAAATGATCAGAGTAACGAGGAGGACCGTGTTGAGTGTTTCGCTGCGACCTGGCTCCATCTCCGTTTGGCAGATACAGTTGTGATGGCTAGGACGGAGACATAAAAGAATGACATGCACATGGCGAGTTGAAGCCATTCCGTAACGGAGAGAGCGGGACTTGGATGATTTTTCTTCGGATGTTTCTTGCCCCTACGAATAGGTTGCAGGTCTGCAGATATACGAAACATCACGCTCACCATTTCCCAAAAACGCTGGCCTCGGACTTGCGGGCCTCGGTGATCGCCAAGGAGGCTATGGACAGACCGAGCAGGGTGAGGCACGCGACGAGCGCACGAGCTTGAAAGTAAATATGACGACGCCTCCGTGCTGCGCGACGTGCTCCTTCACTTCTGCGACCAAACCGACGGGTTGGATGGAGGAACCGGGTCTACGACCTCGGATTCGGAGGTCTTGAACAGAAACGCGCGTAGCTTGCGACCCCAGACCGACACCAAGAATAGGTGGAGGAGGAGGAGGACTGTGGAGGCTGCTGCGACGACTGCAGGCACGATAAGGGTGTCGGTCAAACTGGAGGATGGTTAATTCTGGACGCGCTGCGTTTGAACACGGTTTCGTACACTTTGTGAGTTTTGTCGGTGAATAGGGATACGAGGGGGCCCACGGAGGCATGGTCGACTACGAGCGGGCTCTGGGCCGTCGTCCAGAAGTACATGGAGTTACGTTTGATTGTTTGACAGTGAAAATGTGATTATAACGGGACTCGGTTAGTTTCGGTTCCACTTTACGAGTCAGAGCAAAAGATCGGTTTCACGAGGTGATGGCTACCGGGGGTCGATACTGGATGTAGAGTGATAAGCTGTGGGTATACCTGGATGCTATATTGCTGCTATAGGACAATTACTCAGTAAAGGAGTGCCTGAAGCAGGCGTCGCGTTTTCGTCACATGTGACAGCGCAAATCATCTTGTACATGGATCCTCAACCAGTTTCAACGCGACCGTCCTCTGAGCATTCCTCTGGCAATCCTTCCCTTGGACCCGTCCCTCTCTTCGACCTCCATCTCCGCACCCTCACAGACTCCTTTATCGCTTTTTTCCAAGAACGGTATACTTCAGCTAGTACATCGTGCCGTACAGTCTATTTACTCTTCTACTTCCAATAGAAAGCGGATCGAAGAGTCCTAGTGCGTCTATGCGTGTCTCGTATGGTCCACCGTGCTCACAGCCAGCAGCGTCGATTCTCTTCTCAAGCTCCACAAGAAAATAAAGTCAATTGACGCGTTTTTGGATGATCGGACCGACCTCAGCACCACGCGCAGTGCTTGGAACGAGGTCCGCGACAATGTCGACCGAGGTCCGTCCTCTTCCCCCCCTCCATTCATGCTCCGACCCACTCCCAGAGTCCCAAGCCAGACAAGCTTTCCTATCTACTCTTACTGTGGATGTGATCAATCCCCTGACATCATTGAAGGTTCGTGCTCCGGACCACACCTTTTCGGTCGTCCTGATGCCTTCTGCATAGGAAACACAGGACAGAACAAGGAAGCGCATCAAGGAGGATCTGAAAGAGTCCGGTAACGCGTACAACGACTTTGCGGAGAATGGATTACCGAAACTCAAAGCCAAATATGCAAAGAAATTTGCCGAAGTCGAGGTCTGTCCGCGCCGTTGTTCATTTAAACTGAGGCCAATGTTCGTGCAGGAGAGCAAGCGTATGGCTGCTGCAGTGCCCCCTCTCTCGCCAACGGCAGTGACGACATTAGGGGCGGAACATCACGCCAAGCCAGCCGTCCCAGGCGCGCCATTACGCGTCACCTCTCCGCAGCCTCTGCGTGCGCTTGAACGGCGGCCATCCGGAAGTGCGCCGAGCGGTCGCAACCGTTCGCCCTCATCATCCACCCCCTTTTCTGATCTCGCCCACCACGGGAAAAAGCAGTTGAATCAGCTTCGCGGTTTCCTCGAAAAGAGTGGATCTGTCAAGGAGTCCTTAGGCGGAGGGCGGGAAACCCATGCCCTCAAGGCTGTTCGTGCAAAGAGGGAAGCGGACGAAGCTGGTATGGCCATCTATGCCCGGTGGTTAGAGCTAATCCCTGCAAATAGACAAGGAATACCGCAATGGTGTTCATTGGCTCGAAACCCTTCGACTGCGACGTATCAAAATTCTTGAGAGCGGCTACAGGGTGGGTTTACATTCAATTGCGGACTGGTAACCTGACATGTGTCTGCAGAGCCTGGAAATGTTTATCCAGGAATCCTCCGCCACAGTGAAGCAGGTATTGGAGAAGTATACGGATAACATGACGTACGACCCTTCCAGTCTCCCTGGCTTCTATTTGGGTTCACCATAATTTTAGCGCGACCAGCACGACCCAAACTCAATTGTCCACACACGCCCGCTCCGTTGTCGATAAGATCTCGCCCGAGATTGACGTCTCCAAACTTGCGGCGTATATCCCTCGCTCACTCGCATCTGCCATCCCTGAGCGCATATTGTACCAGGTTCGATCCCTCGGTCCATTTGCCTCATTTTGACGTCGGGTTATACCCAGCATGGTCAAGTCGGGGAATGTAACGATCTGATCTTTGGCTTCAGTCTATTAGACTATGCCATGGCACACAATTTACAGGAGGGCGAGGCCCCCAAGATTGTCCAGATTTGCATCAAGGAGATTGATCAAAGAGGGCTTGAGTCCGAAGGAATATACCGAGTGGGTCTCATCTCTCCCAGCTTCCTATTGTTTCTCACACTGTACAGGTATCGGGTCGACATGCCGTTGTCAGTCTGTTAGTTGTCTCTTCTCTCTGCCGTGCATCATGTCGAGCTTTCCTTGACAGTTACAACACGAGATCGAACGCGACGAATCGAAATTCCAGTTCAAGCCCAAGGACGACATTTATGCCGTTGCCTCGTTGCTCAAGGTCACAACGTCCACTTGTCTTGATCTATGTCAGCTGCTGACTATTCAGACAGCTGTACTTACGCGAGCTGCCAGAGCCGGTATTCAAATATTCCTTGCAAGATCGAATTCAGCATACGGAGGACCGAGGTTGGTGTTGCGTGGCCTGTCAGTGAATGTATGGCAAATACTGACCTGGACTTCTTTTTTTTTCTTTTTTTTTTAAAAAAAATTACTGACCTGGACTTCAGCTGATCACCAATCCAACAACTTCATGCTACTGAGGTCCAAAATTCGTCGGCTTCCGCCCGTGCACCAAGCCACGCTCAAGGCAGTGGTAGAACATCTTTCCCGCATCGTAGCTTCACCGATACAAATAAAATGGATGCAAAGAATCTCGCCATTGTGTTCGGTGGTGTTATTTTCGGAGAAGATGAGATTGCTAAAGGCGGCAGTGCCGGGGACCTTCTAACCATTCAGACGTGGAAGGTAGGTTCAGCCCCCGTCAGTATTTACGGGACTTAACATCATTTTTAGGACTCCTTAATGGAGGATCTGATCATGCATGCGCATATTTTGTACGATGATAACGCAGTGCATCACTCGCCGCCGCTGCCAGCAACGCCGGCGGGCGAGCCTGTGCCGGAGATATACTATGGATCCAAGAAGACCCATGTGACGACTGTACCACCTTCCTCGCCTCCCAATCGGGCAGAAACTGTGTCACCACAGGACTTCACTCCGCGCCTCCCTACGCGTCCGGCAAATAGCATCCATCCATCCGCTCGGGCGAACCCGCCGCCATCTCCAAGCAAGGAACGAGGTCACGTCCCGCCGCCCCCTATACCTCTCCGCCCCAGCACCGAGACCGAGACGCCTTCATCGCCGGCGCGTTCTACAACGACGCTGGAGACGGAGACGTCTTTCCGCACTTCGGTTGATCTTGAGAGCATTAGTGAGGCATCTCAGCCACCATCTGCGAGGCAGTCAGTGCAGCTGCTTCCCGTTTCGCCGCACCCCCCGCTGGCGACCCTGCCGGAGCGCTAGATATATTCTCACAATCGCGAATGGACCTTTGTATTACTTTCCTTTATGACCGCACGAAACAGACTTGTCTTATGAACTGAATGTATTTCTGCATCCCTGACTGTGTTTTTGCTTTCTCATCTACATGTGGATAGGTTATTAATACCTCGTTCTATATCCCTACGTATATCATGTTAGCTAGCTGTCCATTGTGTTTTCAATATGTATGTAGTCAGTACTCCTCAGTACACCTTGTACTTTCTTGGTGGATCAGTTTCTCTCATCGTTAGTGAGAGGTGACTGGGTTAAAGTGCGAGAGGATGAGCTCGTTTTCGTCATCGGATTGCATTTCGTCGTCTGATACCAGGATGGCCTCGGTATTGTCGGGCCAGCTTGTTCATCTGAATCCTCCTCCGAGTCCACGGTTATGGCGGTTCTGACACCATCCACGTCTTTTGCCAGGCGAGAACACGCGGATGGGCTTGTACTCTGCGTGGGCTAGGTATCATTGCGAAGGAAAATAGCAACTCAGGCTTACTTAGAGGGTTGAAAGTTCACGATTTCTAGATGGTCCATTGTGGTCGCGCGGGAAAGGGCAACATAAGCCTGCCCTTCTCAAAGGTCCTGTTCAAGTCGACTTTGACACGCGCAAGGGTTTGACCTTGCGATTTATGAATACTAAGAGCCCACGCCAAGATCAGAGGAACCTGAAGCCTGTGTGCTTCGCAATTTCCTTTGAACCCCTCGACGGAAAACCCGAGGGGTGCGCAGAGCAGGTACATTCCGTTCGTAAACCGAACTAGCGGCCACGCCTGGTCCTTCTCGAAAACGGCGTCGTCGAATGGGCAGAGATGTTGTGGTAGTTCTTGCTGAGGTTGGGCGACTTGGAACCCAGCTTCAATGGCCTCGCGCGTCGTGAGGAATTTCTCGAGGACACCGGCACTGCCATTTACTAGGCAGCCTTGTATGACATTCTGAGACAGAGTACTCAGTCGCCGAAACACATGAAAGGTCGTCTGACTTACTTGGATCAGCATGACTTGAGCACCAACCTATCGAGTGTGTTCAGCGAGAATAACGGAGTTTGCAACCGCCGCAGCCATTACTTTTAAAGAAAGTTTGGGTACTGCAACCAGGCGGTCCAGCAACCGTTCTGCACTTTCCCTGCCGCGAACGAGCCATGAGGGCGGTTTGAAATATAAAGAATAAGACTCCTCAACTTGTTGATAGGTTCATTATGAACATCGTACCCTGCACTGTCAATCGAGTTGTATGTTATCATCGTCCCCGTAAGAGCACTTAGTCTCCCGTTGTCTACACCCGAGTCAACGCCGAGGGAGGAATATAACGGTAGAAATGGACATACTACAACCTTCAACCTCGGCTCTCAACGGGAAGCTGAATGGGAAGTCGGGTTCGAATCAAGCTTGGAAGCTGGAGGGACACTCACAGTTGGCTAGGTTCGATGCCATCCTCATAAATCACAGGGCGGGAAAGTTTGGTTAATTGTTGGATGTGTGACCGACTCAGGACACCGGTTCGCATGGAAGACAAAATGTCAATGAAAACTAGTTGGAATGACTTATGAGGAAAGGATTTTTGAAAGAGCCTTTCGGACAGCTACCATTATCCCTCTGACGAAAAACACGCGACAAAACAATCGGCCGGCCCATGCACCTCGGCCATGATTTGGCATCGAAAGCATAAGTGGCGGGCATACGGTGTTCGTGACTTGTCTCGGGCACCGGTGGGAGCTGTAAAAAGTCACCGGAGATGACAAGCTGCACGATTTCAGACAAAAAACATAGAGTGGGTGAAATAATACCTGTATACCACCAAAAGGAAACACCGAATCGCGTACGTCGCGGGCAATGTATTCCTAAACCTTGTCAATCGAGAAGAAGAATTCGCCTCCAGGTTAAATTCACAAGTTTGTCAAATAAAACACCATCTAACATGGATACTTTGGAGGCGCAGATATGAGCAAATTCGGGTGGACTGGTTGCGGTATTCAACTCACTTTCATCGATGATCAGAGTCCTCGTCTCTTGCCAACGCATACGAAGTCTGAACGAGTTTTTTATTCTGTAAGCAAGACGTTCCTTGGATTCTTTGCCCAGCCCAATTCCAGCGAATGAATGCACGGTCGAACCACCAATGTTCAGACCAGCGATTCCTGTGGATGCCGTGACGGCCAGAGTGTGCGGAGGCCGTAAACTTGCAGGATCTTTCAAATGCCTTATTATCTCACGCAGAAGAATAGATTTTCCTGTTCCCTGGATTCATTAATTAGTCGATGTCAATACACGGGATGTACACCCACTGCAGGACCAGTGAAAAACACAGATTTTCCTGCAATAACCATATCTAAAACCCTCTGCTGTTCCCTAGATAGCCGTATAGGTTTCGCAGGCTGCAACGGAGTAGCTGGGATAACAACTGGATCCATGGTGGCAATCGCGCTATCAACACGTTCTAAACTTCTGTTTTGAATAGCTTGAAATCCAGAGGCGCAATAACACGTGTAATTGAGAGTTAAAGTGTCGGCCTTCAGTCTTTTTATCCTGCAGGAAGGCACAAGCAAGGCAAGGAAGAACCGTGTTCTCCTTGTGTTCTCCTATTTGTCACATCGTGACTCGACGCGTGACAGTAACTTCACGTGTTGTGTGACACCGGCCCGGAAGTAGGCCAGTTGAATGCGAGCTTTCACCAAGCTCGCACTCAGTTCAATGCCCAAATACTACGCTGTTGCCAGAGGCAGAGATGGACCTAAGATCTACAATAGCTGGGATGAAGTGCGTCACCTTGAATCCAGCCCATCAGCAGCTCCATAATTTCAGCCTTACAGTGCAAAGAGAACGCAAGTGTCCTCACCAATCTTTCATGAGACGCCATTAATTCTTGAATTAATTAGGTCTCTCGGTATCCTGGGGCCGTCCACAAGAGCTTCAACTCCATGGAACAGGCCGAAACTTGGCTAGCATGTATATATGTTCTTCCTTGAAATTCCCGGAATCCAGGCTCATTCTCTGCAGCTTCTCTTTCCCTTCAGACGGCAGTTGCAACCCAGTCGGCGCCTCGCCCTTCGGACTCTTTCCGCTCTCAGAAACCGTACAGTCGGACCGCAAGATTAAAATCCAGCGCTCCAGCAACATCGGTCCCAGCGTATGCTTCAAGCTCATCGAATGCTGAAGCCAGCACCTCGACGACGGTTTCTCTCTCGGAGGAGCAGAAATCTGTCCTTCGACAAGTAAAGAATGGGAAGAGCACCTTCTTTTCAGGATCAGCAGGCACCGGAAAATCAGTGCTTTTGCGTGAACTGATAAAGGAGCTGGGAGGCCATGGCTGTCCTACCCTCGGTATCACTGCATCGACGGGCATTGCGGCAATAAACATTGGCGGATGTACATTACATTCTTGGGCCGGGATTGGGATCGGGAACGAGCCGGCCAAGAAACTCGCTGGTATGTTCATTGGTCAACCAAAGTATGACCGAGTTTTGGAACGCTGGAGAACGGTAAATACCCTCATCATTGATGAAAGTGCGTATCTGTGTCTTCTGTTCCTCTCTTTGCTAAGCCCGGCGCAGTTTCTATGGTCGATGGCGCATTGTTCGACAAGCTGGTTCGATTTTGCTTACTTCTATACTCACTGTCTGACATTCAAGAGCAGGAGGAGATTGCGCGCATGGTCCGCGGAAACGATGCTCCTTTTGGTGGCATCCAGGTATTATATTTTCTTTGTCACGCATATCGCTCATCCGTGTTGTAGCTCGTTTTATCCGGTGTGTAGTAACTAATTTATCCCGCAAGACCAAAGCAGTAAACCACAACTACCAAGGTGACTTTTTTCAGCTCCCCCCGGTTCCAAATAGGATTGGCGACAAGGTCATCACTCCCACCTTTGCGTTTGATGCCAAAGCATGGGGGCCTTGTATTGGCCATCCGGTGACCCTCACGCGAGTTTTTCGACAGAAAGACCAAGGTCTGCATCAAATCAGTATTTTCACGCCCTCATTAAACATCGCCCATCACAGCTTTTGTGGATTTGTTAAACGCGATGCGTTTTGGAAAAATAGAAAATCTAGAGGCCTTCACGGCTCTTGCGCGCGAAGTGACGTATAGCGACGGTATCCAGCCAACGGAGTTGTAAGTGCACACTCGGTCTAGTCACAGTGGCCGAAGTGCACGCGACTTACAGGTGGTCTGCAGGCTGTCACGCAGGGATGAAGTTGATAACGCCAACAATACGCGCTTAGATGCACTCCCCGGCCTTTGTGAGACTTTCATCGCCCTGGAGTATGCCGGATACAACTCCAAGGGAGAACGGGTCAGCCCGGAGACGAAGGACAAGCTTTTGGACCGTCTGGTCGTCCCTAAAATGATCCGACTCAAGGTGACTATGCTTTACGTTCAGTAAATATTCCTCATTTAATCTTTTGCTACAGGTCGGAGCCCAGGTGATGCTTGTCAAGGTTAGAATTTTGTATCGCACGTCATGGCTGGTCAAAGTTCATCTGGTATTGTAGAACCTGGTCCAGGGCCGCCTAGTCAATGGTTCTGTCGGCCAGGTTATCGGTTTCTCTACTTCCCTCGACGCGATTAATCAACATCTCGAAATTGCCAAACCAGAAGGAAACGAGCAAAGAAATACACATCTGGAGAAGACTGACCGGCTGTGGCCAGTCGTAAGGTTTACCCACGGAGAAGAACTGGTCATGGTCCCGCAGGAATTCACCATCAACAATGCCGACGGTGAGATGGAGGCCCGTCGCGACCAGGTACTTGGGCATTCTTTTAATTAATCAGTCCCAAGTCTGCGAATGATTCATCGCCCATAAGATACCCCTGATCCTCGCATGGGCTTTGAGCGTTCACAAGTCGCAAGGACAGACCATCGAGCGTGTTCGTGTCGACCTCAGACGGACATTCGAGAAGGGCCAAGGTACTGATTCATACACGTGCTGGAATTGTTTCCTCGCTCACCGTCGAATCACGTAGCCTATGTCGCCGTCTCGCGTGCGACGACGATGGAGCAGCTTCAGATTCTCAACTTCCACCCATCCAAGTACGTTCTCGCCGAATTTCGACCGCGCCTGATCTAACAGATGAGCCAAGGGTGGTTGCCCACCCCCGAGTCCTGCAGTGGCATGCTGCTGCCCAGGAAATGGACAGTCATCGGCGAGTGGAGGACGAAATGGATTCAGAAGTGGCGATGGAAGCATATTATCACAACTAATTCTATTGATAGCAGTACACACGATATAATACAACATAGAAGGATCAATACATTGTCAGTGGTTTGCTACAGCGAGAGAATCATACAACTTCAATGAAGTTTGCCGGGAAGATACCCTTGCGGCCGTCTATGGTACCGGTCCACCTTAGAAGGGATGAGTGAAAATAATAAGTGTACTATCTCAACATACCAGTCATCGGTGCTCTCGGACCGTTTGGTAATAACGATGATATCGCCCTTGGAAAATGAGAGATCGCCAGGCTGGTAGAGTCGGTGAACTGCCTATATTCCCGCGTTAGAAACTCACCTGGGCAGCTTGGAAATCATATAATGCGATTGCGCGAGCCACGCCTTCATGGGGCAGCAGGGGCTTGGCCAGCTCGGGTTTGGTTTTAATAAACGGCGGGGACATGCTGAACTGCCGCTCGCTGGTGGGTGACACGTCGGTTTTGGCATTGGCATTGAATGCCTGTGACCCGTACAGCGTTGCAGGAGGGGGCGAAGGGGTGAACCCATTCGAGTAGGAAGAGAAAGGAGAAGCACTCATGGACCGAATGTGGCCTTGGGTAGATTTGTTGTCCCCAAAAGGCGAAGAAGACGGTGCAGGAGTCGGGTCGAATAAATCATACACGGTTGGCGTGTGGGACATTGACGAAACTGCCCGGGAATGGCGATACAACTTGTTGTCTTGCTGCTCCGGTACAAAATCGGATTTAAACTTGGTCGGGAACTGAGAAGTGGTGCCGGAGCCGTCCGCTTCCCAGTTGTCGTATTCCGGCTTACCGCGGAGAGATGCATTCGCGACCTGGTTGCTGAAATAAGATCCAGAGTCGCGACTTTCGCCCCAGGATGCTGGGGGGAACTCGGGTTTATCGCCCTTTCGTTTCTTCCGGAGCTGAGAAGGCGGAATTTCGCTGGTCGGAGTAGCGAAGGCATATCCATGGTCTGGCTCGTGCTCTGAAATCCATTGTTGATTCCCTGGGAGACCCGTGCAGGCATCGAGGGTCTTAATTAAAGATGCTGCCCAAGGCGGGGGAGGATGGCACCCGTGAGCAACAGTTTACTTGTAACCTGCGAACCATAAGCCTGAACGTTGGCGTCCTGGCGTTCGACGATGACAGATCCCTGAAGAAATATGAAACGTGAATCAGACCGTAAACAAATGAGCACACCTCTATAGAGAGACCTCCAAATAGTCCACGAGTCTTGGAATAGCTGTACCTGCGCAAAACTGTCAACTGGAACAGCATCGGGGGAGGGACAGGTATTCACATTGCGGCGACTTTTCCGCTTGTATTTAATGAGCCAATGGCTTCGCCGTTGCGACCAAGTGGGCCAAGAGCAAGACTCATGTTGCCGCTAATTAATTGCGTGAGACGTGTCGCACTGTTTGTATGACAGTGTCTCACCCCAGCGTTAGGGATCCGCTAGCCATAAAGGTTTTCTGGGACAATGGTTGGGGTGGGATACCATCCATAGTTAAAGAGATTGGCTTACGACGGCGGATCGGGAGTTGAGGACAATTAAAAAGTCGGTCATTTCTGCGCCAAGCTGGGTGCCGACACCAAGGCCAGCAGTCCCGATAGCACTGGGACTGGACCAAGTGCCGTCGGGGAGACGGCATATAACGATTCCGGTGCCTGCACGAGCACTGAAGAGAAGCCCTGCCTTGAAGATAGTGAAGATGGCAAAGCCCATTGCGTTCTCGAGGACTGCTCGAGGTATGACTCCGTCGAGACCATTGTTGGAGCCATCTACAAACGCCTCGACTGTCGAGATGTCAAGGGAATGATTTCAACTTTAAGCAGGCTAAGCAAACCGACAGATTTTGGCTGCTTTGATACATTCTTTTGGCAGAGGTTGTGGTAGAGGACTAAATCGCTTCATTTAGACTGCTTCGCGTACTATAGCCTATGGGAAACCAAGGGTCTGGGAAAATCGGGATGCTGGTTTAAGAGCAAGTGGGAGGCAAGTCGGCCAGAGGCTGCGCCAACGACCTGGGTCATTAGGATGACGAAATATTAAATTTCTCAAAATGGACTCGGGAGCCCCTATCCACCATGGTCGACGCATATTCACAAATTCACTGCAGCTCAACGCAAAGGACTTACATGCAAATTTTTACTCTCGCGATATACTACCAGTACAAGAGACTGTAATGTATTTTGCGTCTGATAATCGACTCTGATTCGATAGACCTCGAGCTTGATTACAGGTCGATTATAGGCCAGTCTCCTCTTGAATTGTTCTGGTCCTGGTCCTCAACGTCTCAGATCATGTATATTCGACGGTATATTCGACGGTGACAAAACCACACAAGACGCTAGACGCTGTGCGAACAATGACAGGTCTCATTGATGGCGGCATAGCATCGTACTGCCACAAAATACCGAAAGGCTTCCTTTGGTCGCATCACTGTGGATCTTCTCCTGTTCCGGCCTTTTATTTCTTCAACTATCGAGCTTCCCCCAAGTCTCTCCTTGCGCACTCTTGCGCCTCGCGCATTTCGCGTACGGGTGCCAATCAATTTGCCTCGCGTGAATAGTACACCATCCGTGTGGATTATGTCGATGCTTCTGTGGTCGGGAGCTGCTCTTCTCTGGCTTTGTGCGGCCGCGCAGGCGACAACTAGTTTGGGCTACCTCGAGCAGGTGCACCTGCCTCTTACCTGAACCTTGGAACCGTGTTTGAACTCCTCCAGACTTTTTATTTCAACTACAACATTCCATCTCAGGCGGTTCCTGTCCCTGTAACGAGTAAGACGAATTTTTACACTTTCCCTTCCTATTTCGATTTACTTTTGACTTTTCACTCAGCTCAATGCGAGACCATACACATTACGTGGGGGAGAGGCGCAGGAACTGGGTACGTCGTAACTTGAACGCGCGGTTCGTGATAGACCTTGACCCGCGTCTTTTAGTCCAGACCCAGTCGCCCCATATTTTCTTCAAATCTACACTTCGTCAGTTGCCTCTGCCTTCGCTTCTTGCGCTTATACGTTTTTTTTTGGCAGCGCATTTGTGTTTCCGTTCATTGTGTCCGCCGGAAGTGGGTTGAGTTTTGTGCGTAAATCCCCTCTATGCTGCAATATATTCCTCAGGCCAGTGTGACAGGATTGGGAGGTGCCCTTCGGGCCTGGAACTCTTTACCAAATTTGCATGGTACGTCTCTGGCCTATAACTCCCGCAAATGCCTCATACTCCGCTCAGTTCGATAAGAACGGGAATACAGGCATGTCCTCCTGCCCGCGTTTTCCTCGTTAATTTAATATTGCATGCAGGTGGTTGCGAAGCGATGTACACGATGATTGCTAACACGACGGCAACGCCATCGTGTAACAACGTCACTTTCCCACTCGGGCCTCTCGACGTCGACGCCACTGCCAACAACGGTGCCTTGTCGCAATACGGCTGGATTGACCAGGTACCTTGGGATTATCCCCTCTGCTCCGGTTTCTTATACATTTTGGCAGTGCTCCGATATCCAAGTCACACCAAGAAATGGAACACCAGTATGTCGTTCATTTCTTGTTCGAATGTCTTTTACAAATCAAATAGCCCTATATTTTCACGGTAGGCCCCTTGAAGGCAGAGATTGCATTGTCTTATCGACATGTATTTTAGATTGCTCCAGCCCTTCATCCACCCCATAACAAAACCGGAACAGACCAGAGCCCTTTGAACTGGACGGTCAGTCTGTCGTGGGGGTCACCATTCTACATCAGTGTCGTCGACTCCGCTTCTTCCTCCTGGTCGTATGGTCCCTTGCACAGTGGTCAAGGGACTTCCATTGCCTGTCTTTCTGGGTCCAAAAATTCCGAGTAAATCATCTCCCTGATCCTTCAAATGCTGTGATTCTGAATGTCTCACCAGTTTGAAATCAACTCCTATGACTGCAGTCATGTCCGGAATCGGGGGTCTACTCGTAGGTCTAATCGCAGGGGTACTCGCCGCATTTATCTTCCTACGCCAACGGTGGAAAAAACCGAGAGGCCCCCCATTGTTGGATCCCATGGATCCCACCGGGTACATGGATCCGTATACTTCCCAGAGCTTAACATCCGCCACAACAGCTCATTACAGGGCACTGCCCTCGCACTCCGAGGACCCATCATCGTCGACTCTCTCCCCGTCCCCAAGTTACATGGCCCTCCAGCAGATGCGAAGGGAAAGCACTCACTATCAAATCGAGCCCTTCATTCTGCCAGGCGAACAACCTGCGTCGTACAGCGAGGTGAGGGGTGAGCCTCACCACGCTGCGAGCGCGTCGACATCCGGACCCGGCGGCGGTGGGAACATCTATGTCGTGCATCATGACGCTGGGAGGGCGCCTGTGACCGTGTATCACCAAGACGGGACAGAGGTTGTCGAGCTCCCTCCGCGGTATGCGGGCAACGATGGTCCGGGGGAGGCACGTCCCGTGTCTAGTATCCCTACTGATGGACGGACGGTTGTTAGTGGCTCATATTCTGTAAACGATATTCTTCCGCCGCCGCGTAGACCGAACCGACTGAGGAAACCATGATCTGCATACGCATGTAGACTTTTCTTTACTTGCGATAGTTAGACTTGACGACCATATTTACATTATTCATGCGAGGGACATTTTCTGATTGTAGATATTATACTAGTAATTAAGGTATATATCGTCTATCCGGTATATACTCCAATGGGAGAGGGTTTCCAGTTGGAACTGGAATCGAGCAGACGCCAGCCGGGTTCGAATGTAGTGTCTGACATCTCGACGGAGACTACATCTAGCTGAGTCGGGCGTATTTCCGCATTGCTTTCAGGGACCGCTAAAAGTGTTGCCAGCCGCTCGTTCATGACAGAAATGTCGTCGGCAGTCCATTCCTTTGGATGAGCATATGTAAGGGTTTGTCATACCCCGAAATGCAAGTACGTACACGGGCTACCGAGCCAGTCTGGGGTCGCAGCAGAATCGACACCGCTGCGTCCATTTCAGGGTTGCCGGCACAAAGGGCCTGCAGCAGGGCCGTCACTCTGTAAAATTCAAGAATAAAGTTATGAGGTTTTAATAGAAAAGAAAAAGAGGTACGCTGCGGTATCCCTGTTCAAAGTAGAGCTGGGGCCGAGACCAGTGATCAGCGAAATGATGGTATCTCTTTTCAAGTCGAGGTCGGATTCAGAGTTTTCAGTGTCCCAGCTGTCGATCGTCCACATTGCCCAGCGTGCAAGGCATGCGTCGTACGTCGTGTCTACCGCGATCGGGACCACGTCGAGTTGAGGGGGCTCGCTCAAAAGGTATGAGACGATCCTGCTGGATAGGACAGCTGGAAAATCAGGATGCAATGCGTGCAGGTCGGAGAGGAGAGGCGACCAGAGCTCGACAGAGAATTTGGGGGGCATAAAAGAGTCCGCGGGGAACGCGCGTTTTCTGGACTTGAAGTGTTAGTACTGCATTTCTAGGACGTAGGGCATACTTTTTGGAAAGTGGGACGAGTGCACCCTTCTCCATTAGTGCGTCGCAGAGTCGGTCCAGCGCCCATTTCTCCTTCGCGCTCTGATCACCCTTCGCTGAGATATCCCAGCCCAGCTCGCCAACCGCGACATTGGCCGAAACTGTGGCCTCTGCGATCCACCTTTCTACGTCCTTGAAGACACTTTTGATTTCTTGCTGATATTGAGATCTCAGGGACGCGTCACGGGTTATTATTTTCCGGAGGGACTTGTATTGCTTCAACACCGGAGCCAGAGACCGCAACGGCGTGGACTGGGGCGGGGCCACGGTCGAAGGGTTAATCGTAGGAAGGAAGTAATTGTGCAACAGCCAGGTCATCGACTAGACTTTTATTAGACATTCGTACATAAACCGAAAGTAAACAACTTGTAGATACCTCCCGAGCCGCTTGTCGAAGTAACTCCAGACTTGGAAGGTCTTCGTGTGTCGCAGCATGCCGTAGTTCTACGAGCCAAGGCGGAAGACCCAGTTGGTTTGCTATCGATGCTATGGACCGGGCGTATGCCCCTAGCTGGAGAGGATCAACCAGGCCATTCACCAATCTTATTATGGCGGCCGCATAAGTGTGCCGCAAAGAAAGATACGACAGCGGTTGCGCGACAGAGGCATCCTGCATCAACGCCGAGAGAAGGGCCAGGGTGGATTCGAGCGCATGTGGAAGTGGCGTTATTGCCCTCCAGGCGGACAACTAGATATGTTGGAAGGAGACATGCGGTCTTTGGGGAGACGACTCACCCGGTTTATTGCTTTGGTTTTGGATTCCAAGTCCGTCTCGTCTGTGAAAATCCAGGAGCAAAGCTGGTCGAGCTCTGCAATCGACGTCCAGGGGACTCTACGAGGTAACCTCATCGGCAAAGCAGAAAACTTTTTTGTACACCGGACCTGAACCGGGCCGTCATTAGCGATTACACGTGATCGTTCCCAGTTTACTCGAGAAAACGCAAAAAGATCGAGAAAAACGCAAAATCGCACCTTTTTCTTCTCTGGAAAAACAAGTAGATGAACAGTACCACGCTAAACCCAAGTCTAACGCGTCGATAGTGCGGCTGGGGCCTCGGTGAATGGAGTTAACTATCGGCTCATCAAAACGGTCACATGGTGGTTGAGCTTTTCATTCCCGCGCGAAACCTTTGCGCTATCCTTTACGTCCCTTTACGATTATGCCCTCTCTTGATACAAGAGGTATCATTGCTGCAGCCCAGTTGGGCGGTTACGTCCCGATTGCGGCTCTATCGCTCTACTTGACCATCCGCTATGCTTTACGACGAGATGCAGGATGGCTCTTTATGTTCATTTTCTCTTCAAGTCAGCGTCGCATCCTCTTTGGTGCTCGAAGGATTGACACTCGCATGCATAGCACGAATCGCTGGTGGAGCTTTAATTGTTGCGGGAGAGTTGACGAAAAACCCAAGCCCCGACCTCTTTATCGCGGCGTATATCATGTTTCACGCTGGACTTGCAGTACTTATGCTGTCCACAATTGGTTTCCTGGGTCTTGCGTGCGTGACTAATCTTGTTGTTGAGGTTTTAACCCGTAGCCGTCCTTCTCAGAGGGCAGCACACGTACAGTGAATACCTCCACACGACCAGGATGTTCGTATGTAGCTTTCATCCCAGCCACTGTTCTTCCCTCACTCGAATTTGCAGAGGTTCGTGTGCAAGCAATGGCTACCAATACAACATCTCATTATCCATCCAGGGCTGTGGCCTTTTTCATTATAATTGCGATGGGTCTGGCCATTGCGGGTGGTATATTGGGCACGCACATCGCTCCGACTCAAGGGCACATTGGAGATATTTTAAGAAAGACCGCAGCTGCGCTGTATGGCGCACTGTATCTGGTGCTCTTTTTCATACATCTGCGCTGTTGGGCCGACCGCTATGAGATGAGAAGTTATCGGAGAAGAGTGCGTGATTTGCAAGACGCGTCGGATTGGCTTTGACAATTTACCAGCTTCTCGGCGGCGTCCTACTTGCTCTGCCTGTTCTGGGGGCGCGCGTTGCATACGAAATTCTGGCAGCTTGGTCCTCCACGGACCTCATCGGCCTTCAGCCCTCATCCAATGCACAACTTGCAATGTTCCAGCCCATCACGGGGAAATGGATACTTTTTCTGTACTGGGTTTTGTCTGCGAGTTTGTTGTCGCGGCGCTCTACATGCTGTCCAGCACAATATTAGCACAACCGCGACGACACAGACACTGAGTTATGATTATGTTAAGTACTTATGTAGGTTATCTATTGAAACGAATGATATCAAGTCGGACAAGAGAGAAGAAATGTCGGAACCGCATAGTCAAGCATCCTCCCGTCCACGATGATACGTGGTTGCCTGGGCTGGAAGACGCTCCGGCTTAATTGAGCTCTCGATGGTCTCGCCCACACCACATTACCCGTCCTTGTGAATGGGAAAGAAGAGTTGACTCTGCAACATGCAAAAGTCGGGGTGAGGGTTGATGCGAAAAATTGTCACGCACCACTCTTTTTATACCTCGCATTAGACGCTGCAGCCAAACTTGAACACAGCCCGGCATCTAAGTTGCCGGTGAATTATTACATTACGTCATAGGTGGATAGAACAAAAGTGCCGCTGCGAAGCTCTCACCCAGCTCTCACCCTTTCTTCCTCCTCTGGAGCGCGCATGATAGGCAAGTGCGCTCGATCTGGACGGATTGCGGGCTCATTTCTTTGCAGGCAGACTTCGCACTCTTGCTCACCATTTGAACAAATCCAAAATGTCAACTGCTTCCCACACGATTCACAATTCAAACGTGGCCTGCTGTTCGATACCCCCGGTGTGGTCTCGTCTCTCTTGTCAGAACCGCCACTCATAACCCCCCGTTCCGTAGGTTGAGTCAGAATATACGCCCAAAGGTCGATATTGGTTGGACTGTGTCCATAGCAGCTCTTTATTCACACCGACTTCTCTAAGGTACTTTCAAAGCGGTCGGTGACTTCAAGAAGGTCTATGTTACCGGTGGACCCAGCGAGAACGCGATCGTCTGTGTCTACGACATCTTTGGGTACTTCCCGCAGACCCAGCAAGGCGCAGACATAATTGCGTCGACTCTTAAGACGGTGGTCTACATGCCCGACTTTTTCGAACCGAATGCTCCCTTTCCCGCGGAGAATTTCCCCCCCACCACCGACGAGGGCAAGAAGGCCCTTCAAGAGTTCTTTGGAGGCACCGCTAGTCCCCCAGCGGCCGTCAAGAAGTTGATTGCTTTTGGCCAGACCCTCAAGTCGGGTGGCGCCAAAAAGGTCGGCGCCTATGGATTTTGCTGGGGTCGGTAACCCGTCTTTCATTCGCGGATCTTTAACGGAAATAAATTAGGTGGAAAGGTCACCCTCTCAGCCGGGGGTGAATCTACTCCATTTGAATCCGTGTCGATTATCCACCCAGCGTGAGCAATGGTTTTGGTTTGTTTCTCGCGTTTCACGCGAATTGACCGCAGGATGTTGTCGGTCGACGACGCGAACAAATTGACCGTGCCACTTGGGATATATATTTCCAAGGACGAGCCAGTCGACGAGGTCTTTTTAGTGTCGCTGCGCAGCGAACTCGCTCTGACATTACGTGTTGGATAGTATATTAAAATCCTCGACGTCATCGCCAAGAAGCCATTTGCGACTAAAAACGACAACAAATATTATTCTAACATGTATAAAGATCCCATGGTTAGAACGTTGCTTACCACTGACATGTTACATTTCCAGGTTCCACGGATGGGTATTTTTATCTTCTTTGCACGTTAACCAATAGCTACATACTGATTAAACCTAGGCGGCGGCCCGAGCTGACTTGAAGGTGCAAGATAACAAGGAAGAGTAAGTGGCGCGATATACACATTTGCGAGGCCAATCTCATTTGCAACAGGTTCGCAAATTTGTATACCAGACTGGCAGAATTTTTCGTCAAAACTCTTTGAATTCTCGTTCGTGTATACTGTCATGTTTGTACGATATGAATAAGAAATGTAACTTTGTCTTCGTAACACTCCGCGATCGAGAAAGGATACCATATTCATAATCATGAGAGAAACTTGGGGTCCTAACCGATTTTCCAGAACCAGAAGGGTCTGAGAAACCAAAACATGGTGAGTGTAGCCGGCATGGACTTTGGAAAAGTCTTACCCACCGGGTCGCCTTCCACAGAGAATTACCGGAATCAGTATTTTTATAGCACTAAAAGCATTACTCACCATCTCCGTGGTGAAAAGCGGACCATGTACCCGCAACTCCAATCGCGCTGCCCACATTACCAATCTGAGCACCTTCAGAACTAAAATCAAACCGCTCGTCTGTCAAGGACCTAGCAATGATTTTGAAATTCGCACCTCCATTGTGGCCGCCCATCGTGAATGGATGTCTTAATACGATCAGTTGGCTATCTGCACCCACCAGAAGTGGTACTCACAAATCGCCACCTAGGGATATAATCATGGCCCATGTACACAAAGCCCTGAACGATTGATCCTGACCCGTTGACCCCCCACGTGAAGTGCCGGAGAAATATAAGGTCTCGTATAGAGGATTGGCGTGGGGTGGGTCCCCGACGGGAAATTTGACCCGCATCATCTTTTTAGGGATAATGTGAATATTAAGTTCGATGAGGCGAGTTGCCTCGCGGAAACCTCTGTCGTCAAAAAAACTAGGGTCTCTTGGTCCGTCATGAGAGTCGGAAAACTGGTAAGGTAATTTCGTGAGACAAGTGGAAGAAATACTTTGAGACAAGGCTGACATTAAATGCTGAAAATCAACAAGAGATGGGTGAGCGTTCCGTAAGAGTGGATACAACGAACCAAATAAATCGCTGGATGTACAATTAGTTGGAAATATATATACATATCCGATTTAATACCTACCGATAATCCATAAAGCACACATATCTTCGCCAAGTACCTACACACAGTTGTGATACCTAAGGGAATAGCAAGTCGCATTATTTACCTTCGACACCCGCCCAGTCACTACCAGTATAATCCCCTGGCGCAGAATACGGGCGTATCGCCTTTATGCCTGTAGGTGGTCTTGGAATGTACTCTGAAGGTTGCTCGCGTAGATTGGATGTTATAACATTAATTATACTGTCCATGTGTGTCCAGTTGACGTTCCCATCGAGATAAGGTCCCCAGAGGTTGGCCACGTCATAATTTCGCAGGTCATAAACGAGACACCTGGATCGAGTTCGTATGTCCCGTAGATGTTCAAGATTGTCGTCGTTCTCTTCCTTGAGAGATAAAGCCAAGCATGTCTTGAGTCTGTCTCCAAAACGAGCTTCATTTGGAGAAAAGGAAGCATCGAGGATGGGTGAATGCCGCAAGATGTTCTCCAGCCACTCAAGGTTGCGGCTGGCAGGAGGATTATCATAAGCCCTGGAGATGGGCAGAGCCTCTTCCGCCACGGAAACAAGCGTTTCCAGCGTAGACCCTCGGTCACCTGTGTCGATGAAGGCGCCCCGTTCGGCCTTCATTCGACGCACCAATTGCCCCTTCCAGTCAAAGGTCGAGGGATCAGTGCAGATTGGTCGGATAGCGTGACGAGGGTCATCGAAGAGGCTGAGAAAAAGCTGGCGCCAGAAATAATGGTCTACGGAGTGGTGGACGATGTCTCCGCTGAACCGACA
Source organism: Mycena leptocephala (assembly GCA_029378395.1). Lineage (NCBI taxonomy): Eukaryota > Fungi > Basidiomycota > Agaricomycetes > Agaricales > Mycenaceae > Mycena > Mycena leptocephala. The sequence goes on from JARJLF010000152.1 coordinate 69,257, forward strand.
GGTGCTGGAAAAGCGGGCGACATCGCGGGGATGGCAGAAGAGCAGGATATGCTCTAATATTTCCAGTGGGATATTAGATAGAAGGTTCTTATGGGCCTCCGAGTCGCGGTGGGTCGATGCATCCATCCCAGCCTCACACGTCGACTTCTCGACAATTATCGAGTAGGATGGGGTATTGAGGAGGTGGAAGTCGCAGAGGATGTTCAATTAATAAGACAGCCGCGGCACACGGGGTTCACCGGCCCGGCTGTCATTTGGTGTTCGACTTCCACGCTAACCAGCAAACTCCGCTGAAACTTATTTAAATGCGCCTACATCTGTCCCTGGCATTGCTGCCAGTCGCCAGCGCTTTCCAGCTACCTTTCAAAATCCCATTCTTCCGCCAATCTGGTGACACTGGTCAGCAGCCCCTGCAGCCGGCAAACTCGAAACCGAGGATTGCAATTATTGGGGCTGGCGCGGGAGGCACCAGTGCCGCATTTTGGATCTCCAAGGCCAAAGAACGCTTCGGAATAGATGTCGATGTCGACGTTTATGAGAAAGAGTCATATATCGGCGGCCGTGCGTACAACACACTTCCTTTATGAATGCGCTGACTCTGCCTAACAGGCAGTATGTGGACCCCTTTCCCCTCCGTCGGCAGTCGCTGACCCCATTCAGGCACCATAGTTTACCCATACGGTAACACGAGCCTTCCGGCTGTCGAATTGGGAGCCTCGATATTCGTGAAAGCAAACAAAAACATGTGGAGGGCAGTGGATGAATTTAATTTGACACGACGCGACTTTCGCGATGACAAGGGACTTGGGATTTGGGACGGCGAAAAGCTTCTCTTCACTGTAAATGACATTCTTTGGTATCAAGCGTGCTGCTCTGAATCACTTTCCGACTTCTAGTCTAGCGGTGGCTGGTGGAGTTGGTGGGACTCTGCTAAAGCCTTGCTTAGATATGGCTTCCACTCTCCTAGGCGCACGCAGGCGTTTGTGGACAATATGATCTCCAAATTCCTCACTCTTTACTCTCCCGAAACACCAAAATGGGATAATATCACCCATTTGTCCTCCACCCTGGAATGGTCAGAATTAACTTCCCAGAGCACCTCTGAATATCTGCAATCAGAAGGCGTATCAAATAAATTTATTTCGGAGTTGGTTGAAGCGTCCACACGCGTCAACTACGGTCAGGTACACAATTTACACTACTTGCTTACTTTCTTTGGCTGATCCTGGGAGCTAAGAACGCGGACGAGATCCATGCTTTAGAAGGCGCATGTTCGTTGGCCCCGACAGGAGCCAGGTCAGTTTTAACAACTCACCTAATATGCTTATCTCTTAACGTTTGTTCAGCGCCGTACAAGGCGGCAATTTCCAGGTCTTTGAACAATTCCTGAAACGCTCCCAGGCAAACGTGTATCTTAATACCTCTGTAAGGCACCTTCCTGTTGCTCTCAGTTTCGCTAACCAAATCCGAAGGTCAAATCCATCACCCCGACGACCTCAAATCAATGGGTGCTCAACAGCGATCGCGGCTCTGAGACATATTCAGCAATCATCCTTTCTGCACCATTGCACTCAACCAAAATGGAAGTACCGGATGAAATTTCCTCTCGAGTCCCTCCTCAACCGTACATTCACCTACATGTCACCCTTTTGACCACGACAGCATCAAGCATTCCCGCGCAATCATTTTCCCTTCCGGCTTCAACCAAAATCCCTCCAATGTTGCTCACTACGTTCGAAGGAGCACGAAATGGAGGCAAAGAGCCTGAATTCAATTCCTTGTCCTACCATGGACTTATCTCAGAAGGAGAATGGGTTGTCAAAATCTTTTCAAAGGTTGTCATCGTTGGACGGGCGTACAACAAGTTTTTCTGGACTAATGTTGGCAAAACAGGCGCGAAAGTCAAACAAGTGGCTCTCCAAGATGTTTGATGGTAAGGTTGGTTGGGTGCATCGGAAAGAGGTGAGCTTTAGATCGGCCTTAATTGTACTGTTTCAACTTTGTTTCAGTGGGACGCGTATCCTGTCCTCCCGCCAACTTCTTCATTCCCCGATGTGAAGCTGGCGCCCGGCTTCTACTACGTTAATTCCTTTGAACCGTATGTCTTTTGATATGGCCAACCTCTCTTTATTAACTCGTCTTCAGATTCATCAGCACAATGGAGACTGAAACATTGGCATCTCGAAATGTCGTGGACATGTTGTTGGGAGATATGTTCAAGTCCGGTATTTGTGGACCTGCGGGGACGCCTAGCAATGACACTGACAAGGAGGACTATGTTTTTGGTTGGGACTGCTGACGGCCTGTATTTTTTTATGTACGTCGTTTGGTTCGTCGAAGTGTACAGTATGTAGAGCGCGTAAGACACTATGACCAACCCACGTTGAACCCATCCAAGCCTAACACAGCCAAACCAGCTCCTCCGTTTTCATTCCTCCCTGACAGTTATTTCTTGCATGCGGGTATCCGAACGTCGAACATGAATCATCGTTACCTCATTTTTATTACTGAATGCCGTTCTCCTCCACAGCATCTCGTTCAACTTTTTCTTCAGTTGCTTTTCCTTCCGACTGATCTCTGCTTTGCTCATCTATGTCAGGAACGCCGTGACGGTCTCCTGCGACCATGGGCGACTCCTTTGTTTCAGACGAGTCAAAAGGTCGCATCCCGTCCGTGTAGTCGCGTCTGATCTCGATGTAGTCATTCGCAAATTCACCGACCTACGGCAAAAGTCAGCTTCAAAGTAGTAAAGGCGGGAGCTCGCGATGCCTACTTCGACTTCATCCATTCCCAGCCGCTCATCTTCTGGGGTGATTCGAAGTCGCAGGCCGACGAGATCGAGAGCTTTAGCCAGGGCTGCAGTGACAACAAAGGTATAGGCGGTAACCGCGACGATATAAGCAACCTGCATGTACAGCTGCTTCCAGTTGCGATCCAGCCATCCTCCGGGAATAGCTGTGTTCACCCCATCCAAGGCGATGATATCCGTCGAGCCAAAAAGACCGTTGCAGAATAAGCCTACCATACCTCCGATGGCGTGCTCGGCAAACAAGTCGAGAGCATCGTCAATGCCAACGAGGAATTTCACTTCCCAGAATGATTAAGCGGATGTATCCTCACAAGTGTGTACTACTCACGTTTCGTCGCAAAGTTGCACAATCCACCTGATAGGATCCCAACAATGACGCTAGCCCAAGGCGGGATAAAACCGCTAGAAGGTGTCGCCGCAACGAGACCAGCAATCGTGCCGGAGCAAAAACTAGAGTCAAGTCAAAATATGCCCACAGAGCAGAAATAGTATAGAATTACCCGACCATGCTCCAACGCCTCTCGAGTCGAAAATCGAGCAAAACCCAGGTCATTCCACCAAATGCCGCTGCGAGCATGGAATTCCAGATGGCCATTATGGCACGCAAATTTGCACCGAAAGCAGAGCCACCGTTGAACCCAAGCCATCCAAACCACAAAATGAACGTGCCAAGATTGACCATTGAGACGTTGTGGGGCCTGAAATTCCGAAGCTCATTTTTGCCTCTGTGTCCTAAAACCCAGGCAAGTGCCAAGCCACCGACACCAGAGCCGATTTCGACAGGCCCACCGCCTATGATGGAGAAATTACTAAAGTTTCGCGAATTTGTCAAACTTCATACCCGCAAAATCAAGAACACCCCACGAAAATGCCCACCCGTTGGCAGACCAGGCCCTGGCAAAATGGTAAGGGTCCTTATTCTGGGTTGAAGGCAAACATTTTGACTTACCAGCAAGCAACTACGAAATCAGATTTAATCTCGTTCGGGTTAGCCGTCTACGAAAGGGAGGCTCCACTTCACCTGGACAATATACTGCGGATCATTTAGTTTTGGCCCTACCTACCCAGCCATTACTTACCCAGCGTAATCCAGAAAAAGGTAAGAACCATCGCAGGCCACAGTCGACCACGCTCCTATAACAACCCAGCCACAAGTCAGGCGTCACGGCGTTTGTTCTTTTCAACCAGAGACTACCGCAATCCCTCCCATTAAAATGCCTGCAGTTACGCAGGCGAATTCCATCTGGAAAAACGAATATAGAAGTTCGGGGATAAGCTGATTTAAAGAGTGAGCACATGTTCTCGTATGGATTATACCCACTGACCGGGGAACCCGGCGAGGGATCTCCTAGGACCTTTTTTATTTTATTTTATTTTCAGCGTATCTTATCGGCTTTCTACCGCAAAACCTTACCTTGCGTAACCCGAAATTTCTTAAATTTCCGATATATCCATTGGTCGCAGAGGAGGAAAAAGCTAGTGAATAGCCCCAGAAGAACCTGGAGTACCAATTAAAGTCACGGTCATTGAAGCATTGACAAACGCAAGAACCATTGGAAGATAGTGACAGCATTCGCGCCGGATACTGCCCAGATAAGTGACACTACCAAAAGTTTATGAAGTGTTTTGAAGAGAAGGGAGTATTGCACTGACAAGCGCTTTTACGACGCGCTAATCCGGAATACAGAAACGCTAATACATTCAAGCTCAATATGAGTGTGTCGTTTAGGGAGATCACCGACCAAGTCCTGGTACCATGAAAAGAACCAGCACGCCGGCTGTGAATTTCATCAGTCCTCTCCTTCAGCGACAAAAATCTGAGTCGCCGTACCCGCAGTTATGAAGGAGATATCGCCCCGGTCAAACCTGGTAGAGTCACAAAGGTACGTTCGTCAAAATTCAGTACTTACTGGCTGGCGTCGCCTATCGAATACGCTTCAGTCAGAATTTATGAATCAGAATGGCACCCAACGTCGTAAAATATTCGATGACTCGGACTGAAAGAGTTTCCTTGGGATGGCTACGTTCATTGCTGCTAGGTGGTGGTTGTGTCTCGTGAGATAAGGGATTGCAGGGGAGTCATTCTATTTAAGCCATGAAGCTTCCACTGACGGAATGGACATCAGCTTCTCCTGGCGTAGGAATCACCTCGAGCAGATTCCCCGAGGTCTTGGCGGAGGAATTAACGGCTTTTCTGCTCCAAGCAAGCAACCAGAACACTTGCAAGGCCACTTTGAATTTGCACGTACATATACAGATTGAACAATCCTGCAAGGAAGTAATACACACTTTCGGTGTTGATTTAAAGCAGCCGAACGCGATAGATTGGCACGAGATTGGCAGTTGAGTGGAGAAGCACATCGAGAAGCCTTTCAAGCCGGCATTTGCCATTCACGTCCGATTTAATCCGAACCTACGTTGAGCATACCTCAACTGGATTCAACACAGTTGTATCTCCTGCAGAGCACCTGCGTATGAATCTTCGATGAAACAGATACAGTACATGAAAGGGTTTCTTGAGGCCATGGTGGCGAGCAAAGGTTCAGGCTAGGCTATGGCTCTTAGTTTTTAAATTTTGGCCATGAGATGAGATGCACTGAGTCACCAGTGGATTTAATTCTTTCAGTGGCTGATGAAAATTTGAATATAGTAGCTTGGACGATTCCTTTAAACTTCCGCAGTGATTCTTCCAGTCCATGCATGTACGATTGCAATGTATGGTTTTGTGTACGAATGGAGTGGGAGAGCTGTTGTTGGTTTAAGGTTAGGGTTGGACTTGACCTCCGGCCCGGCCCTGACACGGTTCGGCTATTTTGGAAGCCCTGCGTCGTGATCATCCTATCCGCAGCTTTCAAGCGGTTGTATTCTAGCCGTCACTGGAGTCCACATGAGAATCCTTATACTTGGGTCGACAGGGCCCACTGGCCTCCTCCTCGTTCGTGAAGCTCTGGCCACTTACAATGACAGTGGATCTACCCTTGTCTTGTTAGATCTACACCGTCTTTAAATTTTGTTTAAATGTCCAACTCACAATATTTACAGATACGCACGGTCACCAGAGAAGCTCCCCGAGGACCTCAGACAGAACCCTAACTGCATAATTATTAAAGGTAGTCTCATATTGCTCCGAGTCGTTTCTGAATCTGAACGTACATAAGGTCAGCTGGAGGACGATGACACTCTTTCGCAAGCACTGGAAGGCGCGACATTGTGCTCTCTGCTCTGGCCCATCTCAATTCACCCACCCTCGTGGTACCTATATATTCTCTCCTTCGATGTTAGTGATTTTGACTTCACCTTCCTGATACACCGCTCGCCCACGCATTCGAAGAATCATAGGTCTATGAAGAAACATCAAGTGAATCGCCTCATAGCGCTTGGAACGGCGTCGATCGAAGACGAATCAGACCATTTTAATCTCGCATACTATTCAATGGTCACAAGCGTGTCCATTTCCATGAGAAACGCATACAAAGACATCCGCGCAGTTGGGGCGGTCATCCAAGCATCAGAACTCGAACACTGGACAATCGTTCGGGTCCCCATACTTAGCAACAACAGTTCAAGAGAAGTCATAGCGGGTTATATTGGAGACGGAAAGACCAAAAACCACTTAACACTCAACAGGGTAGGATTCGCGGCGTTCGTAATAGAGGAAATCGGCAGGAAGCAGTGGGACCGAAAGGTTCCCTTGTTAGTTTCGCCTTGATCCATATATAATGTACAGGAAGTCAAATCAAAGATCGGGCTCGAGGTTCAAAGATCTCCACTCCGCAGATACGACCAACTTGCCACAGCAGAGCCCGACAGCGGCCAGGACCTCGTCTCGCGATGGTGGCCTCAACAAGGTCCGTTAAGCAGATACGAAGGTGACCAAGAACAGGGTCTTCTAGGTGGGGGTCCAAGACGTCAACATAGATCACACAAGTAGATTTGTCGAAGCAGAGGAATTCATGCATGGATTCCCACACTGCAAATCCATTCTCGAGCATTTTTCCATGCGGAGTAACGTGGATCGAAGGGGCGTCCCAACTATCGAGACGTATACTGGCGATTGGCATGATATTGAGACGGCGAGTGCCCCCCTTTGGATGTATGTCTTCAGCGCGATGCACGATCAAGCGAACGACACCGACATCTTGGGATGCAAATTAGTTGGGTGTTTTGGACCAAAAATATACGTACCGCTTTCGTTTGGCGATAGCATGATAGGGTAATAAAATAGAGAGCAGAGCAAATCACCTTTCCGTTTTTTCTGTTTTACAAACGGAAGTTGCGCGTCCAATTCCATTCCCCTCCCGATGAGACGAGACATGTCGAACGACGTCTCGCCAAGCAGACTGTCATATTTCCGATGGTCATGGTGGTCATAGACCCTCATTTTAATCTCTTCGTTCGGGGATTTAACCAGAAGGAAAAATGTCTGTGTGATCCAGCTCGGGTCATATCTGTGGAGAAATTCAATCAGGAGCTAACGATGGGATTCTGCGATGAGACTTGCGTTTCTGCTTGCGTGTCAGTTGTGACTTGTGCACCGTTGACGCGAATAGTAACGAATGGGTTGGGTGGTCTTCCCCGCCAGCTAAGGGGATTGATGTGTGCCGATTGAACAATAATTTTCAGGGCTCCTGTTGCTTCCGAGTGGAGTTCAGTACGAGTAGGTTGCGGTTTACTTCTGAAGCCGAAACCGAATGTCGCGTAGTCGGATCCACGCATGCCAGTCGTCAGTACGGGGAGAACTGAAAGCGGGAAACGTGGTTGACGCATGTTGTCAGCGAGGTTTGACAATGAGGTTTGCATCTGGCTTGAGGCCTTCGATTAAAGATTCATGGAACAGATGGACGCTCATCCGAGTTTCCGAGAAGAAAAATTATACCGTTATCAAATCACCTAGTGACAACAACTTGGATTGAGTTCCAGCCCCGCCGGCCACGGACTCATGGGCCGATTTGAGGGAGTTTAACCAGGAGAGTGAAATACCTCCTCATTTGAATTAACTTACGTTTGTAAAACGCGGTACTCTTTAGGATGACGCGTCACTGATTTATCTACGCGTCAAGAAAGCAAGTGCACGTGACGGCGACTCAGCCTACTCGATGATACCCACTCCTGATTTGAGCCATCTTCGCCCAGAGGACTACGAGCATGTATATGAACCCGCGGGTATGTAGTATCTACTAGCTGTTTATCAGCTAATGGGCTCAGAGGACACCTTTATCCTCCTGGACGCTTTGGAGCAAGATGCCGAGCAGTTAAAGAGCATGAGACCTCGAATCTCCCTCGAAATTGGGTCGGTTCAGTTGCACTCTTCCGAAACCGGAATCCGACGCGTTCACGTAGGTCGGGTTCCGGCTGTGTATCGAGTTTTTTGGGCAGCATTGCTGGTCCATCTGTGCGTACGTTCTCCCCGCTTGCTACATCATCTCGCCGACTCAAGGGTCGAAGTCTATCTCTGCACGGATATAAACCCCACGCTTGTAAATGCAGTACCGCAACAGGGCGCCAGAACAAGGCATGTACAAGCAGCACCCATCGCCGAGTCGTTGGCTAAATTGCCATCTAGGTTTCACTCGAGCTTGTAAACACTTCTTTGGCCCATCCTCTACTCAGTCGCCTTCATAAATCTGTCGACATCATCCTTTTCAATCCCCCGTACGTCCCGACAGTGTACGACGAGGCGTCTGGTGCCCAAAGAGATCGAGATATCGAAGGCTCGTGGGCAGGCGGACAAGACGGGATGGAAGTCACAGATAAATTCTTCCCGCAGGTCGCTGTATGCATTGTTTCCGGTCCTGCGTTCGTTTATTGACGCTGGGTAGGATTTACTTTCTCCTTGTGGACGGTTCTATCTGGTGGCTGTAGCCCAAAACAATATACCAGACATCCAACGGCGAATGCACGAAAATCATGCATTGGAGAGCCAAGTTAGGACCGTATATCTATCTGCACATCCACTCGATTGACACCTGCCACACAGGTCGTTCTTCGGCGACGCGCTGGGCGTGAACACTTATCTGTGATACTTTTCACGAGAGAAAATCATAGTTGAAGCTGGGTACACCTTACGAAAATCCAGAACGTGCAAGCCAAAGATGTAATAGTCGTAACATATCTACACATGTACATGTATATCGAAGTGAGCGATTACTTTTTTTTTTCAATTATCCAGTGCTAAGCCTAATAGGGCGAGTCCAAGAGTCGATAAATAGCTGTCCGTTCTTCAGGACCCTTTAAATAAATCATTCATCGCTATCCGCCGTCCCCGGCCGCCGCCCTCTGAGACTGAAGCGAGATGGGGACGCCAACGACATTGTGCGACCCGTCTCCGCTCTTGGTGTTGAAGACCAGTGCCGTTTCCGGGGTGTGCGTTCGGATCGAACTCCAGTCGTACGCGGACTAGACCACTACCCTGCAGTTCCGCAGAGACATCCGCTCCCGAGACGCCTTCCGGTTGAATGTGTCGCCAGATCTGAGTCGATGCGTAAGCAATAGGAAAGGATATCGACTCAATACACACATCAATTTCGCCTTCACCCAATAACTTGTCCTTCCCCAGTGTCTTATGGTCGTGGATCCATACGTACAACTTGGGAGTGAGAGCACCAGCTGCGAAATTGAACGTTTCATTCCTACAAATTGAACCCAGATGAGCGAGATCCGCAGACATGAGGACAAACCCACCATTCAGGAGTAGCGGTCTTGTGGGTTGGTTTCGTTTTGTACTCCTTGTCACCGACTCGAATGGTCGCATACGGTTTGCTGTCGCTGCTCGACAAATCCTTGGCGTCCAGGACCGTCACCCGCAGCGTACCGGGTTCAGAAGAAGGCAAAGCCTCATGTGACATGGAGGATGCATCGGCACGAAGGGTATCGGGCTGACCGATGGGGTGCGAAGCCTGACCAGAGGGAACATCAGGAACCGGGGGATGGTCATCGTCTTCCTTGGATTTTTTGAATACTCCAGTCACCCCGTGCAGTACTCCTTTGCCAGCAGTAACGGGCAGTCCGCCAAACTGCGTCATGGCCCGTCCAGCAGTAGAGAACGTCGAGGTACTTTTCCGGGATTTGGCGATGATCTCGGGCTGGAACATCAGGCGCAAACGGACATGGCCACGCTGCCCCTTCGAGGACACCAAATCCAGGGTGCGCTCGACCGACTCGAATGGCTCAAAGTCTGCAAGAGGAATCTGCGCCACTCCCAACGTTTCAGCGGTGCCAATCTGATTCCAATCGAATAGTTCCACAGAGAAATCCGCGGCGACGCGTGATGGCTGATCCCGACATTCATGAGTGCTCGGGATGCAAGAAGTATATAACTTACCACTTGCACCGTAAAGTTCTCGTTCCAGACAGGAGTCAGGGTCTTTTTCTTCGTCTGAGTTTTGTAGACCTTCGAACCGTTCAGAGCGAACGAGGCAAAGGGATCAGATTTCCCTAAACATTTGTGGTGAGAAGATGATCGTCCCAGTGTTGCTACACATACCTCCTCTATCCACTCCGGGGATATCACTACCATCGAGTATATCAACACGAAGAACGCCTTGGTCTAAGGGCGAACTGAATAACTATACGTGATTTTGTGACGAGGAGCTTACTGTTGATACTCTCACGCGGCTCGAGATGGACAGGCGCAGGAACATAGCGAGATTCGATCATGACAGTTGAAGAGGTTCGACCCTCGGCCGTGAGGGTGAATTGGTGGGGCCCAGACTGCAAACTGCGCGTCAGAGGGTTGCCACCATAAGAAGTAAAAAACGAACGAGCGTAGATTTCAAGAACACCTTGGAATCGCCCTTCCACTCTGCAATGATATCGTCCTTCTCACCCTCTTCTGCCTCATTCAGGCGCAACCACACCCGTCCGAAATCAAGCTCTTTGACGAAGCCCTCGCCAACCGTCTCCCACTGTGCGTTGTTGCTTCGCGCCTTGATGGTGCTGAAACAAGGCCAGTATCCCTCGTCGAGAGAAACCTCAAGGCGCGCTTTCTTGGATAGGTTGCCGGATAAGATGTTGAACACAAGGACACCCGATTCTTCGTAACGAAAATATAAGGCTCCTTCAGCATCACAAGGATCCAAAATACGCACGGTGTGTCAAAAGCTCATCCACTCCCATCCGGACGCCTGTTGGCTCTGCAGGCTTTTCTGGCGCTGCATCTTGTTTCGAGTCTGCGGTCGGAGAGACGGCAGTTGCAGGGCTCGTGGGAGTCTTGGGCTCGACAATGGTGGGGGCCAGTGTAACCTCATCTGACGAAGATGACGAAGATGACGAGGACGAGCGAACAGGCGCGCCATCCGGATCCTCTGCGTCTGACGCGCGTTGAAGTTCGTTGCCCGCCGAGTCAAACTTGACGCCCTCGAGTGCGAGGGTAGGGATAAATTCGGCGGTGTAGTACAGCTGGCCCTTGTACGCATTGCCCTTGTCGAGACGGATGGGATCCGCACCGGTCTTCTTCCCAGTAGACTCGAAAGGATATAAGCGGTCAGTGCATTCCCGAGCCAGATCGGAAACGCGGAGTTCCACCATGCCTAGCGAACGATCCTGCGCATGGAATCAGCCGTAGTACGCATATAAATGCTTTGGCGTACCCTGGTCATATTCTGATAATCCATGCATTCCAAAACCATCGTCTATGTGATTATATAAGCATCAACGGACTGTTTGAGCTTCAAATTTACTTGCCTCCTTCAGAGTGTGAACTTTACAAGGAAAATGATGAGCGCCTGAAAGTATTCGGATCAAGAAAGAAGTTTACCAGGGATGTATAGTATCTCGTCCCAGACGGGGTTCAAATCTAATGTGCGTTCAGTACCAGACCGACCGTTAGACGAAAGGCCATACTGTTGTTCTCGACCTCGGTTCTGCCCTTGGTAACGTCATTGATCTGCACCCGCATATACGGATCGCTCTACAACTCGATGATAAGCGACGATCCACGTTGAACCACGAAATGCTCTACCTTGCCGCCGAGCGTAGCTTCAACGTTCCTAAAGCCAGGTAAACGACGACGCATAACACATAAATGCAGAAATAACATACTTGACATCCGTGGCTTTGTCCAGATGGAGCCGTACGACTCCAATGGGCGGCACGTACTTGTCGGCGCTGTGCAGGCTCCCGGCCATGTTGAGCGGCTTCCATTCGGCCGACAGCCGGATCTTGCCACTCTTGCAGTTGCTCAGCGGGAACCAGTCGCGGCCAGCCTCCGCCTTGCTGTCGAGCAGGTCCTGCAGCTTGATAGACATGTAGCCGACCACGGGGTCCTTGAGGAAGTCGCGGTCGTCGATAACCTTGATCATGACGACGGACTCCGCTTTGTCGGCGCACAAGAACTCGTAGGCCTGCTCCCAAACAGGGGCGTTGGTGTGTTTGAAGAGCTTCGTGCTGAAGACCGCGTTCTTGGGGTCTCCGAGGTAGAGCTTGGCGAGAGGATTGAGGTCACCCGACAGCGACTTGCTTTGGTCCAACTCTTTTGCTTGGTGGATCGTCAGGCGCACGATGCCGACGGCTGAAGGGGAAAAAAATTGAATATTTCGACTTTCACCGAGGGTGGTACTTACTTGTGTCGGGCTCTGGTTTGCCTTCCTCGGCTTTGATGACGGGGTAGTAGGAAACATCGTATCTCAGGATACCTCTCTCCTTGCCGTCCTTCAGCAGAGTTGCCTCGATACCTTCGCGGGTGGCATCTTCCTGCAGCTGGGCAAGCTCGAAGCTCGTGCTGCTGAGAAGCGCGTTTTTGCGGTGGTCGTTGTAGTCGTACAGACTCAAAATAAGAGACTCGTTGAGCGAGTTGACGAGAATGAACTTGGTCTCCATCCAAGTCGGGTTGTACCTAGCAAAAACGATTAGAGCGGAAGAGGAAAGACACGGGGTGGAAAACATACGTATTGTTCTTGTACTTGGTGACAGCAAGCTCTTCACGGTTGTTCAAGCTCAACGAAATATACGGGTCGGGGGTTCCTCCGCCGATCTTGGTACCCTTCAATCCGCGTGCAGATTCGACTGTCACTTGCACGACACCAATGGCCGTATCCAGAGGAGCACCGGAGAGCAATTGCTCCAGGTTCAGGGTGAAAACATTAGGATCGTACATCATCGGCGCAAGAGTACCGTGGGTCATTTCGCGGATGAAACTCGAAAGCCCGGGAATCTGAAATTGCAGGTCAGTTATCCTAGCCAATGCGTAAAATAAAATAAACTGACATTGCCAATGTCAAATCCGAAAGTCTCGCCGCCCACGGGTTTGAGGACGTAATCAATCACAGGCTTTTCCAAGAAACAAATGTCGACGATTTGGATATGGGGAAAGTTGGACATGAGTTTCATACGGATCCTCATCAGGCCGCTGAAGGTGATATCTTCGACTAAAATAGGCATGGAAGCGGTCGCGAGGCCCTTGCCGACTCGGACGGAGAGGACGATTTTCGGGTTGACTTTGTTTGCAGCTTGGTTCGGTGTGAGGTCAGAGTTATCGGTCGGGGTGAAGGAGATGCCCCAGTCCATCATGATAACATCGTCTGGAGTTTTGGGAAACGTCCGGACTTTGTCGATTCGAGGGGCTTTGGTACCAAGAGTAAATTGAGTCAAGCGAAGAGAATCAAGGAATGCTGGGGTATTGGTACTGAGAATTTGATCGACGGAAGAAATGATGGTGGCAGAAAGGACAGGCTCGTAGATGAGCCAGAAACGATCCAAAAAGTTGTTTATCCAGTCGGCGGACTCGTGTTCTGACAAGAGGCGGTTTTTGACGAGTTCGCGCTGAATATCGTCGCGCGCAGAGCGGCGGAAGCGTTGCATAGACGCGCTGTAGTACGTATTGCAAATGGCGAGGATGATGAAAAGCCATCCCCAACCGAAATTGAAGCGAGTCAAGAAATGTGAAGCGAACACAGCCTAAAATAAACCCGTGCCTGTGAGTCTCACAAGTGGACGGAGCAAAATGCGTGGACCTACAAAGACGATGAGGGCGGCATTGTGGTACCAGCTACCGTAGAACTGTTCTCCAAGGAAGGTATCCAGGACACCTTTGTCCTGTTCCTCGCCTTCGGCCAGGGGCGCAGCATCAATGCCAGATGCCTGCCGCCAGCCAACAATATACCAATCTGGAATAGCGCCAGCAGGAGCAGTGGGGAGGGCCCCGGGCGGCTGGGGAGTGTCGTCGTGGTGCTCCGCAGCATCTGGGGACCTTTCGGCGGACGTGTCCTCCACGGTGATAGTGGGGACGACATTGGACTTTCCAGTCTCGATTGTGAGCTCTGCGAAAGACGTGAGTATGCTGCGAAAGAGAGAGAAAGAGGATACGAGATACCTCGTGCACCTGGCCCCGAGTCGTTTTTGACGCTCTTGAGCTGGTCTCTGGCCTTGCCAGCTGCGGCACCCTTTTCAGAGGGTTTTGATTCTGGGTCAAAGGAATGGACGGCGACGCGACCGTTGTTCTGCATGAGGGCATCTGCCTCTTTCTGGGGGTCGCCGTTGTGAGGGGTGGCCATCCTGGAGGAGAACAAGTATGTACGAGAAGAGGCGAGGCTGACGGCTATTTATGGTGTGGATCCTATGCCATGACGTCTTTCTATTACTCCCGTAATTATTTAATTATTTAATTAATTTACAACAAGTCTTTTGCCTCTCTGCATACATCTCCTACACCTGCACCGTGCAAGCCAGAAGCTAGTGTGAACCAAGAAACTCGAAAGAAACAACTTTTTGGATCAAATTTCGAGTCCCAAATGGCCATTGTAATGGGATCATCATGACTTCTTCCTCTGCGTCTCTTCGGGGTCTCTACAGTGACCCCTCCTCCGCCTGGTCCTTTGTCCAGTCCATTCCCGCCATCCCCTCAAATTCCTCTTCACAGCCCCTCCTACAGCACAGCCATATCAATGGTCCTCGCGACCATCCCACAATTCCATTTTTGACCTCGCCCCAGAACTAGCAGACCCCTCAGATGGAATCGACCCCATAAATCTCCTCAAAACCTTGGCCGCATCCGCAGTCTTGCAGTACACAAGCACCGCTATTGCAATGCCATGGGAGGTCGCCAAATTACTCCTCCAGGTTCAGTGGGTTCCACGGGATGCCGGCGACCCCGAGCCCCCAGAAATCGCCGAAGATAACGACGATGCCGTCTGTGGTCTTTTGTCAGCTGTCTGATTTTATTGCTCACACTGTCTAGTTGAGCGACTCCTCGAATGATGATAATGACTCTTACTTTACTGATCCAAATGCCACTCCGCACATTGGGTTTTCCGCGTCACGGCAGACAGATGAGCAAGGCTATGTTGTCCGCCGCTCTGTCCTTGAGGAGGGTACCCGCCCGGAATACATCATTCCCGTAGGCAGCGCCAATGGCGTATGGGGCATGATGAGACGAGTAGGTCGGTTCCGGGGCGAGGGATGGTTGGCTTTGTGGAAAGGTACAACAACCGTTCCTCGTCTTTGACCCGTTCACCTACATTTGACAGGTCTACTAACGTCCTGCATAACCGAAATCCTCTCATCGACCTTTCAACCCATGGTCCGCAGTCTCCTTCAGGCCCTCTTACTTCCAACAAATGCCGTCTTTTACCAACCCCCAATGTTCCTCCCAGTGCTGTCGCATCTCATCATGGGCTTTATTCTCTCTCCCCTTGATCTGGTACGAACCCGCCTGATCGTTCAATCCTTCTCCTCCCGCCATCTCACCTACACTGGTCCCTTCGACGCACTCTCCCGCATCCTCCGCGAGGAGGGTGGGCTCAAAGGCATCTACCTCCACCCCCACCTCCTCATCCCCACCATCATCGACAACCTCCTCCCCCAATCGTCTCTTTCGTCCTCCCCGGGGTCCTCGCGTCCTACGTCGGCGCGCAAATCACCGAAGACGCTAATCCCGTCGCGTGGGGCTTCGCCGAGCTCGCGGGCAGCTGTCTCGGCCTCCTCATCACGCTGCCTTCGAGACCGTCCGCCGACGGCTGCAGGTCCAGGTGCGTGGGACGGCCAAGCCCATCAAAGGGTGCGTTGAGCTGCGGCCGGCGCCGTACAACGGCGTCGTCGATGCGTTCTGGCATATTCTCACTGAGGAGCGGTCGGACCTGCCGATCGCGGCGCAGAAGAAGCGAAAACGCCGGCTGAGTAAGGGGAAGGAGCGCGCGGGTGCGGAGGCTTCTTCTCCTCCGCAGGACGGCGAGGAGCAGAGCTGGATGAAGAGCACCGGCATCGCGCAGTTGTATCGTGGACTGGGGATGCGGTTGGGTGCGAGTATTATTATGTTTGGCCTCGCCCTGTTTAGTGGTGGAGACGAGGCGGACGGTGGGTGGGCAGAGCTCTGATGTGCTTTTAACGCCAATAATGAAATGAAATCCTTCTCATCTAAAATATGGGGACTGACAAGTCGACTTTGCCTGAACCGTTAAACTTCCAGGAACCAACTTCCGAGAAGTAAAGAAGCTCCACTGCTGTGCTCGGCTGTCAAAAAGGAAACCACCGTCATCAATGCAGCTCAGCGCTCATCGATGATTCATTAGCACAAAGTGGTCTAAATTTGCTTTAGGCGTTCAACCGTTTTGGATTTTTACCTCTGCCTGTTGGCAGTGATGTCAGAGAGATCTTCTCCATGAAACCATTCTAAGCCTCGGGCCCTCAAAATAAGGAATTTGCTAGTGTAGTTCGCGGCCAAGAGCAAAGATAATGTTGATCGCATAACTTGAAGGATTAACGCGAAGGACCGTGCAAGTTCAGCCTCAGATGTACGTTTTGGCGGAATGTGGAAATGAATTCCTTCTAGAAAAAAGGGTGTTTAAAAAAAAGAAAGAAAAAAGGAAAAAGTCAAGGTCGTGCCCGGGTTCGAACCGGGGTTACGAGAAATCGGCTTATATAAGACTGATTTTTGTCAAAATCTCGAGTGATAACCACTACACTACACAACCGACGTGGACGGAAGAGACATATGTGTCAATATGCCGGAACTTAGCATTCCAATGTCAAGAGTGGCTTGGAAGGGCTCTAACAATGCGCTCAATCTCTACAAGATCTATGGGAAGCTTATATTTGGTTTTTCATCGTCATTCCAACTCAATTCAAGTTGAAATGGACGCAGGAGAAGGATTCTGGGAATAATTTCCTTTTTAGGTTGCGAGCGTAGTGGACAAACAGGGATAAGCAGCATCTTACTTGAGTGAGAGCCTTTGACTTTTCGCCCTTGGAAGAAGACTAGTCAATTTTCAGGTTAGTGGACTGAAGGTAGTAGACAGCGAAGCTCGATAATATCCTTCTACTTGAATCAGAACTTGAATCCCTCTATTGGTCACTTGGGCTGAGATCTGAGAATTGGCTCTCGCTGGTCTGCTGGTTATTCTTTTTTTTTTTTTTGGGGGGGGGGGTATATAACTCCATGATATTGTGTTCGTTAGAGCTAAGTAAGTACTGCATCCGGGATATCAGCGCTGTTCGATGGCTGCGGCCCGGTTCGACTGCTGGCATCATTTGAACATAGCCACGGGCCTGCGAGATATTTAAACCAGATCTTTTTATCCACAGACCCTCCTCCACTGTGGTACGACTTTCGTCCGCCATGACCAAAGCAGTCGTGTGACAAACTTGAACACTTGAATATGCATCGAAAATCCCAATCAAAAGGGGAGTCATCTCATCTTGACCCGTGAGTAGAGGCTATTTAGCATCCATGGAAGACTGGAGCGGATTTCTTGCAGTTTTTTTCACGAACGAGTGAAAAAAATGAAGTAGGAAGAGCTGCACGTGCCGCAGTGCTATTCTTATGGGGTGACCCACGATCGCTTGGGGAAAGGCAATTGTCTGTTTTTCCCATTCTTCCATGGCTGGTATGTTTCCCCCACAACTTCGCTCTCCTTTACTGATGTTCGGTTAGAAAAACCAATATCTGTCGTTCCTTTGCTCTCTCGAGCCCTCCACCGAATACGCACCACTCCGCCGCGCATAATTGCGTCGCCTCCCACTCGTGCGTTCTCCGACTTCTCGGCCTCGAGTCTACCATTTATCGCACGTTTTCAGAGCCACGCAGAGCCGCTGTGTCGTTGATCATTCGCGTCGTTCCTGCCCCAAATGCGGTCTTTCCCGAAGAGTCCTCAAATCCTGTCACACTCTCCCAGTTCTTCGAGCTAGATTGGGTCAAGGATCCAGCAGCACGTCCCGAGATCCTCTTCTTGCAGCGTGAAAATCCCGCGCCAGAAGACTCGGGTATGTCCAGACTGCGCAATACGCACGAGGCCCATGTCGCGTTTCCTGGCGGGAGAACGGAAGCGGACGACGAAGGTGGTCTCTATACCGGTATGTCTGTCGTTTATACCCCAACCCACAATTTTTTTAGCTGACGTTACCGCATTGAAGCAATGCGGCAGACGTGGGAGGAGATAGGCATTGACCTCGCCGAGAAAGACTATACTTGTATCGGACAGCTGGATGACAGAGAGATAACGACATCATTAGGAAAACGACTCTTAATGATCCTCTCTCCCTTCGTTTTCCTTCAACTAACGCCCCATGCCCCACCGCCCGATCCTACGGCGTCGACCACCCTGCACTGGACCTCCCTGGCATCGCTCGTCTCTGCGCATGCTCCTCCGAAGTGGTCCACCGTCACTGTTGACGCCGCTTCTCGTCTCGCCCCGAAGCATTCCACTGCATTGCGCCTCCTCGTCCAGGTCTTGGTAGGCAGCATGGAATTTCCCGCGATCATTGTGCAACCTTCGTCACCCCCGTCTGTTACCCCGGACGGCAAACCAAACATCGACATTCTGGAGAAGGGGCAGTCCACCAGGCCGCAGAAATTAAAACTCTGGGGTTTGTCTCTGGGTATGACCCTCGACCTAATGTCGTACATGGTCCTACCGCAACCTTCCTCGATGCGGAACAACTCCGAGGCCCACAAACTCAACTCGGGATCATCATCGCCGATATCACCAATGGTGCAGCTTCCGTATCAAACTGGGGTAGATGGCATGCGTATGGACGTCGTCGCGCCTAGTTTGGCGAGCGTGTTTCCGCGATTTTCATACCCTGACGTTAATTTTTGGATATGGTGTGTTTACAAAAAAATCTACGTGATGAAACATGCTCATTTCAAAATACTAGGGTGTTTGGTAAGCGGTATAGGGAGATCGTGCGTGGCTGGGAGGCCAGTGTAAGAGGTGGAGGTACAAATGACCGCCGGTTCGTTCATTTTTGGATTTGTTCGTACCTATGCTTACTCACGGCCAATCAGAATAAATTGGTCTGGATCTGCGCTGAGCACGTTCTATGCTGCCATTCGCAAGGCACTTGTTGTGGTCATAGTCGCACGCGCACTGGGCGTCCTCTTCGGACTTGCGTTCGCTACTTGGTGGATTTTTGGACAGTAGAAGCTAGAAACACTCGCAGCTTTTTATGCACGTTTTTAATCGTGGTCTACTGTACAGTCTGTTTTCTATTGATTGTAACTTGTACGCGAATTAACGTGCTTCATTTTACTACAATGGTAAGCCGCAAACCTCACAATCAGTACCACGATGCGCGTTCTCGAAAGTACAATGAGGACAGATCCTGATACCGGAGCTGGATCCTCCACCGTCTCCTCCGTTCCCCCGCGCAGCAGCTTCTTCGGCTGCGATCTGGTCGAAAACCTCCTGCGGGATATCTTCATCTCTCGACGACGACGGCATCGACCGAGCGGCTGGCCAACATCAGACAAGGGAAATATAGCAACTGAAGCAAAAAAAAAACTACATCCAGTCTCCCGCGTAAATGTCATCAGCGTGTTCCAGCCTTCAGTGCCAGCAAGGGTCCAGTTGACTGAGGTCCTCCAACAGGTAGGCGACGTTATTATGCGCATCATCAGCTTCACATCCTCCTGAAGATTTTTTAGTCGCTTCAGAGAAATCTCCAATACACTCACCGGGGAAAACAATTGAGTCGTGTCCAGAAAAGCGACAAGATGCCAATCGCTCAGCCATGTTGCCAGCTCCCTCCGCTTGTGGGCCTCCCCAGGTTTGGCAACCCGGCTATCCACAATATTCGGCGCATCGAGCCCGGCGAGAGTACTGATTACGCCTTCGATACGCTGATCTTCCAAACCAGGCCGGTTCTCAATAGCAAACCTCGAAGACTGGAACAACGGCGACGGATTTTGTGGGAAGCCGTGGGTCACCTACAAGAGATAGTCAGGGTCTTCAGAATTCTCCGAGCCGGAAGCTCTCAAACTAACATTAACCAAAAGGTATTCAACGGGGAAGGCCGGTTTGGCGGTCTTCTTCACCTCGAGCCCATACTCGTTCTTGAACGAGAAAAAGACGTCAGGCACATATCTCGCCGAGTCCTGTGTTCGATCCTCCTCCTTTACTCGAACGATGCCCGGGTCGACACTCGCTTCTATCATGTCTGCTTCAACCATGGCACAGGCCTGTTCAGAAACCTGGTACGCAGCAATGTCTACTTGCCCATCCTCGGTGGCAGTCAGGATGGCGGTGACCAGCCTTGAAGCAAATTGGCCCGTGGGTGAAGACTTCGAAGGCGTCGGGTTGGATTTTTGCATAGTAGCAGCGAAGATTGCCTCTAACGATGACATGTAGAAGGAACCAGGATGTCGCTTGTACACGTTCTTTGTTCGATCCTCGGTCGTTGGGGTCAGATCGGTGAAGATATATCCAACTACAGTTAGCGGCGTCGAGGCCGAGGCAGACAGCTCCCGAATACGCGGTTCCTCCTCCCAAGGTAAACCCAAAGTGAGGCCATCGAGCTCTCCCTCTTGCGGAGGTTCGTAGATGGCTTCGACCACAGCTTTAACACCCATTGGCACCTTGTCGTACGGTTGATACCGCCCAATCAACCAGCCAAAACGTTGGAAACCAGTGGACCGCCAGGCATGCAGAAAACGGTCGATCACGTCAGTCGAGGCAATCTCGAGATGGTCGATCATTCGGAAAGGCTGGGACTGCAGCGTTATAGCAGAGGGCTGACAGGATGTACAAATGCTGGCAGGCCAGGATGGGTGGCCGCTGGGACAAGGCACCTTCACTTTGTAGGAAAGCGGAGTGAGCGGAGGGAGGGATGATGTGGCGGACACAGTCGATTTCGGGGTAATTTGCTTCAAATACGCGTGGTACGAGAGATGCTTGATTGCATGTTCCTTGTGGTAAAGGGCATTGTAGGGTTCAAGAGGCATGCAATAATCGCACATTCCGTTTGCTGCGTGAGTGCAGAACCGAGCATCGCGACTGCGAGGAATTTTGCCGTCTTGGGATCGCCAATAGACATCCACCGGATCTTCCTTCACAGTCTCCCATAACCGCGTCGTTTCGGGAACAGCGGCAATGGGCTGAGGGGAAGAACTCGACGCAGAAGCCTCCTTGGATTGATAGTTTACAAATACTAAATCAGTGTGGCTTCAACAACATTAGACGCGCTCAGGATATGCTAGGCGAAAACACACCTGAGACCCAGACTTTGCAACGTTCGACCTTTCAAACTCGAAAACTGGGCTTCGTTTCCCCGAGGTTGGTTGGATATGGTAAAACTCGATGGATCCGCATCCGGAGCTGTTTCCAGGATCTAGAAGGATCGTCAGTCTTGGATTTACTCTTTTTGCAAGGCACGAACTTTGGCCAACAACTCTGAAATGTCGGCTGTGGGCGCAAACTCAAATCGAAAGTTTCCGTCTTTGGACCTAACTCTGAGAAGCTATGGATACCCTCAGGATGAGTTTCGGCAGGTCAAGGGAGCGAAAAACACGTACCATGGTGAAAGCAAGAGACAAGACGCGTAATGCTCGCCCAAATCGGAAGAGCCATCACACAGCCACCGCTGCTTACCACCAATTCGCGAATCGCGACTATCTTCACAGGATATCATAGAGGCCGAGCCACTTCGCGCCATGACCTCCGTGTTGCAGCTTTTGACTCTCCCAGTCAATTCCGGGTTCACCGCCATTCCGGACTCAATTACTGAATCTGAATCCTCTCCGCACAATCGCGATGCTGACTCCGATTCCTCAGGTGCAGCTGGCAGAGTAGGCCAGCCTATCAAGATCCAGGTTGTTGGGACGATTAACCGCGCTAGAGCGCCAATGCGACCAAATTCTCTTCAGCAATGCATCAGGCGTCTATTGGCCCGCGACGGGAGCGGCCCCCCTGCCACTTATGAGGCTATATACAGCGACTGTTTCTCGGTCGTCTGTGTTTTTAACACTGGAGAGGGTCTTTACACAACCTTAAAGCTGGAGCTAGAGCAAGCTGTCAGTGCTTTGACCCGGGAACTTTTCGACGCGCGGAAAATAGCCCCTGGTACCGAGGCTGAAACCGCCGCCGCAATTTGGATTAATAAGTTCGTCGAGGCATGCAAGTGGTTTGAGACTCAGGTGGTATGTGTCCTGTGCCCAGTTGCTATGCTTAAGCTGGTGCTCATTTCATTGCAAGGCCTTGCTTCAGTCTCTTTTGACCTACTTGGATCAAGTTTACGTCCAGCGTGCCCAAGTCCCGACTGTCCGGTGAATTAAATACCAACGAAACATCTGCGATGTCTAAACGTCGTTCTAGCAAACTTGCCTTTTCCCTATTTATTAGGTCGATTTTCGAAAATCCGCAATTGATGGAGACCTTGAGAAATAGCGTCCACACCTTAATTACTAAGGAACGCTATCTCAGGTCAATATTTTCTCTGTCAGCCATGATATACACATCTTACTCGATGACAGATTGTCCCACATCCACACGAAAGATATTCCGGCCCTTATTTCTCACCTATACACTCATCAGCAGTACTCTGTGTTTGAAGAGTACTACCGTGATATTACTTGGCAGTACTACGAGAAGGAATCATCCAAATTGGCGGAGGAGATGAAGGATAATCCCAAAGGATTCTTCGAGCATATTAAAAGCCTAATCAAGGAAGAGGTGGAACGATCGAAAAAATTGTTACCTGTTGGGAGCTGGAGTATCATCCGAGACGCGACCCTAAAGGCTCTGCTGAGTGAGAGAATGACGTGGATTGCCGAAGAAAGTGAGTATCGTTGATTTTCTTTGACAGTACTTTCTAAACAGCAAGTATAGCCGTCGGCGACTACCTCGACCATAAGGATTTCAAAAATTTGACAACCATGAACGAACTGTTCTCAGATGCCGGAGGCGACAAGGTCATCTGTGCAGCTTTCAAGAGCCACGTGCAGGTCTGCTATTCTGCTCGGTATTCTGGCTGCGATGCTAATGGCTTTAAATATAGAAAACTGTGCAATTAATCGTCAAAGACGCAGCGGCGGATGATACGATGGTAGAACGACTTCTCAAATGTCACTCGGTCGCCGATTCCGCGATCAAAGAATGCTTCCTGGAAGAACCAGTGCATATCACTGTCGCGGAATCCGATGCTCCAACTGCAGGATCCACTAGTGCCGTTCCTCACAAGCGAGTCAAACAAGAGTTCGTCTATGCACTTTCCGATGCGTTCACCATTGGCTTTAGAGGGCGTCGAAACAAACCTGCCGAAATGATCGCAAAACACTTGGACAAACTAATGCGCAAAGGCCAGGGCGCCTTGTCCGATGCCCAATTCGACGCGTTATTGGATCCAGCGCTTTGTTTGTACAGATTTACGGACGACAAGGACGTGTTCAGAGGATTTTATCTCCGGGCGCTGGCGAAACGGCTGTTGCTTGGAAGAAGCGCCTCTGACGATTTCGAAGCTGCGATTCTAAAGAAACTTAAAGATGGTGTGCAGTCTGCTTACCTCCTTCCAGTCAATTGAACACCTTCCAGAATATGATCCCGAATTTAGCATGGGAGGGGAAATGTTTAGTGACTTGGCTTTATCGCGAGAAGCCATGACCGAGTATCACGGTAAACTGCCCCCCGACAGCGAAGGACTCAATCTCTCGGTCATGGTTTTGAAACAAGGGGCATGGCCGTACTCGCAGGAAGCTCAGAAATTTAGATTGCCGCCGAACGTTAGTTTCTGTCGTCAATTACATGTATTCTCATCCTGATCACATGTAACAGATGCAACAAGAACTCAACGCATTTGAGAAGTTCTACAAGGACAAACGTATGCAAGCATGCTACTGGATATATAGTATTAACCCTACTTTTCCAGATACTGGCCGCGGTTTGCGTTGGCAACCAAGTGTCGGGACGGTGACCATGATGGGATATTTCACGGCTGGGAACAAGGAACTGTCCGTTTCTTTATATCAATCAACGGTACTGCTTCTCTTCAATAGCTCCCCCGAACTATCGTTCTCCGACATATTCGAGGAAACCAAACTCGGTAAGTTATTTTAGGCTGCCTGCAGTATGGAATTGACAGGCTTATCTAGACCACGCTCTTCTCTGTCTTACTCTCCAAAGCCTGGCGTGCGGAAAGAAAAAGGTGCTTCTGAAAGTACCGTCCGGACGTGACATCAACGACGGGGATTTGTTCCGGTTCAACGACGGGTTTGTAGATCCACGTGCCAAGGTGCACATAAATTCAATTCAAGCAAAAGTCTCCGTGGGTGGATGGCTTTCGAGTGTCTTCCACTTTGGTTAACAATGACTGCTACTAGCCGGAAGAATCGAAGCAGACGCAAACGGCTATCGATGGCGAGAGAGTCTTGACTTTGGATGCCGCCATCGTCCGCATCATGAAGGCGAAGAAAGAAATGGTGTACACCAAACTGGTGAACGCAACAATCGAGGCGGTGAAAAACCACTTCACGCCCGATGTCAAAACCATCAAAACCCGAATTGACAAGTTAATGGAGCAGGAGTATATGCGGCGGGACAAGGAGCAATCTCAGACACTATATTATGTAGCTTGATTCCAAGTACATGGGCGTGATAACAATTATATATTTGTCGCGTAACAATTGCGCCTTTCCTCGTCATTCCGATGACATGCCCAAACGAGACAAACCAGTTCACTTTCAGGGAATTCCGAATTCACGCTTTGACAACAAAGACGGCCACCTGACATGCCATAAACGCGGCCTGATGTCCGACGCGCCGCCACTTGAGCATTGACGCAGTTGTTTCTTGCGAAAGCGCGTAAAATACGTTGTACGTCGCGCTTTACCCTCCCGAGCCGGCAACTAAATCAGGCAAATTCGGGTCGGCTGTGTCGATTGTCGCAATCGGCACTCTATATTGCGACTGGAAGTATTCACCGATACGCGCCAAATTCTGCCGTTACCGTTGATTCCTCCTATGCCTTCTCAACACCAGTTGGAAAGAGATCTCACGTCTAGCGATCCCGAGTCGGAACTGTCGCACTGGGAGCGCCTAATATTTTCTTTCGAGATGGAGAATGACCGAAACCGCCCCAATAGCAGTTCGCAAGGGCAGTCGGAGAGCGCAGACGGTCAGTGAGGAAGCAGGGTCTTAATTTTAGACTTGTCTGACCCTTTCAATAGACCTCCAAACGGCAGCCTTATTGGCGCAGCTGGCAGCGTCCACTGGCATGTTTTCCTCCCCGCACGGAGCACCTTATTCTGCAGACCCATCCAACCCGCATCCATTCGTTTCTCCCGCGCACCTCACATCTGCGTCGTACGGTTCTCATTCATATCCATTATTCCGGGGCGGGCCACCCCCAGCCTCTCAAGGTCCCCCATCTCCTGCCGAAACAACGAGGGGCAGAGCGAGAGCCTCGTCGCAGACGCAAGCCGGTCCTTCAACATCAAATGCCGCAGCAGACGCCGACCCAGACGATAACGATGAATACGACGACAAACGCAGACGAAATACGGCAGCCTCAGGTAACCGAAAAATCTTGGCAATGAGAGACACTCAGAGTCTGGTCTCAGCTCGTTTTCGCATCAAGAAAAAGCAAAGAACACTTGACCTCGAAAGGTCTGTCTCTGACCTGACGGGTCGTGCAGAGGAGCTCGAACGCGAAGCCGCCGACTTGCGACGCGAGAACGGTTGGTTGAAGGTACGGCCCGCTATAATTAAAATAAAGACTCTTTCTCAAGACAGTTGCCAGGAAATTGTCATGCTCAAGGGCGGTCGATTGACAGGGGTCAATCTCTCTGGAAACATGGGGTATCCAGAAAGACGAGGGCAAAGCAGTGGACAGCGTGGCAAAAGACGTGATTCATCGGAGAGGGATGGTTCTGATTCAGAGCGGTCTGGAGAAGACAGAGCGCCAGAAGGGTCGGCAGGGAAGAGCAAAGGCAAGGAGAAAAGTAAGAAGTGAGCGCAGCGTTACACATATTTAATGTAAAACAGTCGATATGGACAAAGTTAAGAGACAGTGCTGTTCCCAATTCGGAAAGCTTCCGAAGTCTGATGTCTTTCGGTCGACCACCATCTATAAACGTTGGGTTTAAACCCACACCTCCAGATCGCGGCTCCTTCCCTCTTGACCATTATGGTCCGCAAATAGCATAGCTCTGACCTCCATTCCCTCTGACTTTCCCGACTCAACAGGGGAATGCAAAGACCAAATGCAACGGTACATGACCTGTCTCCGTGATAATTCCAGCACATCGAGCCCCTGCCGACCATTGAGCAAAGAGTACCTGGATTGCAGAATGACCAAGTTTGCCAATCTATCGTGTGTTGGTCGTCCGACTGAAATCTGTGCGCAGGGGCTTGATGGAGAGGGATGAATGGAAAAATCTAGGATTTGATAGCAAGGAAACTCCAAAAGATTCTTCGACCCAATCTCAGCCCGAGGCTGCGCAAAAGTAACTCCTACATTGACCCGTTGTACATACTTGAGGTGGTGGTCAAACGTGCGGCTTGCAGCCATTACTTGTTCGGGGCCCGCACGTTTGTCGATCCTGCCTTAATCCCGCCGCCGCCAAAGAAACTCAAGAACCGCGCTTTTTGAAGTCAAATTTTTTCAGTGCGAGAAATTCATATAGAGATTGTCGGACACCATGGAAGGATATGCAAGGTAAGGAGCGGTTGGCTTGTATTTATTCGCAAGGGGATCGACATGATCTCGACTCCAACGTTGAACGTTCGTCAAATGAGGTTCCAATTAAAGAATTTTATATTAGCGAATGGATAGGTAAGACGACTTCGTCCAAACCCTCACTTCACCAGGATGCTCCTACTCTTCGTCTCTTGTTTGCTGGCAATCGACGTCTCTGCCACGTCCCAACAACCCCTCGCGTGGGCGCGCCCATCCACATTCGATATACAGGTATGTACTTTCAATATTCTCAAAAATACTACTGGAATAGACATCCCTGCCAGGGCCATCGTGGTGGCAGGGGAAACGCAATCGAGAATACGCTGCCGAGTTTTGCCTGGTAAGACTGCCTCTCTCGTTTTACTCGATGATACAATTCCATCCAGGGGTCTTATTGACGGTGCGACTACTTTGGAATTGGACAATGGCATAACAAAGGTAAATGCATTGGCGCATGGAGATATGTGCCGCGCGTACTGATGTAGTGTTTTAATTAGGACGGGGTTGTCGTGGTCTGGCACGACGAAGAAATCTTGTCCTCCAAGTGTCAAGACACCGCACCCGCAGTAAACTATTATCATGCAAGTCCGGCTCGATTCTGACATGGAACCAGATTTCCGACGACCCCTTCTTCCCATATGTTGGAAAATTTATCGCAAATCTGACTCTGGCACAACTCAAAACACTAGACTGTGGTTCCCAGCGGCAAGATAATTTCCGTAAGCTTTTGAATTGCTTGACCGTCAATCTCGTTAATAATGTTGATACAGCCCTGCAACTTACTTATCCCGCCACCCGAATTTCAACTCTCCAAGAGGTCTTCGATTTCGTAGAATGTGCAGATCCCGACCACCTCATACGGTAAATAAATATGATACTCAAACTGCACCGCCTAACGTTTTGTAGGTGGAATATCGAATCCAAGATCGACGCTGTATACCCGAACCGGACTGTCGGCGTGGACGTCTTTGTAAAAAAACAACACGCGATATTCGCTGCGAGTCCTTACAGACATTCTATCACGGTAAGTTTTTTCTCGAGGCCACAATCGTAAAATGCTTACCGTTCGCAGTACCAGAGCTTTGATTGGAGGTCGCTGATTGCCATGAAGGTATTAATGGCGATCCTTTTGTTCTCATTTGACTAATGTTCATAGGAACTCGATCCAAAAATAATCACCTCAGCACTCGTTGAGTAGTGAGTCCCGTCCATACTGTTGCTTGCTCCTATGTACTCATTCTCTTGCAGCGAGACGACAGTGATGCCAGGCGACGCTGTGTCGCCGTGGTTAGCCGGCCTCAACCTGGAAATTTCTCTGGGTCGTCCCTGGGAGTGAAGATCGCCAATGCAGCACATTCCATCAACGCTACTATCCTCTCTCCTAGCGCATACGACTCTCCCCTTTCGCTTACGACAAAAGAAATGGTGAATCAAGCGCATCACCTGGGGATGTTGGTGGAACCCTGGACTGTACGGTGGTCAGTCCGAAACTCGTAGGCGGATACTGACACACACACAGGTCAATAGTCTCAATATTGCTGATGATCTGCTACGATGGGGTGTGGACGGCATCATCACCGATTACCCAAACGTATTTAGGAGATGGGCGCAACAGCAAGGACTGCGTGTGGCTCCCAAATACCCGAAGCGCAGGGTGCTTTCGTGCTTGGAACAACACAAAATTAGAATAAACTAGAAATGTTAGAATTAGAATATTTTATGTTATTTGTGCCAAGTTTGATCGGAGCGTAACGGAGCGTAACGGGAGAAGGCCAATCAAAGTTGTGCTATAACCCGCTCATCGCTGAACACGACGATGGCTTTCAACGGCTTCAAAAAAGCGGTGACTCTAACGCCCAGTGTGCGCGCCCTTCCTTCAGGCGTTCCCGCCGCCCCTCTCCTCAACCTCGCTGCGCGAGCACCCGCCGACCCCCATGCACACGGTCATGGTGCAGGTCCTCGCTCAGACGTTGCTCCTCGATGGACCGGTGGTGTCTCGCGAACATCGTCAGGGCTCGCTTCTAAGAGCTATGTCACCCGTGAGTTTGTCCTCGCATTACAGCTCATTTCTGAACTCGGTTCATTCAAAACAGTTCCTTCCACGACACCATTCACTGCACGCTTCATGCATACCTCCGTCGCTGTAAAAAGTGCCCCAGAGGTCCCCGATTTTTCGCATTACCGCGCGAATGACAACGATACCAACCGCGCCTTTTCGTACTTTATGGTCGGCTCTCTGGGTCTCGTCTCCGCGTCCGTCGCCAAATCTACTGTCGCCGAGTTCCTCAAAACAATGTCGGCGTCGGCGGATGTACTTGCGCTCGCCAAGGTCGAGATTGAGCTCGCCACGATTCCGGAGGGAAAGAATGTCGTCGTCAAATGGCGTGGCAAGCCTGTGTTCATTCGGCACAGGACCCAGGCCGAGATTGACGAGGCCAGAGAGACCAAGTGGCAGTCTTTGAGGGACCCGGAGAGTGACGAACAAAGAGTCAAGAGGCCCGAGTGGTTGATTATGCTCGGCGTGTGCACGCACTTGGGATGCGTGCCCATTGGTGAATCCGGAGATTTCGGAGGATGGTGCGTGTTGTTTCGCGCGTACCGATGACTGCTTTTAACCTGCGTATAGGTTCTGCCCATGCCATGGCTCTCATTATGACATATGTGCGTCTGCTCCCCTAAGCGTGTTTATACATCTAATTGTCCCCCAGCCGGACGTGCGCGCAAAGGCCCCGCTCCTGTAAGTCTTTCCATTCGTGTTCCCCTTCAAATGGCTCATTCCTGGGCAGTTAAACCTCGAAATTCCGGCGTACGACTTCAATGATGCAGAAGGCAAGTTATCATTGGATAAAAGAATTTAAGGGATTCTCGGTAGACTACACTATAATTCCCTGCGCCTCCAGACCTGGTCTGGAGACAAATAGATTCGTTCAAATTGTTCAATTCAATTCGCACGTCCTTCGCTTCCGTTGGTTGCCCTGGCCCCGGCCAGCTCCCGGCCCTGCTTACTCGCCGCATCAATCGTCATCTCGCTTCTTTCTCTCAACCACCATGTCGGTGCAGAAACTGTCGATAACTACAGTCTTGAGTCTCTTCAACCCCAATGGCCTATACCTAGTAGCCTATGGATGGTTGTTCGGAATGAGCTTGTGGATTTCTTTCTTCGGAGGTAACCATACCTCTGAGTCGTGTTCTTGGCGTCTAAATAGTTCAAGGCGTTATTGCGTATAAAACTCTTCCCCGCGCCCAATTTGGAGCACTCCAGCATAAAACCTTCCGTAAATTGTGTCCTTCCGAAACGTCGTTTTCTCTAACCTCTTACTCAGCCATTTACTTCGTCTTGTCATTGGCCTCAGTTCTACACTGCTTGGACTATGGACAGTTAATCACCCGGCCGTGTTGACACACTACACCAGTCCTCTGGTCGCGGACGTCGCACAGGCTTATACTCTGGTTCTTGTCCTCCTCTCGCAAGGATCGAATTACTTTGTTGTATGTTGCTTTCAAGCACCTTGATTGCTTCATCACTCATTAATTAACCTCAGGTGGGTCCATTGACCAGCAAGTGAGCGCAAATTATTTAAGACGAATGAGCTGATCGCGTATTAGGACCATGTTCGAGAGGATGAAATTGGAAAAGGAGGAAGGCAAAACGTACAACGAATCTGGGGTATGTAGCCTCCTTGTTGGTCTCGCATGGTTCTGACGCGTGTGTTAGGTCTCTGACAAAATGAAGGCCCTAAACGGCCGGTTTGGGATGCTTCATGGCATCAGTTCACTCGCAAATCTCGCGGCTGTCCTGGCTCTAGGTATGTTGATGTCGTATTTTAAACCGCAACCCATTGAAAAAGGACAGGATTCCATGGGCTTTGGATTGGCAACTTTGGGTTGAAACAGTAAGTGTATCTAGATGCACACGCTATGAATGTACACTTTTGAGTTTCTCGTGTTGGAATGTATATGGATGCCCACGTACGGCAGGCCAAAAGAAAAAAAAAAATACAAATGGATCATTATTATGCTCCAACCGACTCCATCTCTGGCATATACCCTTCTCTCAAACTCCGCTCCAGACGCCTGACCTCCTCCATCGACGTAGCCTTGGCAATCGCAGCCTTGACTTTTTCTGCGTCCTCTTTTGACATCAAGCGGCCAGCTTTCCCCATGAGCGGTGTCATCTTCGGTTCATCCGTCGTGATGACAGCCTTGACGACTGCGTCGACACCGTGGTGGATAACGTCGTTGCAAGGGCAGTAGGTAGATTTTCTGCCGTGACGAATAGCGCTTTTCCGGCTTGTCGCTCCTGGAGAGGGCCGGGTTTACAATTAAGAAACCCGTTCGAGCAAGATGGCTTGTGAGAGCGCACCTTGTCTCGAATTCTCTGGAAATCTAAAACTCTTAGCCCAGGAAGTCTCCAGGCAAGCCACTCGCGATACCATTTTTTTTCCCTCACGGGGTTCCCCATTAATGAGACATATTTGAGGTATCGGAGTTCCTTGAGAGGCTCCAGGTCGCCGAGCTCGGCGAATTGGTTGTTCGTAAGGACAAGTGTAGTGAGATTGGGAACCGAGATGTGGATGGAGGGGGAGATGTGGGAGACCTTGTTGTTGGCAAGAAGGAGCGTGTTTAGGCGCTTCAGCAGAGGCAGATTGCCAAGGGTGACGATAGAATTGTCGGTCAAGTCAATAGCATCATGCTGGTCCTGAATAACGCGTGCTGTGAGCGCACATTTCGCGGAAGAATCAGGGAGAAAGGCGAACTCGAGTGACACCGAGATTTTCAATGGCGGGTATTTTGTAGCCTGAAGAACGATGTTAGGCCCACGAAAATGACAGTAGGACGAGACAGATACCCCGGAGATCCAGCTGACGCTCTTTAATGGGATTGAGAGTGGATGTGGCCTGAGCCAACAGCTCTGGGGTCAACTTCATCGCAGAGCTGGTCAAAGTTTGGCAAGACCGTCTTGCCAAACACCGACGCGTCCAAGAGGGTACCACCATGCCCATCTCCACCAGCGCCTCCAGTTGTCCGTGCTCTACTTTTTCAAGCTCTCATTTCCCTGACCCTTCTCCAGATACACCCAGGGAAATGATACTTACATTTTTGTCCCACCGGACACCGTTGGTGCACAATCTCTGACGATACACCGCGCCTCAGGAGAATTAGTCTTGAACCGTAAGGTTTATTGGGCCTACCAGCTTTTCCTCTGATATTGTTATTGTAGCACCACACTCTTTACCTCCATCTGCTCGCCGTCCGGTAAACTACTATATGGCATCTTGGGAATGATTTCCCTATCTTTGTGTAGGCTGGCCCTCTTTCCGATAGCCTCAACTAATGGTGTGAATAGCGGACTACGTGGTTGTTATGACTGGACGAGAATTCAAAGGCCGTCTAATGGGACATGACATTTATCGTGCCACGGACTTCGACCTTCTTCCTCTTGGCCAAAATATCAATGTCTACAATCCACCTCACCCCGTGGAAGCGCACCTGCTGGCCCTGTGCGGTCACATCTCCACGGCGGCTTTTTCTTATTCAGTTATGGCTGGGACTTGACACGTCGATTACAAGCCCAGTGGGAGACGCGGGAAAAAGACAGCGACAGACCTTTTTGGGAAACGGTGCGGCTATTCCATCCTGTAGAAATACTCCCGCTCATATACACAACAGGCGGATGATCGATTTTTCTGGAACAAGTTGGCATTTATTTATTTCCTGGGAACCTTACCTCATGGAACCAAGATTTTTGCAGACACGATTGATAGAGTTAACCACGGGAAACACCAGTCAAGATGTGAGTTACAAACCACATTGCTAATTCTGGTTCTGAAATTTTCTTCTAGTTGAGCCCATACATTCTCCCGATTATGTACGGAAGTGAGCACCGATCTGGTTCATGCTCCGTTCCCTGCTCACGTCTTTCTAGCTTTCGACATCCGCAACGCAGTTCTGCAGGGGCGTACCATGCAAATATGTCTCATCAGCCGCCGTTCACGTTTCCGTACCGGCACACGTTATTTCAGACGTGGAATCGACCACGAGGGCCACGTTGCTAATTTCAATGAAACTGAGCAGCTCCTCCTGGTCGAGGACGATGTTTCGTCTGGGCAACCCGCTGGTGGCGAGTTTGGTACCCAAATGAGCTTTGTTCAGATACGGGGTAGTGTTCCTGTATTCTGGGCGGAGGTGAACACGCTGCGATATAAACCAGATCTGCAAGTTATGGAGTTGCCAGACACAGTAGGCGTTTGTGTTTGTCGTTTTTCAGCTTCTTACTTTGCGTTTAGTCTGATATGATGCGGAGACATCTGCAAGAGCAGGTCTCAATCTACGGAGACCAGGCTCTTGTCAATCTTGTCAACCAAAAAGGTCACGAGAAGCCTGTGAAGGAGGTTACGAGCGTTATGTTGCGCAGGTTTGGTTTTAAGCCTCATCGTACCATCTATCCGCTCACAGGTTCATTCCAAGCTCAATCTCCCCAGCGTTCGATACCAATATTTCGATTTTCACAATGAATGCAAAAAGATGCGTTGGGATCGTATCAGTGTGCTCATAGACGAACTAGAGAGCGACCTGAAAAGATATGGGTAGTCTTTCATTTCCCCAGGCAAGGGCTCTTCGCTTATAGCGCTGGTTAGATACTTCCATCTTACATCTAATCAACCTGAAAACGTGAAGCTGCAAGGCGGCACAGTTCGGACCAATTGCATGGATAATCTCGACAGAACCAATGTCGTCCAAGCGGCTTTGGCCCGCTGGACTTTAAACCAACAGTTGAAGTCCCTGGGCATTTTGCCGCCGGATGGAAGCATCGATGCGTACGAGGAGATAAGCAAAGACTTCAGAGAGAGTCAGTTTACTTTTTTTATTCTATCAGGTCGGGAAGTTGAATTGTCTTTGTTCTCAGTGTGGGCCGATCATGCGGACGCAATTGCCAACGCGTACGGCGGTTCCGGCGCTTTGAAATCAGACTTCACTCGGACAAGTAAAAGGACTAAGAAAGGAGTCATGGAAGACGGTGTCAAATCGCTTTTAAGATATTTCAAAAACAATTTCTTCGACGGGGCAAGGCAGGATGGTTTCGACCTTATCGCCGGAAACTGGGTGCCGCGACAGACTCCTTCCAGCTCCATGTTCTTGGTCACGGATCCACGGCCATTGATCACGCGTTCGGTGAGTATTTTGCTGAATCTCATTACTGAACTGACACCTCATGCAGATGCCTGTTGTTGCGTCGTTCTCCTTGTTCATGATCTGCGCGGGATTGACGTTGCCTCGAACCTCTGGTACATTGTTTGTCGTTGCTCATTCAATGACGCTCATTACTTGGACAGACTATTCGCTCTTTTACTACTGGATACTGTGGTTCGGTCTCCTTACCATTTCCCTTATCTTTATCACTATTCACGGAATCGACTACGTCTCCTGGCCGCGATTGATTCCCTCCACCGACTATATTTACTACACTGGGCCTGGATTCCGCTCTGCTCACCACGGAAAAGGATTCGGTGGGGACAGTGCGCCCAAAACTCGGATGGGCACGGCGATTAGTACAAAGTGGCTGAAAAGCAAGACGCAGGTTGGGCTTGCTGTACTCGAGGAGGGGGAGAAAAAGCGGGTCGATTAGTTTTTGTACCTAGCCTGGTTCAATAATTGTGATTATGTCATGCCGGTGGGATCAGGTGCACGTGATTTGTGGTACTGGTATTTTTTTCTCTTTTCTCAGAGTCTCACCTCTATACATACTCTTTATTCCTTCTCACCTCTATACATACTCTCCTTCTCAATGGCCAAAGGTGGAGTCAAGCGCGCGTCTCCCGGAGCAGACGAGGAGAAAAATCCTCTGGCGAATGTTGACCTGAGCGAGGAGGATGCCAAAAAGCTGGCGACGACCCAGCGCGAACTCCAGCGCGTTGAGCTCGCCTTGGGTCCGTCTTTTTTTTATTCAGGCTCAACTTCCCGTTATAATTGAATTTTATAGACCGTCTTGGGCAGACCAAAGTTGTGCCGGCGTACGAAAAACGCCGCGAGGTAGCAAAATCCATCGCAAAATTCTGGCCTGTTGCCCTTATGAACAACTCGCATTTTGCTATTTTCGCTCAACACAGTGCGGACCAACTTGCCCTCAGCTACCTTGAGGATCTGTGGGTCACCAGGGACCCCGTCGAGCCTCGGTGTTACACAATTGAATTTGTTCGTGGCTTAGCTGACTTTTCCTGATTAAAGTTGACTTTTTTCGCCCATAGTATTTCAAGGAAAATCCATTCTTTACAAACACCGTGTTAAAAAAGGAGTACAAGTACATGGCTCCCCCCAACGTAGCCGACGACAAGCCGGATGAAAATGGGATCACCGAGACGATGCTCGACTTTTCGTGGGAGCGCGATGTCAAGGCTATGGTATGTGGGTACTTTGTGTTCCGGTTTGATTCTCATGGACGGCACGGCAGGCATACAAAATCGACTGGAAAGAACCCGAAAAGGCGTTGACAAAGCTTTACCCTGCCGAAGCCGGCGAGGACGAGGATGATCTGACTGTGGACTCGGGAAGCTTCTTCAACTTATTTGAGATAGCAGACGACTCGGCTGAGGTAAGGTCGCTGTCATGATCATTCATGCGTTTGCTCAGTTGCATATTTAGCTCGGCATAACTATTGCCAACGAAGTGTTCCCTGAAGCCATCGAATATTTCCTGGGCCAGGGAGAGGAGGATGTGGATTCGGACGACGAGGAGGACGAGGAGGATGAGGAGGAGATTGACCTCGAACAGCCGAAGTCAAAAAAGCAGAAAGTCTAGAGCGTATATAGCGCTCTGTACCCGTAGCATGTCATTTATTTTGGATATGGATATACATAGCTTGCGATGGTTGACATGGGTGCTGGTGTGAATGTTGTCATAAGTAGACAAAGATGCTCCACGCCTCTCGATCACTCATCTTTTCTTCCCGCTCTCATGAAGTCTGCTGTTCTCTCGTGTCTCGCGACTGTCGCCGTCGTCGGTGCTCATAATATTGGCCCTATTTATGCTCGACAAGCCTCTTCGGCAGTGAGTGCACCTGCGAGCCCATCCGTCGGCACATCCGCCGGCTCAGCACCCCCCGCGACACAAACCTCATTTTCATTCACTTTGGCCGCCACGAACCCTACCGCAATCCCACTCGGTCAGCGTCCAGAAATACAGCTCGATATTACTCGGATTCTCATAATATTCTAGCTTCCATCGTGTCCAATGCTCCGAGTCAACCAACCCACGCTCTTCAATCCACATTCACCGTTAGTCGTCTCCTAATTATAGCTCCTCAGTTCATTGTTGAGTGCAACATAGCCCGGGTCCACTCCCACCGCCGTTACCGGCGCACCCCCTCTCCCAAATGGTAGTTACCATTCCGAATCACCAATTAAATGGATTGTGTGTTCATCTATTTTTAGCCGCTTTGCTAGCCCCATCTGCCTATCCAAGTCTCGACGTTGTAGTCCCAACTGGCTCGCCGGAAGTTCAGCAGTGGATCCAAGACGTCGCAAACAGGTATGTATCCGAGTACGAGGTGCGATCTTATGTTCTAAGTGTGGTTGCAGCGGCGTCACTATTCCAAACATCACGCAAACGGTAGCTGGCAAGTAATTATTTTTGGCGGAAAATCCAAACGCTACAATGGCCTTTGAAATTTTAGGTGGTTGCCCCGCGAACTTGGCAGCAGCAGCAGATCAATCTCGCTGTTGGTGGACGTGTACCGGCTGTGTGACAGATACGGATATAACCAATTGCCCGGACAAACTTACTTGGGGTATGAACTCTCATCGGTAGACATATCACAATTAACTCGCCTCGTTAGGTCTTACATACGACGATGGCCCATCGTTGTACACGCCCGACCTTCTTGCATTCCTTGACCAGAACAAACTGAAATCCACGTTCTTTGCCGTCGGCTCTCGTGTCATTTCTTTCCCAACAATTCTTCAAACCGAATACATGGAGGGTCACCAAATCGCCGTGCACACCTGGTGAGTGGATAACATTACACAGCACCATCCTGCTTATGAACGTCGCAGGAGTCATCCTTCCTTGACGACATTAACGAACGAACAAATTATTGGCGAGCGTAAGTCCCCTTGTATCTCTATTTTACCTCCCGGTCTAACACGCGCCGCAGTGGGTTGGTCGAAGAAGGTTATTAAGGATGTGATAGGTGTAACCCCAACGCACTTCCGTCCGCCGTTTGGTATGTAACAATTTATGGTCCTGTATAGATCGTTCATTAATTTTATTCACGCTGTAGGTGACATCGAGTGAGTCCGAATCATCTCCACGCCTTGATCTCTAACTTTTGTGGAACAGTAATCGCGTTCGGGCAATTGCGAAAGCCATGGATCTGATACCCGTAATCTGGACGCGCATCAGCACACAGGCTACCTTTGATACCGACGGCAAGCACAACCTTATTTTTTCTTACCCCTAATGCTGACGACCACCTTTAGATTTCGATCTACATTCAGGCCTGACGACTGCGTCTCACGTCCTTCAAAACTGGAACTTTATCGAAGGCAACGCAACGCTGATTGACACTGGTGAAGCTCGCGCCTCCTTGTATTTATTTGCTACAACTGAATCCATTTCAGGTTTCATTCTCTTGGAGCACGACCTGTTCCAGCAGTCAGTCGACATTGCCACGGGATACATCCTTCCGACGCCCTCGCACACCAACCTCCGTTCAAAATTGAGCCCGTCATTTCCTGCATAAACCAGCCGCTCAACAACGCCTACCTCGAGCTTAACGACAACACCACGAACCACTTCCCGTTTCTGCCTCTGCTCTGCTTCTGCAGGCGCCGGCCAAGCAACGGGGGGCTCGGGGGGCTCTGGCAATTCCGCAGTCTCCACCGTTGGATTATCAGGTCTTGGACCCGTGTTGGCTTTCGCGCTGGCTCTCTTGACAGGGACGACGGTCCTTCTGTCGTAAGCGCTGAGCGAAGTCAATGCGATGCGAATGTTTTTGTACATACACAGACTTTCTAGCCACAGAGACCTTGATTTAATACTAGCTAGTAGTTATACCCTCATCGCTACGGCATAGCTAGCCAATGAACGGCTGCGGACTTGCAAGTACACATTCAGAAATGTGTAACGGAGCTAACACCGAATCCACAAAAGATCAAGCTGATAATATGTAAGTAATAAACCGGTACGACATACACATCGAGTCTATGGTAAGTACGTGCATAGGCACATGGGAGACGAAATAGCTACACACGGACGAGAGACAGTCCATAGATGTACAGAGGAGAAAAAGAATCTAGAAGGTATATTGTATGGGATGGGGGGATAACGAAGCGCAATGTCAACGAGTCGAGTAAGATAGAATAAAAAACAAAAAGTAAAACGAATAATGTAAGAACCGACCGAGAAAGAAAAACGAATGCAAGGAAACCGTCTAAGCTGGTGGGCTGCACTGCACGGGCATGGCCCGCAGTGCTCTAGGTGCGCTGCGGGGTGGGCCCGGTGGCGCCACATACACAAGGATTACCACTCTCCGACGACGTCGTCCGCGGGAGAGACTTCTAGCCAGGGGTGATCCAGCATGTCCTTGGCGTCCGTGCGATTCCGGGGGTCGATGGCCAACATCGGCTCGAGGAACGTGCACAGGATGGCCGCATCCGAGTCGCTCCAGAGGTATTTCTCTTGCATAACGCGCCTGAGTGGCCATGGCTTTAGCGTCTTGATGAAGCGCAGTGCACCTGAAGCGAATATTTCAAGTAAGCTCAGAGTTATGGAAGGTAGAGCGAAAGAAACGAACCCGTAGAATCAAACAGCTCTTTGCTGTATTTGCCCCCCATCTTCACGTCCAGGGCAAAATCGCCGAGGAGCTCGATGATCTGGGCCATATGGTCGTCGTCCTTGCTGAACAGGTCCCCCTGCCCTTGGGGATCGAACAGGAACTCCGCCGTGAGAAGCTCAAACACCTGAATAAAGCAAAGTTAGAGGGAGAGCGCTAGAAGAAAGCGAAAACGCACCAAGCAAGCTACGCTCCATATATCCGCACGCGTACCCCAATCCTTCCGCCCGATGATGGCCTCGGGCGAGCGGTACTGGCGCGTCTGGATGTCCTCGGTGAAATGCTTCTTCGAGGGGGTGGCGTTCCCGAGGTCGGCAATCTTGATGGATATCTCGGGCGCAAAGTGCGGGCGCGGTTTGGGCAGCGCAAGTGCGGGCGTCTGCAGATGAGGAAGCGGAGGCTCGGAACTTGAAATGCGGGGCTCGGCGGCGGAGGCGGGCTCGCAGCTGTCGGTGTGAGGGACGCAACAGAAGAAGGGGACATGGGTAAGGGGGCGACGGTCGGTCTAGTATTATGGCCGTCGGTATTATGCGATTCGCAGGGGAGAGAAGAGGGCGGGGGGTGTGCATGCATGTGCGCCGAGAGCTGCGATGTGTGATGTGGAGGTGAGACGCGCAGAATGGTGTGCTTGGCTGTTGTGTTCGAACCTATTCGATGCGGGGCGGTTTGGGAGAGGAGCGATGGATTGGGGTTGTTAGGGATGACTGGTTTGGATTCACTGGAACTGGGCCCTGCGTTGAGAGATTCTGGGGCAGGAATCCTAAACCCATTGGATTTCTTTGCACTTGCCAGAGGTGTGCCATTCGGAGAAGGTCGTGCTTTGGTCACGGTAGCGGACGAACTTTCCGATGACGCTGTTGTAGCACTCGAACTTCGGTGAGGCTGCTACTAGTGCCAGCAAGGTGGAAAAAGTCGCCCTGCTGGTCGCCGTCGGCTCGAACAACTGCTGAAACAACAAGAGCGGGTGCCGGGGCAGATAGTCCTGGGTCCTTCCACGAACCGGACACAGATACTCCAGAACTGGATCTTGTGTGCCCGCGTAAAATTTTCGACTTGCTGCTGAGGGAGTTGGTCGATTTATGGGACACTGAAATAGGCGTGTCTCTTGACAACCCATTCTTGTCCTTCCAAGACGACGAAAGGGCACATTCGCACTCTATCGCCACCTGTTTTTTCCCCTTCATGGGAAGCCCTATTCGCTCCTTCGGCTGATTAGGAATTGGTTGGGGAGCGGTGGCCGTCTTCTCGCTCTGCTGGGCAGCACGGAGGATTCCAGCCATAGCACTCCCGAAAGAATTTGAGAGCGATGTGGGAGGTGTGCCGACGGACTCGGCATCGGCCGCAGTGAATGGAGTGGAAGAAACTGAAGAAGAGGAAGATGAGGTGGAGGGCGGGGAAGTGGGGGAGTTGGCCTGGGAGGAGGCAGCGGTGACGGGGTTGGATTTGGAACTCGGAACAAGGGTCCGTGGAGACGAGGCCGACAGTCCACTGGGAATTTTTGGAGCACTGGTGCTCAACCCAGTGACACCATATTTCGCCATGTGTGACATTTGTACGGGGGACACATAGCTTCCACTGACACTGCTGGGCCCACTTATGCTACCAATCCCAAGACCACCGGCGCTCCGGCTGCCAGGACTCGCGAGCGGCTGGGAGTCGAAAATCTGGACCTGGCGACGGGACCGTTGAGCCTGAGGGATCGACACGGAAGGCCGAGACTTTGTTGGAGGCGGCACACCCACACGCCGGAAGTTGGAGATGGAGAGTGTGTGAGTTCGTTGTATATGTGAGCTTCAACATCGGGAATGGATATGACTGCAGATAAGGGGTATATTTAGCAGGCATGAGGGGAGAAAATCGTCACTCACGTATATTCTCCGGCTTAATGTCGGTATGAACGAGGTCGCACTCGTCGTGGAGGTACTCTAGTCCGAGCAGGACCTGCTTTGCAATGACTTTGACGAGTGCGCGGGGGACACCTTTGCGCTTGTTCCGCTCGATGAGAGCGAGTAGATGCTCGCCTAGCGGTTCAAAAACAATGCATATGTGGGATGCCTCGGGGCCCTGGTGGGCGAAGGAGTCGAGAAAGGAGACGATATGCTGACGTCCGGGATGCAGAGGAGAGACGGAGGCGACCCGAGACAACAGCTTAATCTCATCGCGGGCGGTTTCGGCATAGCGGCCGGCGGACTTGACGACTTTAAGCGCGGAATGACGGTTCTGTCTGAAATATAGAGGTAAGAGGCTTTCGTGGGGCACAGCCGGGACGAAAAGAGTGACTCACTCGGTGTCCTTGACGAGCCATACGGTTGAAAAATGGCCCCATCTATTGCGGAAATGACGTGCGATGAGGACTGGAAAAAAGGATAAAAGGGAGAGTAGACGCACCCTAGCTTGCGTAGAACACGGTATCGACCGTGCTTGAAGGAGTCGCTGACTTTAACTGGGAGATATCCACCAGTGTTGTACTCTGCAGGACTCTCCTCGTCCTTGCCGAAAGACGGCTCGTCGACGGGGAGGATCTTTTGCTGGCCTGCGGGAGTGACGACGTATTTGTAGGCACAAAGGTTTGTGCTGGGGGCCATCGTCGGCGGCAGCGAGCAGAGAGACGGTGGCGGCGTATCGCAAGTCTGTGATTGGTCCGTTTACCAATTCGGCATAGTTCCTATCGCTTTGACACTCATCCTGATCCCCGTACTGCTGTTCTACTTTTATCCTTCTCTATCTCTTCCTTCAATTCCTTTATTTCTCATTGAAACAACGAGTTTGAGGCAGACAAGGCAAGTCTGTTTCTCAAACACTCGCAATTTCTTTTAGGTTACAGTTACAGTTTGCAGCTGAGCATTGCAAATAAAAATGCATTCATTACATGTTCTAGGCCTGATAGATGCGAACACGACGGGATTCACAGCTTGGCAATGAAATAACTTGGCGCGCCCAGTGTTTGTTGCAGGCATTCAAGACGACGTCGCCGTGTCGTCGACACTGCCCGCATCGCGTGTGACGGCGTGACAATGGTCTCCTTTCTCTGATCTATCCGGCGTTTCTTACTCTTAGCGAGCATTCTGCTCGTGAACGTCTTTTAGTCACTACTTTCACATTCAGCACTCGGAGCACCGTCTAAATGGCGCCAGCTTTATCAGCTGGACCCTCTTCCGTTCTCGGCAAGAGTCCTCTAACCATGCCTTCCACCTCCCAGAAATTCATTGGTACATTCTACTCCTCGACGTTCCCCTCAATACTCATTTCCCTTCACCAGGTGCTGTGGAGGACGAGTGGGAGCTGTTCAGGTACTCAAACTAACTCGCTGCTTCCTGTTCATCCCCTCATACACCTTTCAGCGACCGTTTCACCGATTATACCGTCGGCGCCCCAATTGGCTTTGGGGCGTCCTCCATAGTCTATGCCGCCGAGTATCGGCCACAGTCCCAGCCAGGGAAACGCATCCCATGCGCTCTCAAAGTCCTCGATCTCGACTCCCTGCCCCCACACTCGTTGGCTCTGCTCCAGCGCGAAACTACCTTGATGTCCCTCTCAAAGCACCCCAATGTCCTTCGTGTCCGTGGCTCGTGGATGGATGGCCACAAGCTGTACATTGCCCTGCGTCTCATGAACAAAGGAAGTGCCGCCGATGTAATGCGGTACGGCTGGCCCGGTGGTATGGAAGAGGACGTCGTTCGGTGCATACTCCAACAGGCTCTCCAGGGCCTCAACTATCTTCACGTGAATGGCTTCATCCACAGGGATGTCAAAGCAGCCAACCTTCTCATCGATGGTAGGAGCCCCACATCCTAGTCTGCGAGATTATTCTCATACTTTTTTTTTCTAGATGATGGCACAGTCCTTCTGGGAGACCTCGGCGTCGCGGCAGATCTCACCGAAGACACCTCGCGCAACCCTGCCTCTCATTCTTCCCAGCAGAAAAAGCCAAAAATCATCACTGCAGAGGCGGCTCTCCGTTCCCACAGTCGCAGTAGCAGCAGCAGCGGCCACAATGCGACCCGGATCTCGTTTGAATCCCCTGGAACACGTCCCAAGATGGGCAAACGCAAGTCGTTCGTGGGCACGGTAAAGTTCCGCCCTTGCCTTATCACACCATCTCATTCAAGGAACAGCCCTGTTGGATGGCACCAGAG
The DNA here is from genome assembly GCA_029378395.1 of Mycena leptocephala. Lineage (NCBI taxonomy): Eukaryota > Fungi > Basidiomycota > Agaricomycetes > Agaricales > Mycenaceae > Mycena > Mycena leptocephala. The sequence goes on from JARJLF010000152.1 coordinate 111,909, forward strand.
GTTATACAGGCGCGGCATTACGACTCGTCTGCCGATATATGGAGTTTCGGTATCACCGCGTTAGAATTGACTCAGGGCCGGCCACCGCGGTCACGCGAATCGCCGCAGAGGGTCCTCCTGAAAACGTACGTTCAAATGGGAGCCCGTTCTGTACTAATCCACTCGCGCAGAATCCAGGAGGCTCCACCTACACTTCACAGGGAAGGCGGAACCTATAAATATTCGCGCGCTTTCAAAGAGATTGTCGACAGTTGCCTTGTCAAGGATCCGTCCAAGCGGTGATTATCTTTCTATTCCGACCAACTTGCTCTGGCTCATTATTCCAGCCCAACAGCCGAGGAGCTGCTTCAAAGTCCCTTCTTCAAATCGTCAAAGAAGAAGTCTTATCTAGTCGGTGCTATTTTGAGTGCGCACTCCTTTTTTTTAGAAAGCCGTTCAAGATGAGTATTTATGGATTCTCTCCCCAGAGGACTTGCCTCCTTTAACACACCGACAAGAACGGCGAATCGCACATGGGGCCACTGTTCATGGCACCGTCGACTCTTGGGACTTTGCCACCACGCTGCATTCTCATTACACTGAAGAACCCGAGGGTTATATAAACGAGGAGGCGGTCTTCGAGATGGATGGTCAACCGCGCGCTTCGAAGCGGCGATCCCACCGCATTTCCTGGGCAGAAGAGGTCCCGGAATCCGAAGAGCCAGAGCCAGAGAACGAAGGACCCTCGTCGCTGTCGAATTCATCACCCTCTGACCCGGAGTTCCCTGATGTGCCGGGTAGCGGCAGTTCCATGTCTTCCCCAGCCAGCCCAGAGAGCGGTGTCGATTCAGAGGAGATAGCGCCTCTTCCCCCGCCGTCGATACCGGTCCCGATGTCCATGCCGATGATGGTGCCAAAGGCGCCCGCGTCTGAGACATTGGCTGCGCCGTCGTCGTCTTCATCTCCATCTCAATCGCCCGGTGGACATATGTCGTCCAGCATGTCTTCCTCTCGATCTTCGCCCAGTCTATGGAAGAAGATCAAAGGACTCAGGCGACCTTCGTCTGTCCAGAATGTCAAAGGCCAGTGATGACTTGCGGTTTAATAGACATATAATCTCTCTGCTTATATAATCTCTAACTTGCATCTTTTACGGGCATCAAGTAATTTATTTATTAGCATCTACGCACAATGTACATTGTCAAACATTTTCAATCACTACCATGCAGATATTGGCATTGTTTATTGGACTGGGGGGTGCAAAAAAATACAAGGAAAGAGGTGAGACTGCAATGAAGGAACGACAGATCAGTGGCGATCCCAGTCGCTCTGTCGGTTCATCCCCATCCCCATCCCTCGCCTCCTTGGCCCACCTGGCCCGCCGCTGCGCTCGCCGTTACCACTCGTCACGACAAGGTGTTTGTCCACGAGCTAAAGTGGACGATCAAACGCAATTCACGGGCAAGAAAAGAAAAACGCACGTCGTTCAAAATATTAGCGGATTTTGTCAGGGACGACAGGAATGCGGTGAGCTGCACGTCTTCGTACTCGGTCTCAAATTCTTCGCGGAACGCGTTGTTTTCGGTGGCAGGCAAAGAAGCGATTAAAGCAGACAGAGACCGCAGTGTGGCGTGGTCTTTCGGCGCTTGTGCTGTGATGATAATTAGTATGCACCACCACTTGGTGGGAAGGATGGCTCACCCGCGACGACATCAGTCACATATTTGACAAGGACCATGATTCGGTCGTGTAACATCTTCACAGCGGCACGCTGGGTTTGAAGATGCGACTCCACTGTTCATATGTTAGCCAATTCTGTGAGAGTGATTTGTTTGTGCGTACAGCTTGTTCCGCTTCCTCCACCCCTCGCTGTCCAGTCTACAGCGATACGTTCAGCCTCGCCTGTTTCGACATTGTATGGGACCTCGATGAAAACCGATCGAGATTTTCGATCTCTCAATTCTATTGTAGGCTCATAAGCCTTGAAAGGCAGGTTTTGTGCATTCACATCTGAGCTTGCAACGAGAGAGATCGAGGGCTGTAGGATGAGCAGCAGTGGCGTTGAGCAGTACCCCGTAAACTGGTCACACGATGTAAGTTGCTGCATGTGCATTGTGATCGAGACTCACTTGTTCATGCAACGCGATATGGCGCGGGGTCGGCCGCGGGGCGACAGTGTACCAACCAATAAACTCAAGGGAGGGAAACACCTGTTTGTCTGGAAAGGATCGTCAGAAGAACGTTTAATGACGCTGGAAAGGCTCACACTGATCGCGTCTGGAGACTAGGAACCCGTGGTCCACCAGTTCGCCGTCGCTTTCGACGGCAAGTTCGAATGTGTTTACAATCTCTACCTCTCGCCCATTTTGCGTCCCCAGGAGAGCCCCCAAGACTGCAATGCAATTAATGAGTGTATTTATGCGGTGTCTTAGTATACGGACCGAAGGGAGAGTTGGAATTGGTCTGCAGTTTTAATCTCGTCAAGTGTTCTGAAATGTTCAAGATGGGGAGAGGGTGTCTGCAAAGAAGCGGTCAGAGGCGCGTCTGACGGAGCCGGACAATACCCACAAAGAAAGAGATAATCCTGATGTTGTAGACGAGGAGAGAACGACCGGGAGTTCGTCAGTGTCCATTGCGCTCATGGTCGATTGAAAGGACGCGGCGTTGTGGCTGTAACTGACTCCTGTAATGTTGTGTTTGGCTATTGATCCAAGTGAAGACCAGGCCGCAACATCCTCACCGCATACTATATTTTTCTGTATGATACAGTGTATTGGTGTGGTCTCAGCAAATTTGATATCTATACGAGCTATAATCCCGATAGACCTAAATTTATTCCAATGCTTCAGCACGTATATACCAGCTTTGGCCAGATATCCAGTGAAACTTGGTCAGCATTGCGAGCAGCCGTCTTCACCGCCAACACGACGAAACCACCATTGTGCCCGCTGAGGCTCTGTACCAGCACATTGACTATTTCTTCGTGCAGCAGTTAATAGGGTTACGGTTACGCGAAATGTCACGGCGTGACACGACGCGTTTTTCCTTTCTTCCTCCCACCACCCCGTTTCAACATGTCTGGCTTTGACGCCCCTGAGGTTTTCACAGTTGCTGCCCACAATGCTCCTGCAGCGATATCTCCCGACTCCCCCTCCGAAACCGAGAAACTCCTTCTCGACTTTCTTCTCCAGTATCGCCTTGGTGGCGAGTTTATCTACAGGTAACAGCAATCCCGAGTTTCTGACCCCCATTTTCTGACGGTGACGCGTAGAGATAAACTAAGGGCGAATCTGCTCTTGAAGCAACGCATTCTTGAAGTCGATCTCCGACATCTCAGTCTATACAACGACGAGTTGGCCCACGCGATTCAGGACACCCCTGCTGTTACAATCCCCCTCGTACGTGAAAATAGGGCTGTTCTAATGTTCTGCTCTCACTTTCTTCGCGTAGTTTGAAAATGCAGCCACCAAAGCAGCGCGTTCCATCCTCTTCCCACTCGTAGGCGTGGGTCGAACGGACGAAGAGAAAAAGAAGAACGCGGAAGACGCTGCAGAGACCATTCCCGGGATCCAAATTCACCTTCGCTCTGGCCTCAACATGCTGCAATTCCGCGACCTCACCGCGAACACCATGAACAAACTCGTGCGCATCCCAGGGATAGTCATCTCTGCTTCAGTTTTATCTTCGCGGGCAACCAAGTTGCACCTCCAGTGCCGTTCCTGTGGAAGTCCCCTTGACATATATCCCTCTGGCGGCATGGGTGGAGTAGGCGGTGGCTCGGATCGAGGGCTACCTCGTGTCTGCGGCGCACCGGTTGGAGGGAAAAAGAAAAACGATGATTGTCCGCTCGACCCCTATCTCATTGTCCACTCCAAATCCACTTTTGCCGATCAACAAACCCTCAAACTACAAGAGGCTCCGGATATGGTCCCGGTCGGAGAGCTGCCCAGACATATGCTCTTGTCGGTCGACAGAAATCTGACAGGGAAAGTCGTCCCTGGGTCGAGAGTTGTTGCAACAGGCATATATTCGACATTCCAGTCGGCCAAGAACGTGAGTCCTTCGAATACCAACCTCCACGGCTGTTGACGTTCCACCACAGAAAAATGCAGGCGCCGCAGCTCTTCGCCAACCGTATCTGCGGGTCGTCCATCTCGAACTATCTTCGGGTCCAACTGGCGGTTCTGGTTCCAATCCTTTCGGCGTCCAATTTACGCCCGAAGAAGAGGAAGAATTCGGAGCAATGGCTCGAAGCGAAGGTTTCTACGAACGATTCTCTAAAAGTGTCGGCCCAAGTATTTACGGCAGTCTGGGTGAGGTTTCTGCGACTTTTCTCTGTCCACTAGCCTAACATGATATGCAGACATTAAAAAGGCAATTACATGTCTTCTGTTCGGAGGATCGAAGAAGATTCTTCCCGACGGTATGAGACTTCGAGGAGACATTAACGTTCTATTATTGGGTGACCCGGGAACGGCAAAAAGTCAACTGCTCAAGTTCGTCGAGAAGGTGATCGGTGATTTATTTCTGAATATACCTTGATGCTCACGATACCCAGGTCGCCCCCATTGCTGTTTATACATCTGGAAAAGGTTCCAGCGCCGCGGGTCTCACTGCTTCTGTTCAGCGGGATACAGTGTCTGCAAGTCGTCGACATCTACGTCCCATTCCCAAACTGACTAGCGTTAGCGCGAGTTTTACCTCGAGGGAGGTGCTATGGTCTTGGCTGATACCGGTGTGGTCTGCATCGACGAATTTGACAAGATGCGAGACGAGGATCGCGTCGCTATCCATGAAGCCATGGAGCAGCAGACCATATCCATTGCCAAGGCTGGCATTACGACCGTTTTAAACTCTCGGACTAGTGTGCTCGCGGCCGCCAATCCCGTCTTTGGTCGGTATGACGAAGGAAGGAGCCCTGGCGAGGTTCATTGTTTTTTTTCTCGTTATCCTCGCCCGCTAAACTGGCGCTTCAGAATATTGATTTCCAGACGACCATCTTGTCGCGTTTCGACATGATCTTCATCGTGAAGGATGAGCATAACGAACAACGAGACAAGGTGGGTGGAGAGTGGCTTCATTACCAGCAATAACTAAATCCAAATTCTCAGATGATCGCCAGGCACGTCATGAATACCCAGATGAATCGACCGGAGGAGAACGTCGACAAAGCTGTCGACGAGCTTAGCTTGGACGTTATGAAGCGGTACATCGCATATTGTAAAAGGTGCCTATACTTGTGCAGGACTTGAGTTTGTCACTGAACATCCGTTATTTAGCAAATGTGCTCCCCGGTTGTCCGCCGAGGCTCAGGAAATGTTGAGCAGTCACTTTGTCAGCTTGCGCAAGCAAGTGCAGCAAGTAGAGCGGGATAACGACGAGCGCAGTTCTATCCCGATTACTGTGCGGTGTGTTATCATTCAGATGTTCTAGGCTTATTTGGGTACTGAACTCCGACCAACAGACAGCTTGAAGCTATCATCCGTATATCGGAATCGCTAGCGAAGATGACCCTTTCCACTGTCGTTCAAAATCATCATGTGGAAGAAGCCATTCGGCTGTTCAAGTTCTCCACCATGGATGCAGTCTCTGCCGGTTCTGCTGATGGTCTTTCTCGAGGAGAGTTGAATGAAGAAATGGTCAAGATAGAACGGGAACTGCGAAGAAGACTCCCTGTTGGCTGGAGTACAAGCTATCAAAGTCTCGTCCGAGAATTCGTGACTCAGCAGGGTTATTCGAGCCATGCATTGGAGCGGACCTTGTTTGTCATGGAGAAGAGCGAGGTAATCCGGTTCACGGGTCAGGTCAGCCCTCTTTCTGCGCTCAGTAGTATGGCAGTGACTGACTATTGCCGCCAATCAGAAAAAAGTAGTGCATAGGTTCGTAAAGGCTGAGTTGACCGTATTTTCTTGCTGACTTTTTTGTGTAGGGTTGGTGTTTGATCTCGTCCGTTATTGCTTTTCCTCTGTATTATTTTGTATACCATGTGTAATTCATTTCCACTGCTCAGACATGCGCTTGTGGTGGGCCATAAACGATTCAATCGTCCATTTTTCTGGAACTGACATCTCCTTGAATCATCCCAAGACAACGTTAATGCTGTTTCTCGACGGTTTGTGGTTGATTTCAGACTGGTCAGCTCGATTCTACTATTAAAGCATCTCCTTCAATCTGCCGTTTCTCGACGGTTTGTAAATTAAGTGTCGACTTTCTTTTGGACTCTTTCTGATCACAACGTCTCCAGCTCTACTTTGGATATGGGTGAAACAGAATGTCTCAATTCATTTCGCTTGGGTCAACTCCAACCCATGTATCCATGGAATGGGTGCATAAGCGTCACTGGTGATATTGAGAAGTGACGTCCAGAAAAAAACTTGACCGCTGAGGTCTCCTTTAAAAACAGATGTAAACCTACACGCTATGGGTGAAACAGAATATCCCACTTCAAGCCCGCCTAGCTCAATCGGATAGAGCGTCAGACTTTTAAAAGAGTCCGCCAGGCGGGAATCTGAAGGCTGCGAGTTCGACCCTCGCGGTGGGCTAATTACCTTTTTGTCTTTTTCGGGGTTTTTTTTTTTTTTTTTTTTTTTTTTTTTTTTTTGGGTTGATCTTTCAATTTTGCCAGTCCTCATTATTTATTGGCCCCTTCAAGCTTAAGTTTAAATCCTATCTTTGTTGATTCTTCAGCAATGGACGAGAAAGACTGCTGAACTTCAAAAGTCTTGAGGTTGCCTTACGTAAGTCACGCTTTTTTTTTGGCTTCACCATCGACTTGATAGGAGGATACCGGCCCACAAATAAATGCACAGCAGAGCGAGAAGGCTAATCACAACCGATCTTGCCATAAATGAGAAAGGAAAGGTTTTTGGGTCTTGGAAACTTGAAGGGAATCATCCGTCGCAGGGGACTCAACTAACTGTCAAGAGAAAGGACATTACCGCCGCGTTCTGGCAGAGGTGGCGTGCCCTACGATCAGGGAGCGAAGCGACCTGTCGCGGAAGAGATTGATGTACGGGAAGTCGTTCGTTGAAACGGGGCTGGCACGAAAGGACATTACCGCCGCGTTCTGGCACTTTCGATCCCGGCCCTGTTGGCCTGTTTCCCAGTTGCTGCAACCGACTTTACTATTTGCATCTTATCTTGTTGGACTCTTCTGAACGCGTCTGCTACTATCCCTTTTGGACTTATGGGACCAAACTCATGCATTCTTGGTCGGAAATCCCGACATTCTGGCATTTCAAATTCGGCCTTCAAGCCTCAAGGTACAAGTATTTTCCCGTAATTTTGCGCCAACAAAGGGGGCCGTTGACAGTCCGAATACTCTGGACATTACCAAGCCAATTGCCATTAGGTTTGCGAGGAGCCAGCTACCCGGACAATTCATCGTGTAAACCGACCCATTCAAATAGACAACCTTGTGATTGAGGTAAGCTAACCCGTCGGCCCCGACTTGCTGGATCGTGTCCAAGTTGTGCTCCATTCAATCACGTTCAGCTGTGTCCACAACTCAAATCTCGAACCACCCTGGGATTCCATCAAACACAAATCGCAGCTCCTTTTTGCTATTCGTTCGTTCCCTCCCCAAATTTAGAATGGACAAAAATCTCTTCTTTGGTTTGTGGCGTTCGATGAAAACAAGGTTGTGTCAAGCAATTCGCCAACTGACCATTCCCGTTATGTCTCCGTCCGTATCTTTCAATTTTCCTTTCCAGCTAAATCCGAATGAGCGGTATCTTTCTGCTGCTTCCTCGATCTAAGCTTCTCCCGCCCTGCAGAATGTGGTGATTCCACTTATTGCAAGCACCTTCTAATTTCCAGCGCATGTCACATTCTCAACATCTCGGTTCCACACGGACTGACTGGGTTACCTTTATGACAACATTTAAAAGGCCTCCTGAACCTTGTGGAACTTCTCGCGGGCTTCTTTTTGATATGTTCTTACTCTGACTGCCCCCCCTTTTCCTCACAATATGCACCAATGCTGCGATATGGGGCTAAATCTCTGGGTCGCCATTCGAAATCTATATGTTGCGTGGAACAATTCTGATACCACTAACAATTTTGCTCTGGTCGGCCTCGATTCCATCTATTACGCGAACCCTGTAAGTTACAGTATATTCCCGGCTCCGTTCGCTCCACATCTCCACAACTAGTTTAATGCCAGACGGCACGAGTTTCTGGCTCGAGATTTATGTATTCAGTGCAACTTCTCGAAGGCTTGTGACCTTGTTTCGACTCGTTATCAAAGCTGTTCCCCTCAGCGCCGTACCAATGCCACGATGCGCATCTATGGCCCTCCGGAATCTATATGCTGAACACTGGAACACTTCTGATAGCCAGCCAGAGCATTGGACTCGTCCGTCTTCTGTCCTTGCCATCAGGCTGGCATCAGCCTTCGACCAATTTTTTTGAATTCAATTCACGCTCAATTCAATCTCTGGCCAACCCTTGACATTCTTAATGGTTCCAATGATTGCGGTTGTCGTATTTCAATTCCTGAATCGAGATCTATTCGGTACAACTTCTCGAGCGCTGGTCGAAAATGTGGCGATGTGGGGCTGTATCCCTGTGAATCTAGAATCGCGGCAACAACAATCAGCGAGTGCCCGCTACTTAGTACCTGGCAGTCCATATTTCCCCGCCAGTGCATTCGGTATCTGAAGACAGTTCAAGATGCACTGTCAGGGCCCATTCTCTTGCAATGGTTGTTCGCGTATTGAGACGGTGTCGTTGACGTTTTTGAGTAAATCAACGAGCCGAAATGCCCTCAAATTATTAGATAAAACCAGTTACGTTTCTCTGGTTTCCCCCAGCTAGTCTCGGTCTCACTCGGATGTAGTAAATTGTAAAGGCATTCGTTCCAAGCCCTCCCACCCGTGTTAAAAAGTTGAACGTCCAGTACACCTTGCATTGAACCCAAAATTCAAGCTGGGGTGCAAGAGAGGACGAAAGTTTTTTAAAAAATCTGTACCCGGGCGGATAGAAAAGGTTGAGGCATTACTGGCAACCAGTAAAAGTAAATACTTAGCTGAAGATACCGTTCGTTGAGTAAATTGCGAGCAAAAAAATTAGAGTTTTGATGGGATCAGAAAAATGGAGGGTCGCTTCCAGAGCTTTCAAATTACACTTTTTTTGGTCATTTTCGACCCAAAAAGACGAAAAAGTGACTAGCCCACCGCGAGGGTCGAACTCGCAGCCTTCAGATACCCGCCTAAATAAGAGTCTGACGCTCTATCCGATTGAGCTAGGCGGGCTATGAAGTGGAATATTCTGTTTCACCCATATCCAGAGTAGAGCTGGAGACGTTGTGATCAGAAAAAGGGAGATGCTTTACTATCTGAGGCAGATTGTGTTCAGAGTACGTTGTGATCATAAAGAGTCCAAAAACAGTCGACAGTCAATTTACAAACCGTCGAGAAACAGCAGAGAATCCAAGGACTATCTGAGATCGATTGTGTCCAGAGTGGAAAGGGTCCAAAAAAAGTCGACAGTCGATTCACAAACCAGAGAACAGATTCACTAATATCTGAGGCTAATTGTATCCAGAGTAGAGTTGGAGACGTGTGATCAGAAAGAGTACAAATCGTCGAGGAACAGCAGATATTCAAGGAGATGCTTTACTATCGAGGCTGATTGTGTCGAGAGTAGAGCCGACCAGAACGAGTCTGAATCAACCACAAACCATCAAAAACTGCATTAACGTCGTCTTGGCACAGATGATTATTGAATCGTTTCTGGCCGAGAAACAGCAAAAATAGGTTGGCCCGAGTTAACAGTAATCCTTCCTTTCATGCATCCACAAGAATAGGAAACAGGGGGCGCTTGAAGGCGTCTGGACAAGATAGAGGCTCGGAAATGTGGAAACGAGACCATTGACATGAATCGTAGCACCCCAAAATGTTCTAGCCGTGGAATCCAAGCACTCTAAATGCAGAGCATTGCGGCCTGGTGTTGTGTACACGTCTGTGGACACGACGGAGCCACGTACATGCATTTGTTGCCATGTTTACATTGCGTTGAATACAATATTGGCTGTTACCTCGTAGACTTGGGCGCAGAAAAAGAGAGAATGGTGGCCATCGACGAGATGTATTTCCCGCAGTTGCGGTGGATTTACGCCGTAGCTGTGATGGATCAAAGATCTGTTGATCTCAAGGCAGTGCATCCTTTCCTCTCTTTGACCACCTTCACCTCAACCTCTGACTCGCTCATATTAATCCAGCACCATGTCCGTTCCACAGGGCACGCAGTATACACCCAACACAGTCTTTGATGACTTGACCGCGGATTACAGCAAGACGCTCGACTTTGCGTCGTTTCAGAGCCCCTCTGACATCCTTGCACCCCATCCCGATCTCTTCGAGCTCGAACTAGACTCTAGTCTTGCTGGATTCGATGATGACCAGCTCCAACTCCTCACAATCGACTCCCACGACGCATACTCGTTTTTCAGGTCTGACACGCCCACCAGAGGCCCCCCATCCAACATAACTGCCTCCTCAGAGTCTGCCTATGATTCTCTTTCATCCTATTCCGAGTCCTTCTATAACTACCCTCATTCGCCTCAGCCTCCTTCCAACTATTCCTTCCCCCTCGACCTCGAGATGGACTTCCAGCGCATCCGCGTTGATGCTGCATCAGAATACGCCGCAGCCCAGGCAAGCTCTGATGCCGCAGCAGATCGCATGTCCTTTGGCACCAGCGCGGCGCCTGACACTTCCCGCAGCACCAAACCATATACAAAAGCGTACAATTCCCGTCCCACTTTTTCAGACTACGGACCCTCCACTGGTCGCCCCTCGATTCCCGTTGACTTGTACAGTCAACTCAATAATTTTAATACCCAAACTCTCGCCGGTCCAACCGTCTCCCCATCCCATATTTCTACGCAATTACCCACTATTCCAGCTGGGCAGATGGCGCATGTACCGGAGGAAGAAGATTACAAGGGTGGCGACGCCCGCAAGAAGTACAAGTGCTCCGCGTGTCCGCGAGGTGAATTGTCTTGACACTTGATTCAATATTCTGTTGCTCACTGCCTCTGTTTCTAGCATTCGCCAGAGCGTACAATCTCAAAACACACATGGCCACACACGACCCCAACAGGCTCAAGCCTCACGTCTGTCCCCACCGCTCCTGCGGCCGTTCGTTCAGCCGCAAGCATGATCTTGGGCGCCACCTTATCAGCATTCATCGCGACGAGTCGCAGCGCGAGGAGTCTGTATGCTCCTCCCACCACTCCGTGGGTCCAAGAAGTCTATCGGCGTGGAACAGGGAACGCGCAGATGGTGTGACCGCTGCGGAAAGGGTCTCGTCGGCCACGCAGTCGACTGCGACTGCACCTAGATCACTTACTTCCTCTTCAAGTTACTTCTTTTCGTGTGAGATTCTCCCGCATACTTACGCGTCCCGCAGTTCGCTGACTCGACGTGCAGGCTTACGTCACTATTCAGCCGGCTCCGCAGTTTCTGGCCGCTTGTGCTCTTTGGCTCAACCCAGATTCTGTGTCCCTCCCTGCGTCATTCGTGTGTCACGTATCGTACCGCCCTGTCTGTTGTGCTTGGCCCCGCGACGAACGTGATCTCGATATGAATTTTTCTAAGTATTGTTCGGGCGTGTTTTGCTCGACAACTTTTTAATACTTCTTATTCTCTACTAGTATCCTCTCTATGTTTTGCAACCTCGCTATCTAGTCTTTCCTTGTCTCTTTTTTTACGACATTTATTTATGTATACTGGAAACAAACTGCTGGAATTGCTAAAACCTTGTACAATCTACTCGTATCATACTCTGTTCAACCTAATTGAACCTCACCTTTCTTCAAAATTGTTTTATGTGTTCCATTTCCAAGTCGCTGCGTATGAGGTCCAGGTATGGCCACTGGTAAGTATGCGCAGTCACAAACTGTCACTGCTTGTCACGAGCGGCCAATGCTTCAAGTTTCTGAATCAACGCCATCGCGCTTTCAAGGCCTTCGACGCGTCAAATCGCTACTAATGGAAGTCAATGATCTACATCCTCCTGATGACTATAGTCACCGGTTTTTTATATGGCATGAGTGGATCCAGGTGCCGTTCTTGTCTGAACATGCAGCTCAGCCGCCAATGCATAAGTCGTAGGCGAATGGACCATTGACCACTGAAAATGTGTTCGAGTACTTTACGACTTCCATGTTTACGACAAGCAAAGCAACAATCAGGTGCTGCGCATGCAGACGATGCACACCGGAACAGCGATCGCGAACGAAGCTGAGGAACTGAGGCATGCCTGGTGGCTACTCCAATATTCAAGCAGCTAAATTATCACAACAGACGATTTACTGGGGTCGAATTTGCCGTTGTACACGCCGAGCCCCCGTCCATGTTCATCATTCACAAGCGCGAACGATTGTCTCCGACGAAGGTATTGGTCACTGCGCGCCACTTTTCAACCAGTTTTCTGAAATGACAGCAAGTTCGCCCACTGGCCGCGTATTTTATTATGAACAACAGGATATATCAATCTCCTGACGTCTACACCGTTCTTTCCAATCGGCTGGTGTGATTTGCCTCACCATGAAAATCACTGGAATTTATTTTATTTCCCCAGCTAACGTCGATTTGCTCGCTGCAGTCGTCCTTGGATATCCTGCGCAGTCGGCGGCCTGACTATATTCCTCGAACGGGATTCGTCTGGCCCATCGTCGACACCGCTACACCATCCGATGATCTCAAGAAGAAAGCTGCAGGAGAAGAAGGCGCTGGCACAGGTACTGACAGTCGAAGTGTATCAGAAGCACCGAGAGCAAGCCGAAGGTTCCGCAACGGTAGAATCTCTTCTGGTCCTTGTGAATCAAAACTGAGCGTATCCAGACTGCAGAACAATTTGCTTTTGACGAACGCTATGCGTGCTACGCGTTGCATCTGCAATCGAAAACGCTCCCTGCAACCGTTTCGGAACCCAATGCTGATATAGTAGCGGAAACTCCGTCAGCCCAGGGTGTCCGGAATTCTGCCACTCCGGCGCCTGCGCCCGCAGCAAAAACTCCTACTGCGCAGGCTCAAGAATCTCCTTCCCGGGCGTTGCCCGGCGCAGGCAAGAAGAAGCGGAAACGTATGCTCGCATCCCGTTGTAGAAATACGGACTGAACGCCCCTACAGGAACCCTTAATGCGCCAGCGTCCTAATAACACTCATATTCCAAATGTATTATATTACGTCTCCTGACCCAAATTACATTGCCCTGGCTCCGGTTATTTTGTTTGTTAACCAGCCAAGCGGAGACTTGAGGTTTCCACCTCGAGTGCCTGCGCCGCCCACTCCGATCCCGAGGGAAAGCGGGTTCGCCGACGCAAATGATTCCTTTCGTAACTTGGCTGATAGTTGTACTGGTAGTTTTTTGGCCGGGATGAGAGGTATACTCGATCGCAGAAAAATGCAACAAACCTGAGCTATCAATTTCCTCGACATTGGTTTCGAGAACCAATCCTCCCTGAATAATTTCCGCCAGGATATGATGGACCTTTGAACGTGTAAATCCCTCGTAGAATGTCCTTGCCAAAATGAAATACCTCATCGAACTGAAACACGAGGTCCAGCTCACAAACATTCTCGAAAGCCCGGTCCAGCGATTCGACAAACACCTGCGTGCAGATGGTTAAAGATGAAAAGAGGCTATCGGTGGAGATCACGAACCTGGATGAGGTCCAAGATTCCCAGCTCGCTTTCTGCGCCATCCACGACGAACACGAAATAAAGCGTCGCATAACTGCGGTAAACCACTCGCCACCGCTCATCTTCCTCTCCTTTCGGTCCGAGGAAGGCCTCAAGCTCTGGGGCGTCCAGAAAGTTACACAGCGTGGCTGGTCGGGAACATATGAGAGAGAATATCTTCGGAATGAGCGTCTGCGACGATTGATGAAGCGGTGTGTAGAACTTGGTTAGTCGAGCGACACCAGAGGTGTTAACTGAGAACGCGCTTCAATATCCCGACCAAGGACGAATGGTATGCACGTTACAGATAAGCACAGCGTGGATCATGATAGTTCAAGTTAAAGTATACATGTAGCGTTTGATGAACGGTAGTGGTCGAATTCAGCAATGACGTTGGTGATTACATACACATACTACCAAAAAAAATAAGAAAATTCAAGAGGAATCCCGCGGAAGCTGCCATCCAGGCGCCAGTCTACCAGCCAATGTGCTAACGGGCCCAGACAATCCTCCTTGACTTTTGAAACTTTCCAAAAAGTTTTTAATCAAGTTGTAATCCATCGACTCTTCACCCTCGATCTCATCTTCGTCTTCATCGCGTTCCAACGCGGCTCTGAGTTCGTTATCCAGGGCCGAATCGATATCTTCTTCTTCCTCGATAATGGAAGGGCTTTACCCTTGCCTTTGTCCCGTTTCTGGGGTCCGGGAGCTTTCGCAGATGTAGGCTTAGCCTTGTTTGAACGGGAGCGAGCGAGCTCCTCGTCCATCGCGAGCATGACCGCCTCGAAGGAATCGAGATTAGGGTTGACATTCGGTCGCGGACCAGGCTCTGGAGCCCTTCCGTGTTTTGACGTTTCCGATACAAGTGGCTTCTGTGATTTTGTTTCTTTGGGAGAGGGCCCGTTGGAACTGCGAGGCTCGAAGGAACAAACGCTGAAAGACGTAGATGTGAGGTTGGTTACACTACTAACAGACAAGACTCACCTCCCCGACTCTTCCGATCTCGTAAGATTTCACCCCACTGATCGTCAGTAATGCCAAGAGCTTGACGAGAAAATTCAAGGAACTCGTCCTCTTCCTCTCCCATGTCAACCTCGATATCCCCGACTACTTGAGGGCGGTCGTCCTCTTCCTCATCTACCTCCTCTTCCTCGTCAGTTTCATCGTCCGAATCGACTCCATCATACCTGTCTCGAGGTATGATGGGCTCTCTAATAGGTTTTGAGCGAGGTTCGGTGGTTGCCGAGGGTTTGATGTTTTCAGCATCCTCTACAACGTCTGTCTCAATAGTCGTCGGCGTAACCTTCTGCGAATTAGAATGGAAAGAAGCTGGCATTTGACCATATTCAGATGGTTCTAGGCCAGGAACAAGTTTGTCCAGCGCAGCTTGTCGAGCTGCTGGGCTCTCTTCTTCAGATTCGGACTCGGTCAGAGGTTCATCACTAAGTCTTCATCTTCCGACAACTCCTCACTACGGGAGATCGTAAGAATAAGAATTGCGACCACAATTAAGGAACTTACTCTTCAAAAGTCGCGCCTTCCAAGTCTCCCTTTCCTTCAACGAATGCTTCCACTTTGGTGGCGAGACTTTTGAGCCTTGAGGCCTGGTCTGAAGCCAGACGGTCTTCAGCAGATTCTTCATCGACTTCCATGGCATTTTCCTGCTGTTTAGAGCTCCCCATGTTCGTCTCCAACATATTTTCGAAGTCCTTGGCATCGATATTTAGCCACTGATCGCTGTCTTCGTAAACATGCGTGAAGGGGAGGTCTGAAGTTTGCGAAATCGCCGCAGTGACAAGAGAAGCAAAGGAGGGACGAGTAACATCGCTTTAAACTGGGTCAATTTGAAACCGAGGAACACCCCCAAAAGAACGCTCACTCTTCTCGTTGAGTATCCAAAAACGTTGCAGCCGCCTTGTCCTCGAGCGTGTTCCAGAGCTGCGACCCTTCTACTTCGCCCCGAAAATAGTCGACAGACATAAGATTTTGGATATATTTTATGTACTGTGGGTTTCTTCGAAGTGCATCCTTTTGGGCCTGGACCTACAATGGCGTTAGAGTTTTGGTGGCAGCCGCAGACTTGGGAACTTACGGACGACTGGAGTGCATCCGAGCTATTGCTAGAATGATCTATTCTACCTTTGCTTTCTTGAAACAACATTTCAAACCCGACAGCCTGACGAGCGTAAGAAGACGTCGTTATCAGACAACGAAACCTACGATTTTCATACCAACATCCCGCCATCTCCATTCATCAGAGCCTTCATTGGCTTTCCACTGCCCAAATACTTTCGGGGGGAAAAACTTCTGACCCAGCAATTGCGCATATGCTGTCCTTGTCATTTTAACAGTGGAAAGAACGTTTGGTTCTGGCGAAAAACGTGCCATGCGGTGTGCAGCCTGAAAATACGTTAGGACAGGACGGACATTGATAGACGGTTCAAGTTATTACACGAAGCTGGATGGCATCCCGAGTATAAAACGTCTCGACAGGTTTTTGAATCAGAGACGGATCGGAAGCGAGCGCCCGAGCAATATCTACGGGGATGTAGGCCTTGGTGGCGTGACATGGTTTCTCGCAGCAGCGGGGTACCTGAGTACAGGATATCAACGGGGGTGAAAATTATTGTCATTATTATAACCTCACCCGTTTGTGCGCGCCCATACGGCGTTTTGGACCTCCACTGAGGCAGGGTATTAACTGATTCGTCGCGAAGAACTTTGAGCGAATCCTCAACGGAGATGAAGTCTTCTTGGTCGTCCTCGCCCTCGTCGTCACTATCGCTCTTTCCGGGTAGTTTGCGACGCTGACGCTTTCTAGACGGCGGAGAGATGTGTGAGAGAGATATAATATGGAGCTGGGAGCCGTAGATCCAGACCTGCCATCGAATAAATTGGTGGGACAGTTTTTAATTATGGAGACGGCGCACCCTGTTCTCAGAATTAGAAGGGGTCACCCATGTCGGCAACGCGTCTGCTGCCTCAATAAGCAGAAATTCTCCGTCTGAGTCGAACACGCTGGTTTCGTTGAGTTGGTTCAAATACTCAGCACCGATGCGCATACCTGATCGCCATGTCCCATTTTGAGCTGACCTGCTTCAACAGCCACACTGTACACCATTCATCGTCGACGCAGTCCCCCACTCGCACTCTTCCCTCCAGAAAATATTCTTGCGCGTCGGAACGCGAAGCAACTTTGAGTTCAAAAGCATCGCGATGCCAAAGAAAGTCAGGAAGTAGTAAATCGACCCAGGCAGAGATGCACGCCGCGAACGAGGTGACAGACGCTTTGTCGGACAAGGAGGGAGGCGGATAGAGGGAGTACTGGAGAGTATCCTCCGATATCGCAGGCGTTCTGTTGAAAATGTCCATTCGACTGGTTAGACAACAGAACGAGTTACAAGTGGAGGGTTTGTGTCAAACTCGTGGTCAAATTCGATCGACTCGACTCGAATTTGGGTTCCGCCGGAGGCTGCAGCCAGACACTGAGACGCCGCAGCCAAACAACTTTGCATTTCCTTTCTTGGCTCATGTCCACCAGCACCTCCTTCAAGAACCGCAATTTACTGGCGGTCATCGGTGATGAGGTATTGTGAATGTTGTGGAATAAATATCTGGCTGACCTCCAAAGGATTCAATCACTGGGCTACTTCTCGCAGGCATCGGGCACATCAATGA
Organism: Mycena leptocephala; assembly: GCA_029378395.1. Taxonomy (NCBI): domain Eukaryota; kingdom Fungi; phylum Basidiomycota; class Agaricomycetes; order Agaricales; family Mycenaceae; genus Mycena; species Mycena leptocephala. The sequence continues at coordinate 129,257 of JARJLF010000152.1, forward strand.
AAACCAGAAGAAGAACTTTCTAGTCGTGGATGCAAGTGAGTGCATCCGCTGCCTACGCCAGCCTGTCCTGAACCCCACGGAAGAGACTCAAGTGTCGACGATAGAGGCGGCATTCCAGGACTTTACCGAGCGGAAAGATATCGCAATCCTATTAATTAACCAGCATGTGAGTCCTTCGACTTGCAGCTCGGCTGTTTTACAAAGGATTCCAGATTGCAGAGAAGATTAGACCGACTGTGGATCGGTATCAACAAGCCTTTCCCGCTCTCCTTGAGATCCCGTCCAAAGACCATCCATATGGTAGCATCCTCCTCACCCCTTTCGACATGTCTGACTTTTGGTAAAGATCCGTCCAAAGATTCGGTTCTCAAACGTGTTCAGAAGCTTTTTGGAGAGTAGTTTATTTCATTAGACGTGGCCTCATTTGCATGGACATATTGTACTAATAATACATTCACGATCCTCACAAGAATCGCAAGTTTAACTATACATTGGAGGAGAGTTCATGAATTCCAGCGCAAGACTGGCTCGTTGTCGCGAACCCCCGCCGCTCGTTCGACAAACACCCGAACAGAGTTTCGTGCTCGTGAATCTGCAGAGTTTTAGGATTATTATATCGAGCGAATGTGGACGTACAGGGTAGCTCGACAAGGATATACCGGAGAACGAAATCTCCCTGGTTGTTCTACGCGAGCCGTAATGAGCTCAGTTCGCTGAAATACCGCATCGACATACCTTGACGAAGTTTACGTGGACTTCACCTTCACTGAAGGTTCGCCCATCTACCTCTGGATGAGATTCCACGGACGTTCCCCGTGGCCCCCGCAGGGAGGAAAACATGCCCATGAATCCACCTCGTGATTCCTCCTTGGGTTCCGCATTCCTCGTGTCCGTTGACCACAAATCTGCGGGCGGTGGCGGTGATGGTGCACCACTCAGAAACTTGAAGGCATCTTTCGACCGTTCCCATACAGCTGAACCAGACTCCTGCACCCATGTTATCAAGTCATCCGTTGTGAAAGACAATTTATCCCGTGTCCAGCCCGATAAAGACTCAGAGAAGGAAGCCTTTTGGGGCTGACTCTGAATATAGAAATTTAAAAACATGTGTTCTCTGCCCGTCGCATCTATGCGTATGGTAGAAGATACATGGCGATTGCGGTGCCTTGGTCTGACAGCTGCCGGGGGTTCAAGATAAAAACGTGGAGGGCCGTCGAGGTATTTTGCCAGCTATATAAAGCTCCGGATTAATACGAGCAGATCCGGATTTAGGGAAACACCGAACCTTTGAGGAGGCTTTTATGCGTTCGCACGCGTCGTCGTACAAGACAGAAGGTGAATTTTTCGAAAAAAGTTCTGAGGTCAAGCAATAGATCAAGACAGCCGACAGCCCTGCTCCCACCAAGATGACGGTTAAATTGGTCGTGCGGGCAGTTGTGCGTTTAACTGGGCTGGGCTTGAGCGGATCACTAGGTGGGGCAAATCGTGTTTACCTTTGCCTGCGGTGCTCAGCTCAGACCACTTTGGGATCTTCTCTCCGGATTGAACGGCGGGTTGACCGAGTCCGAGTCCGAGTTGGAAAGGACCCTTGTCCTGCTTCGAATTCTGGTCAAGCGATTGAGAAAGAAGGGACGGCCCTGGATTAATTTTCTGTGGGTCGCGTATTTCCGAACATGAGAGAGGGTCCTGGTCCAGAGGCGAGCAGAACATGGTTGATGAAATTTAAAGAGGAGGGAGAGTGAAGCCATCGAGCTTCTCCAGAGGCCGCTGCCAAACAGCCTAACACAGAAACATCCAAATCGAGCCACAGTTCTTTTAGTTGTCGTTGACACCAAGCGACGCCTCTCAAAGGCGTGTCCAGACCTGTCCGTTTACTAACCATTCTTTCTATTCATTCTAGAACCTAACTCTATCTGTTCATTAGGTCCTTCGCCACGATGCCCTCCTTTTTGTCCAAAGTTTTTGGACGCAAGAAGGATGAGTCCAAGGCCGAGGCTCATCCCGTTAATCGTCCTTCCTCTGACGCCTCTCTGCTGGAGGGCAAGTTTGAGGCGGTGCCCCAAGTGACAAGTCCCACCGCTCCCCGCTTCGAGGTGCCTCCAGATGTCCAGAATGAGAAGGAAAAGGAGAAGGAAGGTTTTGGTTTATTCAAGAGCAAATCCATCCGTACACCGCCAGATCACTCTGTGGCGCACGGGAAGCAGCTGGACTATCATCTGTCGCTGAATCTCCCGGGGCCGAAGGAGGAATCTACACGTGCTCTTGGCGTCGTGTTCGAAGCGGACCCCGATGCACAGATTTTACTCCCGGAGTCGGTCATTGCTGAACGGAGGTTGAGTCCACTGGAGGCGTTCCTACTTGTGCAGGCATGCTCCCAGGCGATCAATGCGCGTGGTCCGTCTTGCCTGCGCTACCCACTCTTGCACATGATATCTTACCTTTTCTCTAGGATTGGAGACCCTCGGAATCATGATACCGCACTGGTATTCCGCATCTCCTTCGGTTCAAAGGAAACTCATCTCGCTCTTTATTCAATCGTTGGCCTCAAAAACCCCGATTACCACCCTCTCTCCCACCGCTTCCTCCGCCGTCTCCGCTTTCGAGTCGGAGATTAACACTACGCGTTCCCCGCATGACATTGCTGCTGTTCTAAGGTGGGGCCTCCGACATCTGCAACTGGACAACTCGTCTTTCGGTAAGGATGAGCAATGGTACAGCCAATTCTTGGACGCCGAGAAAGCTTCCGAATATCCTCCGAAAGCATTTACCGAAAAATTGGCTCCTTTGCTACCACCCGCTCACCTGCATCTGCTCACCGCTACCCTGGAAATATTTTCAAGCCTTGCGGCTCATGCAGAGGCAAACAGCATCTCCGGAAGCAAGTTGAGCAAGATGCTCGGTTTATGGCTCCTGTCAGCGCCACGCGTAGACGAAGGAGATGACTGTCTCACTTTTTACGCCAAATGGGAGAAGTGGGGTCGTGTCTTGGAACATTTGTTCTTGGCTAGAATCAGGTCCGCGTTCATGTTAATATTTCCCACAATTTCATAATCTCTAGCATCCATAGGGATGAGGCGGCTGATCACAGAATGCCGACACGACTCATGGAGCTTGTCAAGCATTATCCCTACGCCAAAACCGCCTCCCCCGACGCAGACCCCGCGTTTTTACCCTCTCCTCGTTTTTCTACCCGGCGGTACGACGCTCTCTTCGTTCGTGTTGAAACCGAGATGCCATCGAAGGAGTCCAAGAGTCTCAAAAACCATCCTCTTCGGCTCATCGCAGACGCACTCAAAGCGTCAACCAAGGCATCGTCCACCCCTGATGCAACACCCAATGGGCACTCATCATCCGAGGTCGACTTGTGGGAATCTCTGAAGAAACACGTATCAGTCGCAGACGCAGACTCTGAATCATACCCGGGATTGAGCAGCCTGTTCGCTGACGAAACAATTCGTTTCCTCTCGCTCATTCCCACCTCCGATATAGAGACAAAACCCACAGAACCTACGCCATTCACGCTCTATATACCCACGAGCAAAGTGGGACGGCGTAGAAGCATGTCCTTGAGCGATCAGGACGCAGCTATTAGTGCGGTTGCCACTGCTCATGCCAAAGCTGCCTCCACTTCTACATCTGCATCTGACGCCCATGGTGCACCAGCCACAAGCTCTGCGGAGCCCCTTGCAATTGATTGGGGGCAATTTTCTACCTCGGGATTCTTCTCCGAAATAAATGGATCCCCGCTGGCTTCGACTCTTTTAGACAACAAGGACGTTGAAGTGACGATTCCAAGGAAACCAAGTGCGAGACGCAAGCTCCCGCCAGCGCTTATTCCTTTGCCGTCTTCTCGAGGCAGAAGCTTCGACCTGCCTCCTCCCAAGGAAGAGAAAGAAATCAAACAGGGCAAATCCAGGGCTACGAAGTTTGAAATCGTACAATTGGACGAAGCCTTCATTGATTTCTGGAGTGACGCCCTCCTTGATCCCATTTCCGCAGACTGGCCCGGTTTTGTGGTCTGCAAAATCAAATCTTCCGTCCCTGCTGTAAATGCGGCGGATAGCAAAAGGGTCGGGTGGTTAATCATTGAGCAACGGTTCGTCACACCCCGGCTCCTCAATTGGTTACCGCGACGACCGAGAAGGAGATTAACGCGGCGCGGCCGCGTCCGAATTCCCCCAAGCCATCCTTCGCGTCGGACTCCAAAAGCACGAAGAAGACGAGGTTCAGCTTCTTCTCCAGCCTTAGTAGCTCGTCGGTGTCTACGTCATCGACTACGAAAACCAACAGCACCAAAGAGAAGAAGAAGGCTGGTAAGGGACCAAAGGTCGGGGAAATGGGGGAAATTTTGAAGGAGGAAGAGGAACCCAGCGCATTGGCCAGTGGAAGAGTAATGATGTTTCTTCGGGGAAGTCGCTGCTGCTGCTACTGGGGCAGTCGCCGTCGGTGCCGCCGCTGCCATCGCGACTGCTGTTGCGGAGACACCGAAGGCTGACGAACCAGCCCCAGCGACACTCGTCCAAGATGCAGCTCATACGCAAGTTGCTCCGTCTCCCAGGCTGCGGAAGAATTACAACCTTCTGCGACTGTCGACGTGACTTCCACTCTTGTTGAGGATCCGCCGACGCACAAGTTCCACAACCACTGAGCCCGCGCCTCCGTCGGAGAGGCCGCTGAACCAGAGGTCATTGCCAGTGAGCCCGCACCTCCCTCGGTTCCCATTGTCAACCTGTCGCCGCTGGGGAACTAGAGGTCGTCGCTCATGAGCCCACTCCCCCTCGCCGGCTGTCGCAGAGCCGGAACCACTCCCCCTGTAGTAGAAGCGGCGCCGGAGCCCGAGGTTGTTGCTCTTGAGCCCATCCTCCGCTACTGTTACAGAACCCGAGCCTGCTCCGCCCGTTGTCGAAACAGCACCGGAGCCCGAGATTATTCCTCGCGAGCCCACTCCCCCTCCGCCTGCTGTTGCAGAACCGGACCCCAAGCCTACGCCCCCTTCCCCAGTCGTTGCGGAGTCAGAACCTGTTCCCCTGTGGTTGAACCGGTGCCGGAACCCGAGCCTGTCGTCGAAGCTGAGCCGAACCCAGAGGTTGTCGAGCCCGAGTCCGAGCCCCCAGTCGTTGAAGAGCCTATTGTCGAGGCTGAACCAGAGCCAGAGGTCGAAGAGCCTGTTCCGGCCCCAATCGTTGAACAACCTGTTTTAGAGTCGGAACCGGAGCCTGAGATCATTGCCCGCGAGCCTACGCCGCCTCCTCCAGCTGTCGCGGAGCCAGAACCTGCTCCGGCTGTGGCCGAAGCGATACCAGAACCCGAGCCTGTTGTCGAGGCCGAGCCGGAACCAGAGGTCCCCCCAGCCCCGGTTGTCGTTGAGGAACCTGTCGCCCAGGCTGAGCCGGAGCCGGAGGTCGTTGCCGCACATCCCGCTGCGGAGCCTGAAGTCGACGAGCCCGTCGAAGCCGAACCTGAGCCAGTGGTCGTCGCCCCCGAGCCAACTCCTCCCGCCGCTCCTGTCGTCGCAGAGCCGGAGCCCGCCCCCATCGAGGAATCTCTTGTGGACGCTGCAGAGCCTGAGGTTATGGCCGCTCCCCCTGCCATTGCGGAGCCCGAGCCGGTCGTTGAGGAAGCCGCCGTTTCAGAGGCGGATCCAGCTCCTCCCCCAGCCGCCGAGCCCGAGCCTGAGCCGCCTGTCGAGGAAGCCGCCGTTCCAGAGGAGGCTCCCACTCCAGAAGCGCCTGCGGTAGTGGTACGCGTCGTCTCGTCTCCCTTCAGATTTAGAACCTTGACTCACTTGTTTTTTCACAGGAACCTGAGCCCGAGATGATGGTCATCAATGAAGAGCCCGTCGCAGTCGCAGACCCTGTTCCCGAAGAGCCTGCTACTGTTTCCGCCCCCGTTGAAGAAGCCGCCGCCCCCGAGCTTGTTGCCACACCCGTTGAGGAAGCCGAGGCGATGCCGATCGTGCCGGAGCCCCGCTCGCTGATGGCCTCCAGTTCGACACCACGGCGGAGGTGATCGGAAGCGGGCACATCGAGCCGCTGCGCGAGCCAGAGGCGCCGAACGATGCGCTGGTGGACCTGCCCGCGGTACCCGTTGTAGAGGCGCGGCCGGATCTTGTACGTGGGTCGACGGCGATCTCCCATTTGGAGCTCACGCCGAGCCCTGACGGGGAAATGAACGGGGAGGCGGGCGAGGCGATGGACGGGATGCTTCCGGGCGGGGAGACGCTTGGGCCGCAGGCCACGTTGAGTATTGCGGAGGAATCCGCTGCTGAGGAGAAAGAGGAGCAGCAGCCGGTGGTGGAAGCTGCTGTTGAGGAAGACGCACACGCGCACGGTTCGTGACATGTCTATTCGTCCACTGCTACCTCGCTGACAGCCTACAGAAACGAACGGCAATGGCGTCAACGGGCACGGGCCCGAGGACGCAGACAAGCCAGCCGAGTGAACGGCTTCGTCGTGTGCATTCGTATGGGCGGCGTCCCAGATATACCCTAATGCCTTCCAAACAATCTATACCTATCTCACCGCATATACGGGCTGTCCCTACTCACCCTCACCCTCACCCACTCGCACACTTTCTTTAGACATGCTACTAATTCTCTTTCGCGTACATATGCACCTTTGGTTTGGTGATACCCCGATTATCTGAAGGAGGAGGACGCACTTTATGTGCGACGTCGCCACTTAATTGCGCCTTAGGCTGCAATCACTACTACATAGTCACACTCACTCTCATGCTCGCCATGTCTTCACTGCACATTCATTAATGTTTCTACCCTGGATTGTTGTGGATTTGGTGAGTGTGACCGTAAAGAACAGCTCCGCCTCTGGCGACTAGAATTTCAAGAGTTGGAGTTGCCTACAAAATCCAATCTCAACGCGAGGGAATAAAAAGACAACTAATTTGATTAGAGGTATTTTACGGCAAGGACTCGAGACGGGCCACGGTGGTTTTCTTTAGCTACAGCAAATCATTATGAGTGGGTTTTGGAAACGAGGGACGGGACGAACCGCGGGGCTGGGAGCGTTGCCGCTGAAGTAGTGGAGCAGGAACTCTGTGGCGACCCAGTTGTTCTGGACGGTGCCGAGGTCGCGGAAAATGAGAGATCTTAGCTGGCCGGGGACGGGCGCGGGGACGTATACGTCGAGTGAAGCGTGCCTTGAGAGGGGTTTATTGGGGAAGAGGGTTTTAAGAGCGCGCATTGGGGCGGCGATGGCCTTGGCCTCGTCCTCGTCGAGGGTGCCGTTCTTCTGGCCCTCGACAAGGCGGCCTTGGAGGGCGCGGAGGAATGCGTCACGCAGATGGGTGTAGGATGTGGTGCGGACAGGGACGATGCGCAGGAGACAGGCTGAATTGCGCAGGATGTGGTCTATTTTGTCCTCGGGGGGCATTGCGGCGGTGATTTTGAGGGCGGGCTCTGCGAGGTCGGCGTAGAAGCCAATTGAGTAGACCTGGATTCCCAGGAAGGACACCGTGCGCACACCGACCCCCACCAGTTCCAGCGGCCTCGTCTTGAACTGGCTCGGCACCCGCACCGTCCGCGGGAACTCGATACCCGTGTCGACGTCGACTACTATGTCCGAGTCCATGTGAATGCGCGGCATCAGCGCATATAGCCCTAGCCCCGCCAGCGCCAGTCGTCGTGACCTTCTAAGTGCAAGGGAGGCCATAGTGGTACGAAAGAAAGCAATGGTCAACCGACGCGATCACGTGCTCGTCTGCCGGTCAAAGCGTATTTTACCATCCCTTTTTTTGGACTGTGTCTTTACGTTTGACATCGGCCTACATAATCTCATTAAATCCCCAGGAAAATTGGCTATTCCCCCTCCCCCCCCCTGTTCTTTCTAACCAGAAGGAAGGACTTTAGTGTATGTATACTAATCTCCAAGGCTTCACTTAAATGGCAAATCATCTACCAGCATTTTAGAGGTGAGACGGCTGATTAAATTGACCTATCAAGTCATGCGTTGAAGAGAACTTGGACAGCATTGGCCCATCTCCAATTTTTTATAAATCAGGGTGTATTTATCTTGCAGTCTGCCCATGGGCCCAAGAGTAAGACAGACACAGCTTGGACTCCACAATGATTTTTACCTCGTTGCGCGCCCGTTATATACAGCTGCTGTGAACAAGAAATTGACGCAGAACATTTTCAGCAGCCAGAAGGAAAAATGCGAATGGTACATTGGGGCATCTCGTTCTAAATATCAAAGGGAGTTCATACGCACCAGCTCGTGGGCCGACAGCCGTTTCCAGCTATGGCGCGGGTGATAGCTACCTATCCATGATTCGGCCTAGAGTATCATAGTGCTGGATTCCGACAATTGCTGCAATCGTCACGGGGACCCCTCCGAGTCATGGGAACTTGGTCCGACTCGGGGCTTTTGAGCCATGTAAATCGTTTACAAGGCGAAAACAAACAATGACGGCCGGGTGGATTTAAGTCGCAAGCCAAAGCCCACGAGGGCCGCTGAGGACCGAGTCGCTTCCTCCCTTTCACCGACCACCTGCGCTTCCTTGTGCATTTAAACCGCCAGATGCGCTCTCCTGAACGCTGAACTCGTAGAATGAAGTGGTCGGAAACAAAGAGGATCAGCAATCAGGATCGGGCCGCCACGTGGTTTATCGAAACGCTAGACGCGCGTCCTTTGAGTAGAGAGCGCGACGCGTAATACTTTTCATTCCCTCAAGTAAGCACCAACGGCTGTGCGGGACCAACATGACTTCTCTCTCAACTACCTCGCCCGCAGACACACCCAGCATGGATGTGGATGATCCTGAAGTCGACAACGATTATGCCGCCTTCCAGACATACCTCGATGCCGCGCCCTACCCTTGCGAACCTCCCCAGGAGATGCTTGGAAAGCTTGAGCAGATCATCTCTAAAATGCACGTCTGCATCAAGGCAAAGAACTGGCTCGTCCTGTCCACCTGGGATGGTGTTCTCGAATGGTTCGTCGTCGTGTGCCTACTCTAATCTCGCTAGTTTCCGACACCCCTTGCAGCTGGCTTCTCATGCGCTACCCCCTCTCCAAACCCATCCGCGCGAAGCTCGTGCGTCTGTACTACGAGCTGATCTTGCTTCCGGGCATCGAGGCCCGCACTGTCCGCAACTGGATTCATATGTTCAACCGCGTGCTCGGCAATAAGCCTGGCGCGCGCCGCAAACTCGAACCTGCGGACCTCCAGCTTCCATGGCGGCCCCTCTGGCGAATCGTCAAGAAGGAGCTCTGGCCCTCCGGCCGGAAACGCAGCGATCTCAGGTAAGCGCCTCGCTCTGCCATATATTCAGACCTTGACCACGCCGCAGCGGCCGGAATATGATAAATCTTCTACTGTTTACAGCGGAACGCGCTAAACCGTATTTCAACGAGATTCCCGAGATGCTCGCTGCCTTCTTGCCCCACGTCACCAGAACGGTGTGTTCGCTTTCATCTTTTTTGTATTCTGTACTGACTGTTGTCTGCAGACGATGGTTGGGATGTTCCCGGTTTTCGTTTCATTCTTCCCCCCAACGCATATCCATTTGTACCTCCCCACCCTGCTCGCCTTCTCCAAAGCATTTAATTCCACAATTATTGATGAGCGCATCCTTGAGCTCGCGGGCGAGCTCTCTGAAGAGCACGTCTCTGGTGCGGCCGGCTCTGCAGGCGAAGAAGGCGGCGCAAAGTGGAAGGACATTGGGATTTGGTCAGAGGCCGACTGGAATTTCCTTGTCGGGAAGGGCTTGACCTCTATGGGTACGTTTTTCGCCTGTTAACGTCCATATCTGTCTCAATGTGTTCGCTAGATGTCCCGGTGGGAACGAATAGGGTACCTAAATATTGTTTTTCTTTGAATGCTGTCTTTAACCCTTATAGAATGCCTCCACAACCTCCTCTCACGCCGACAACCAGCAAAAGTGGGCTCTGAGGATCAAGAAGACCATTAGTCGGCAACGTTGGTCACTTACTGTTTACCTTGTTCCGTCTGACTGATGGCCTTGGCTAGAATCCCTTGCCAAGATGCTAGTGTATTCGATGGCGGTTGACGGGCCTGCGCGCACCAGCTCAGCTCCTACGCCGCGGAGTGCAGACGAGAAACTCGCGCAGCCCATTGGGTTTGTCGCGGGCTCAAAAGCTCTCGACACGCTCGACCGCCTGATCACCAGCACAGAGTCGTTCTTCCATCCGTCCAACTCGGGCCCGTACACTATTTCCGTCAGTTTTGAAGCAAAATATTTTTCTTCAGCGCTAACCACCAGCCATCTAGCTGACTTCCTTCCTGCAATACCTCGCTGCATTCTTCTGCCAGCGTATACGCGAGGAGGAACAAGCGTCTTGTTGTACCCCCATCGTACGCCAAATTTCGTATCAATCAGCACCCCGTACTCATTAACTATGCAGGCACAACGTCTGACGCCCGCCATCCGGCGCGCGTTTGTCACCATTCTGCGCACACCCGCGCTCCTCGCGATGTTCTCAAAGGACCCTGTCTCCATGGGTTGTGCCCAATCCACGCTCCGCGCATTGGCGATGCTCGAACCGAACCTCATAATGCCCGAGCTCCTCGAGCGCGCGTACAGCGGGCTCGAGGTCGTGAACGAGACACACCGCACGACCGCCGTGTTGACGATGCTAAATGCGATCGCGCGCACGCTCGTGTCGGAGAAACTGTGGTTTGGCGGCCAGAAGCACCTCGTGCCGCTCCTGGAGCTGTCCATTCCGGGGATCGACCTGAACGACCCCGTCAAGACGAGCTGCGCGACGACATTTATCGTTGCAGCTATCCAGCACGTGCGGATCGGGGACTTGTCGATGCACACATCTGGACTGCCTGCGTTCGACGAGGAAATGATGGAGGTGGATGGGACGGATGCTGATTTGGCGCCATTCCCAACTGGCACAGAGTTAGGGGACACCCCGGTGCTCAGCAAGGACGAGGAGCGGACGCTTGTTCGTGATAGCACCGCAAGTTTTGCGGGTATGTTCATTTTTTTGTCGTGTGGTTTTCATTGTTGCTTACCGACACAGACTGGGTCACTTCGCTGTTCCGGCGTGTGCTCGCGCTGTATGAGAACCTGCCAGAGGAGGGCGGGCGCAACAACAAGACGGGCGGCAAGCAGGAAGAAAATACCCTTACCGCCATCAAGGCCATGATCGATATTGTGTGCCTGCACCTCTCAGACCATCTCTTCGACCTTGTGCTCCGGTTAGTGTACGACTACGGCACAACTAATGCCAAATCGAATGCTGTGCGGGCGTTTGGTCAGCTCGTTGGGTGTCTAGCTCGTGTGCGACCAGAGCAAACGCTCGCAAAGTTCCTGCCTTACTGCATTGCGCAGGTAGAGGAGGAGCTCAAGCATGGGGCATCTAGTGTCCGGACTACGTCCCAGAATGCTGCGGTGCCTTCAGATACGACGTTGCACTGGAGTGAGAGTCATCGAATTTATCCATCATCTTGACTTATTATTTTTTCTTCAGATATGGCAATCTTACGCGGATGCTTGGGCTACGGCGGGGAAGCGGTGCTCAAGCACAAGGAGCAGGTCCTTGATCTTTTGTCGCTGCTCGTCGAAAAGACCAAGGGTGAACGCGGCTACAGCGGGACAGGGGTATGTTTGGGCCTGTTTTGTTTTTGATCACATATTCATTATCGCCGTTTTCAGCGTTTGCTTTCGCGCCTACTGCACAACCTCGCCGGCGTGTACCCAATAAACAGCCGATTTGTCAACACAAGCGAATGGCAGGATCCAGGTTCGTCCAGTGGTATTTAATTATTTGATCTATTTATTTACTCCCACCAGCGTTTGAGAAAGACCATAATGCGCAATGGGGCCGCTTCTATGAAGCTAAAGATGTCGTCGTTGAGTGGCATGGTGTGTTTCACTTTGGATTAAATTTTGGGTGCCTATGATTTTTTCCCCTCGTAGTTCCGTCTGAAGAGGAGATCGCATTCGTCATGGACATTCTGGATCGGATCGGGAAGCCAGCGCTAGATAAAGTTGAGATGCTTTTGGAAACGACAACTAAGTGGGACGGTGCGGACCGCAACGACTTTTGTCGCTACTTGCAAGCGTGCCGATCAATCTGGTCGGGCTTGCCCACCATTTACCAAGAGCAGCCGAAGGTCGTCCCCGAGCCGTTAATTCGGGAGGACGTAGAGATTGCAGAACTTATTGTGTCGCACCTCGACGTCCAGGCAGGATTCACCTTGACAGACCCCGCAGATCCGCGGTACCAGAAGGTGGTCGCGCATCGACTGCGCTTCGGCGACGTCGTGCAGCGTGCAGCGTTTGCACTTCGACAGAACACCGGTGGCGAAGACCACATCGACGCGGTGATGGGTGTTGCCCGTTCCATAGATGTGTACCTGCTGAGTTATGCCATGACGCGCGGCGCCATAGATGCACTGCACAAGAATTACACGCAGGCGCGCGAGTAAGCCATGCTTTTTCGCCAATTCTCCTTTCTAAATCCTGATCTTCAGCACGAATCGGATATGGTCTCAGCAGAAGGATAACTCGAGGCTAGTGTTCATCAAGCGTGCGCAGGTGTTCCACTGTAACCGACTGTACATGCATGGGCTCTACCGTCACCGCTCCGCTCTCGACGACAAACTTATCCAGGAGCTAGTGGAACTCTCACTTTCACCGTACACCAGAATTCGAAAGTAAGTCGCGTGCATTCCGCGCCGGCATTGAATTGAGTACTTACGTGATCACCTACAGGCAAGCTCAAGGATTTTCCACAACGTGTCTGGTGTAAGTCGTTTGTAGGTGTTCATGCGATCTGTCGATGAACTGTCAATTACCAGTACTACCTGCGATCTACTCGATATGTCCTTCCAACCTTGTTTGGTGCGTTGAGCAAGGGTAACGATCCGGATCGCATGAAGGGCGCGTTGTACGTTCTGGGGAACAAAGGAATCAGTATGGCGTTTCTTTGCTTTCATTTTATTTCGGAGACTAACCTAGTCTGTAGTGGCATATGCGCTTGCTGGTACGTGCTCTCGGACTATAGACTCGGGAACCTTATGTGGAATTCGTTTTGCAGATTTAGTGTACCAAGAACAATTATATTTATCGTTGTTAGAATGTCAGCATGAAGAGAAGGTTAGAGAACGTTTTGCTTTTTTATTTTCTTTGGTTTGACCTTGTGAAATTTTTCAGCCCTCTGTCCAGAAGCTGGCCAGCTCGGTGGCTTCAGATTGTGCTGCGCACCTTAGGGAAGAATCGGCGCACACTGAAGCTTACTCTCTTGAAGTTGGACGCCTAGAGGATGCTTTAATATCTCTAGAAACAGAGTTCTCGTCTTCAGTTGTCGACCAGAACCTTCTGGATGAAGCCGCAACCAAGTCTCTTGTTCGTGCGTCCCGACGAAGTGAGGCGTATGCCACAATGGTATTAGCTTCATTATCTCCCAGGATGGCGCTTGCTAACCTTGTGCTTTTAGGTGGCCTCGATCCTCGAAGTCGCAACGCGGACGACGACGCATGTATGTCTCGTGGCTTTGTTCCAACGAACCTTTCTCATTCATCATTTCAAGTGGAGATATGTGAAAATCGCGTTACGATTTTTATCTGCTCTGCTCCGCCGCGATGTTGCTGCACCTCCAGGCGTCGCCCAGTTTTTCCTTGAACACTCGATCAGCCCGCAACCCACGATCCGAACTTCTGCCCAATTGTATGTGGCGTTGCATGATTTCTTCCCCGAGTAGCTCAATTATCATCAGAGCGATCGTGAAAATGACTTTGTACATCAAAATGAGAACATATGCCGAATCCACGGAGGAGCTATGGTTGGATGAATATAGCCACCCGCTGGAGAAAGTCGTTCACATCACAGACCCCTCGGCTTTCCTGAAAAGTTTCGAGAATCCTGTGGATACTACAGAAGAGTGAGTTCTCCAGCCCCAGAAATTCGATGTTCTGAACGTTGGGGATAGGGCTGCTTATGTTGATAAAATTAATACGGGGTTCCTTCTATGGTCTCCATCCGTCAAGGGCTACGCCCCTGTCAAGGGCGATATTTCCGCGGTGTCGTGGGAAGCGCCCTCACAGCCTAGTCTGGGAGCCCTCCGTGAAATGATGCTGAAAGACGAATATTTCAGAAGCTCGCCGCGCTCTGGAGTCAGGAGTCTGGCAAGAGTGGCGGTACTGTCGATTTGAGAGGGGATAATGTCGCCTATATCAAGACTCTAGGTTTGTTTGCCATTTTCGTCCCCAGTGGTTACTGATGACGGTTGTGATAGCCAAGATGTTTGAACACGAAGTCCTCGATGATATCTTGAAGACCATCGATCCTTTGTTATCGGATCCGGACAAATTCAAACAACGTGCTGGAGGTGTGTTTTTCTTTTTGCTTCTTCGTTCCTGTCTCTCACCCAACCTTTAGCCGAATTTCTTGCCGGACTTTGGCGAGGTAAGTAATCATGATACACTCGGGAACGCAAGCCAAACATATTTGATTACAGGATCTAAACACTGGCCTAAACCGTTGTGGGACAAGCTCTGGACATGGAGCATCTCTCGTTTAGACATAGTGTTCCCGCAAATCAAGCCCGATACCTTCCCGTTTTGGCAGAGCGCAGTTTCTGTACGCCCAAAACATCACTATTTTTTCGTGCCTCAATTTTTTTCAGACTCAAATCCAAGACCGAGATCCTCGCCGCCATCAACCACTGATTGACTGGATCCTAGCACTGCCGCTGGATTTCACGGGGGATTCCGCGTTTGCTAGTGAGTAAAAGACAGACTTGTAAAGATATTTTCCTAATCCTATTCCAGTGAGCAAACCTCTATACATGTTCGGACTCGTCGCGGATGGTCTCGGAGTCCGTTTCCAACCCAGAGCGGATAAATCTATCAGTTTGCTGTTTGATAATGCCAACAACGGTTACAATGAAGTACGTGTATGCTTAGGAGACCTCGATTCTCGCCACTTACAGCGATCCAGATTCGGGCCCATGTGTCGGCTTACCTTCATATCATCATCAGAGACCAATGGGCGCCGACATACCCGTCGACGGAGGCGCTGCTGTCGGCTTGCGAGAGCTCGCCCGATCCATTGAGCTTACGGTTCGCGTTTTGTTGCTGTGTGGCTTTCTCCTTTACTGATATTTGTTCTCCGCAGGGTTGCAAAATATAACGGACGGGTCAATGAAATCTTGGGCCAGCTGCCAAAGCTGAAAGAGGAGCGACTTCCGCCTCCTCGCGTCAGCCAATCAGAGTACGACAAAGTTGGGTTGACTCGTATGTTCTCTGTTTTCCATGATTACAATATTCCTGAATTTCTGCCAGTACTTCAATGGATTTGGATCTCTGCGTACAGTTCGCACGCGTCCCTCATTTTCCCTTACGCTGTTCCTATGATGTGCGTGCGTTCGCCTACATGCTGGGGATTAATCTAATTGGATCATAGGCCAGAAATTCTGCGGATGTCGGAGCTCAACGACAGCTCGGACCTGCAGATCTATAGTTCAGCCGTGTTGTACGTGCTATCGGCAGTGGCGGTCCCCGACGTGTACGTGCAGGACATTTTGGAGAATTTTGTCAGCGCTATAAAATCCTCGACCTCCTGGCGCATACGGCTGCATGCCCTACCGGCGCTGGTTGTATTTTTCTACCGTAACCTGCTGTCGATATCGGCAGAGGGTGTCACCAAGGTGATGGATGTCCTGCTGGACTGCCTCGCAGATGAAAACGTCGAAGTACGGCAAATGGCTTCGAAGGTTCTGTCTGGCGTTGTTCGGTGCTCACAGCGGCAGAGCATCGTCCCCTTGAAGGTACATTATACGCCGTTTAGCCTCGGGGGTTCATTAATACTGAGCGCCGCTCTCTTCCATTCCATTCGCAGAACCGGTTCCTCGCCTTGGCGCGCAAGATCACGCTGCCTGCGCGCGGGACCCCGCGTACGCTGAGTCACTGCGGTCACTGCACTCTGCGATCCTGGGGCTGTGCGCGCTGATAGAGAGCTTCCCATACTCTGTCGAGCCGTGGATGCCCGCACTCACTGAAGGTGTGTAGATTTGTTCAAAACTTTGGGTTTTTTTCTTGACAGCGTTCACTTTCGCAGTGCTGGCGGCGCACGCGACCGATCCGCCTCCTATCTCCACCACGATCCGAAACTGTGCTTCCGAGTTCAAAAAGGTGAGCAGAGGAAGTTCCAGAACGCATAAACCCCTGGCTGACTCGCGACTTCTTTCCTGCGCAGACTCATCAAGTACGTAGGGTTCCATTTGCATTCGCTCTGCCGATGATTGTACTGCCTATTGACGGACGGTGTTTTCGTAGGACACTTGGCACAAAGACCAGCTATTATTTGACGAAGACCAGCTGCAGAGTCTTTCGACGATGCTCGTTGGGACATCTTATTGTAAATATTTCCTTGTTCCCGAAAGAGCGTTCCTGATGGCGATTGCAGATGCATGAAGAAATTGGAAAGCGGAGATCCTTGGAATTTAATGTTGCGCTGTACCTTAGATACATATTAAATTTTCTTTACGTATTTCAACAACCTTGGAGGAGCAGAAAACCACAGGGAGACTGGCGGTATCGATGGACACATGGGCGGGGCACGGTCAATGGATTATCACCGAGAACCGCGGTTTATTTCACGTTTGCCGGTGGTGTGAATGTGAACGGTGCAAAGGACAGATGTCACTGATTGGAAAGGTGCCGGTGTGCAGCTGGATCTTGTGTAGGATCGACCCGGATTGGATTTGGAGTAGTCAGAGGATGAGACGTTGCCTATTCACAAGCATATTGAATGGGCAGGGGTTCGCCTGAAAGGTTAAGAATAGGCGCTAGTAGGGAATTCGGATTCGAATTCGCAGCCAAAGCTAGGTGGATTGGAGCGATGTGGGGGTGATTTGGGTTGGGGGGACAACGACCGACTCTATGTATATCGGGACGGTCGAGACTGGCTTCAAGAATAATATGCTGGGCTTGGATGCGGCTTCCTTATCTTCTTCGACTCGGAAGCTTCGGACCTATTTTGGAAACAAGTCATTTACAATGGGAAAAAAAAGGAGAGTGGGCTGAGGCTCTGGCACGGACTCCCGGGACGAATAGGGGGCATGGAGGCGGCGCTGCACGTCAGAAATTAAGTGGCGATACTGTAGCGAATGCGATGTAATGATGAGTCGGAGAACACGAGGCATCAAGAGTGATAGTAGATTGATCCGGAGCGGAGGTAAAGAATGAAAGGACCGCAGGAGCTGGTCAGTACGACGAGTTGGGGACGAGGACGAGAGCAGCGGCGGCGACAAGGGCGGGTTCACTGTGGCAGTGCGGGCGTTAAGAGCACGTGAATGTGGCTGACGGATTTTTTTGGCCGAATTGAGGATACATTGCATCTGAGGGCTGCATCCTTGCAAAAGAACCAAAGCCCATAATAACCCTAGTCTTTCTTTGCATAGATGGTCGATAGAATACGTCGTAGACTGTGCTGGAGCCTGGCGCAGAGACTTGGTTGACTCGATCTGATTAGTTTTATTAGCGGGCAAACACGTTGTTTGGTTGTTGCTTTTGACCTTGAGGCGAGACGCCCGGATAGCTTCCATTCTTACTTCTTAACCTCACCCTCCACGCCCCATTCTCCCCCAGCCTCTTTCCCCAGAGCCTCGGGTCCTCACGACGACTCACGCCTTATAATACCTCCCCCCCCGCAAAAGTCATCCAGATATCTATACTCAACCGCATCTACTTGATTATTCACTCATCTCATCGTCTTTATTCCTCGGCATTGGAAGGGACATCCTTTTTAATTATCAGGCAAGCACCTGTCCGCTCCTTTCCTCGTCGTCGGCTGCGGCACTGACTCCATTTCTGCTGTCAGTGCAGTTTTTAAATGCATGAAGAATTAACGACATCATCAGCGACCAACACAGTCACCCTCACGAACGGCCATTCAGACACGCGCTCTTGGCCTCAGACCCACGACCACGACGGCGAATCTCCGCTAGAGGTCCGCTTGCCTCATGTTTCCCGTCTGCTCGCTTATTCACTTGTAACGATCGTTACCCCACAGAATTGGCATCTAAACGAACCGTCCTCTAATTTCCAGCCCGTACGCCGCCCGCCCTCAGCCGGCCTCCAAAAGTTGTCCTTCCAATCCAACATGTCCTCGCTTGCCGACGCCAACTCCTCAAACCCCGACGTCGCTGGTGGCGCTAGCCGCTGGCGCTTCAACAACAATGGTCAGTTTGTCGACTCTGAGGCAGAGTCCGCAGAGTGGGACCTCGCAGACGAGATCGTACGCCTTAAGATTGGCGAAGTCGCCGGCGATGCTGCAGAGGATATCCCAATTCGGACGCCACCAAAGTCAAAGCTTGCCTCTGCGCAGCTCGCAGAGACCAGTCCCCTCGACACCGCGTCTATTCCTAGCGTTAACTCTTCTCCACTTGCCCCCGACCATATCGGTGCTTCTCATTCGCGCGGCTCGTCGACCGACACCACCTCAAGCTCGCAGGATTCTGTTGCGAGCAACACGATGGTGGCGCAAGCCTCCGTTAAAGTTGACGTCGCCATCGACGTTAAGGAGCGCCCCCACTCTTTTAGCGGTGGTCTCTCGACCGCAGATTTGCGGCGTTTACAACAGGTGGACAACCCGTCTGGTTCAGACGCTCAGGAAACTCCTTTCCAGCAGCAGTGGTCCTCAATCCAGTTCCGGGAGGGCGACAAGCAGCAATTCGCACCCGAACAGCCAGCGTACCCTTCGCTTGCCGGCCACGGGGCCGCGGTTCATCGCCCACAACAGGTACCCCATCCTCAACTGTACGACTACCGAACGGGGGCGCCTCAGAACGCCCCCAATCGTGATGACCTTCAGATAGACTACAATATCCAACAACGAAATTTCAACCCTCTGCCGCAGGGATCGAACGTAGCTGGACCGCCAGCCTTCATCCCAGGGCGGCCGAATAATGCTGTCCCAGGAATGCCTTACCGTCAGCCTCCTCCTCGCGGGCCATTCCCCCCTCAACAGGGACTTTTGCCGAGTCCAACTGCGCTGGGTTATCCCGGGGCCCATGCCCCCCATCTCTCCCTAGGCAACTCGCAACAGTTGTACGAGATGATGCTCCCTGGGCACGAAAACCACCACCCAGCTGTCTCCCGTGTCCAGCACCAGCACAACGCTTTCCGGGGTGCGCACCAGCACTCGGCGTCGGATCCGTCTGCTCTGAGAGATGCAGCGACGCTCGCGCTGCTGAACAGCAACATGCAGGCGTTCGCCAATAACATGTTCCCCCAAGCGATGGCTCCGCCGACAGGGATGCCCATGTACCCCAACCAATTCTATGCAGCGCAAGAGGCGTATGGGCGGCCTGATGTCGCGACCGCGCAAGCGATGGCGGCGCGACTACAGGCGCAGTACACTGGGCCGTATGGAGGTGTTATTTCCCCAGCGGCGATGGGGATGACGGATGGCAGTTTGAGCCCCGGTAGCACCAACGGACAAGGGCCGAGCGCGAACAACCGAAAACTAGGTCTGTACAAGACGGAATTGTGTCGGAGTTGGGAAGAGAAGGGGACGTGTAGGTACGCAGGCAAGTGCCAGTTTGCCCATGGTGAGGACGAGCTTCGCAACGTCTCGCGCCACCCCAAGGTCAGTCAATCCACGTCTATCGCCGCACCAGATTGCGTAAACTAACTATTATTATTTCCTCAGTACAAGACGGAGATTTGCAGGGTGCGAGTTTCACCATCATGTTCCGTGTTCTCCTTCCTTATATTTTTTTTCTCAGACTTTCTGGGTATCGGGCTCGTGCCCGTACGGCAAAAGGTGTTGTTTCATACACACCGAGCTTCCGCCGTCCGGCGCCGCAGGTGAAGGTATTCCGCCGCCGCCGCGTTCGAACGCAGGGGATGGACGAGCGCGCTCGCTGAGCACCAACAGCGATCCGAACGAAGGATCTGTTTCTCTGCTGGCGCGTATTGCTAAGCGGGAGCCTACCAACAATGCCCCGACCCCGACAGAGGTGACGAGCCCAAGCAGCGGATTCCAGTTCACGCGGCCGCCCACGGGGTCGCTGCGGGTGGACACGTCCGTCGAAGGTGCCTCTCTGAAGCAAAATAAATCGGCCTATCCTTCTTTTGCCAGCAACGGTGTGCTCATCCACGCACCTGACCGTATGACAGCCAAGTCGCCCGCTCCGGTCACGGCAGGACCTGATCTAGGGCGCCATAATAATTCGCGCCTGGAGATTGTGGGTTACAACCAGGTCAGATCCATTATTTAAATATATTTCGGTCGAAGCTTACCCTTTTTTTTTCTTTTTCAGCGGACGACAAAGGCGGCGACTCCCTCCAACTCGAGTGTTCGTCATTCGTTCAATGGATCGGAGGGTGATGTCAATTTCAGCCCATCGCCTCCCGCTTCCAGCCACTCTCCGTTCGGTATGCCTTCCGGGGACAGCACATCCAGCGCCGGTCGTACAAATGGACATGTCAGGGCAGGAAGCGCTGGGAACTGGGGTAGCTTCTCGCGCAGCAGCCATCTCACGTCGACAGGGACATATGGCCAATCCAGCCGTCCACTGAGGCCGCGGCCAGCTCGCCGTGGTCCACGACAGAGCTGGCGGTCGGCTCGTCGAGGTTGCACGAGAAAGCATGGGCTTGAGCGTAAAACAATTCGGGCGGCAGGAAGACTTGGGCGTACCTTTTTTTCTCGCTTTCTTTTTCCTCCCTCTTTTTGAACGGTCTTCTTGAATATGACTGCCGCCTCGGTCGGACAATGTCTGTCACTCCAACCGTTGTCAACACTTTTTTTTTCGTCCTACGTCGCCAGGATCTTCTCGCTTGCTTCCCGTACCGTTGTG
Source organism: Mycena leptocephala (assembly GCA_029378395.1). Taxonomy (NCBI): domain Eukaryota; kingdom Fungi; phylum Basidiomycota; class Agaricomycetes; order Agaricales; family Mycenaceae; genus Mycena; species Mycena leptocephala. The sequence continues at coordinate 150,055 of JARJLF010000152.1, forward strand.
ACAAAAGCTATCCCGTCGTGCTCCACATCCACATTTATCTCTCTCTTTCTCTTGATCAAATCCCTAGGGCCTACTTTATCTCTCCCCTGTTTGCATGCAATTATCGTCGTAACAGCACACATGTTTTTATTTCTCAATCAATGTCGTCTTGTCATCCCTATTCTATCCTATCCAAGTAGTGAAGTGTTCAAATTAGGGCTACATCGGAGTTCACTCGGCATAATACAAATGAGCAGGAATCTCAACAAGAACGTGTATTCAGATAACCCCCAGTTGTTTGAGCTCCTTGCGGAACGCCGCCATTCGACATTGCGCATATCCAATGTAGTCAAATTCGGGGTCCTCGACCTGGCCTTCTACATCCTCGCGTGCCTGCACCAGACCCCAGATCGCCCACATTGCGTGGGAGGCGGGGCTCCACGCTTTAACCTGCTTTTCCAGGTCCGGCATCATTCCCAAAAGCTCAAACTTGGTCAGCGGACGCGAGTCCGGTGCGACTGTCGAGTGCTCCAGGTACGCAAGGTAAAAGTTGGACCGTTGTTCCTTGGTTGGGTACCGCGAATGACAGAGAATGTGTGGCGTGTCAGAATGATAATTCGCCGTCCACTCATGGAAGTGGTTCGCAATATCGAAAGAGGCTGGGTTCGGCGAGGCGTACTCGAAGTCAACAACTATCAGCTTGGGAAGGAGAGGCAGTTAGTACGGTGTCCGTGTTTGATGCGGTCGGGCGACGGCGAATGCGTACCTGCCGATGCTCGGGAAGGTTATCATTCCTCGTGTTCAAAAGCAGTAAATTGCCGTATTGGGTATCGTTGTGGGCATAGACACGGCGACTTCCTCGTTGAACGTCGTCCACAGAAGCCAGCCATCGCATATACACAGTCCAGTCTTTTTGGAAAGCGTCGAGATCGAATTCTCTCCGCAGATCTTCCGACACCGCTGGGAGAGCGAGCACGTCGCGTGCGGGGTGAATCCAAGATTTCACATTCTTCTTTACACCGATCTCCCACCCCTTACCTTCGCCGCAGTTGTCTGGTGACGTATCCTCGACGGCTTCAATGTCGACAGAATGGAGCTCCGCCATACGGGCACCGATCCAGCGACTGATCTTGGCATCTCGCAGGTCCGATGCAGTCAGCGTCGTTGAGTCAAAGTACTCTTCAACCCGTCCATTTTCAAAGGTCCCGTAAACACGGGGGCCGATATGGTATTGGGAAGAAAGGACGTGCAGAGCGTGCAGTTCCCGAGGTCGCGAGATGAGGGAACCGGAGGATGGACCGTAGATCCGGAGAAGGACGGTGCGTGGCTCCTGTAGAGTCGAGGACACGAAGAAGACGGCATTGGTTAAAGATCCAGACACCTTTGAGATTTTATGTGCTGTGGTGTTATCTCGGGCCCGAGCCAAGTAGGAACCTGAAGAGATCGCAGACATTGTAGTAAGCGCTCTGCAAATGGGGCATGCTTATAGTGCCTGGACCAAAGAAAAATTGATTCAGTACCAGGAAGTTGTTGTGTCAGACGACCAAACCAGACCATGGTTAAAATCAGTCTGCCTTCTCTGTCAGCTTCGCCGGGAGACCCAGCTCAACTACAGTGTTATGAGGGGAAAGTCTCACCTCGCTTCTAACTTGAGTTCTGCATGACGCAACCCCTGCTCGGTTACGACCTCGACATCGCCCTCGGCAAAGAGGATGGAGGAAGAAGAGTGTGCAGAAGCAGCGACAGAATGTCAGTTACGTTCTGTGGAGGTCGCTGGGAAATGGAGATAACGGGCGAATTCAGAGTCATTGGATGAGGGTAGAGGATAAAGAGTGATCCCGTGATCTTCCGATTCTTCGACGCAGAGCAATGCTTATCTTTTATTAGCCGCTCGCAGGGATATACCCTTTCAGTTTTGTCCCTAAACCGTCCCCTACGGCATCCGTCTTCTTTCCATCCGCATTCCTGGGTGCCCTTTACATATTATTTCGATTCTTGTTGTTTTTGACCTCATAGCTCTGTTGCCTTTAATTCCGCAAAGTCCGCAATGTGGTCCAAATAGTGACGGCTCCTTCTCAGTCTAACCAAAAAAACGCGGTTGCGCCACCCGCTATGAATTGTTCCTATCTTACCCTTCTCTGACCACGTTCAGGCGCGGATTCATTTCCACGCCATGCCTATTGAAGACTTGGTGCGGCTGAGCGGAACTAACCCGAAATTGACGGATTTTAGACATCGAGTCCAACGCAAAATAACGGCATTTTTGTCGCGTTTTTCAAGCGAACTGATCCATCGACCATATTCTAGAACCGCCAAAGTCAGGCGGGCGCATAGATTATATAGGTTTACATTAAGTATCCTAAGAAGCATTATCTATGTCAATGTCAAGTGGTCTTTTGGAATAGAGAATAGGCGGTATGCCCCGGTCGTTTCGTATGTTTGTCGGATGGTTCAAGCTATCTGCGTTTTCTGATTCTGTGCTCATGCCAGATCAGATTTAGAAGTATTTTCTGCCGATGATGTTTCTTTGACGTCTACCGGCGGGCATGGCAAGAGCACGAGTGATAACAGGAAGGAAAGGCCAAGGCAAGGTGCACATACAGTCCAAATCGTCTTCGCTCCCAATTAGCTCGCACGTTATCGAGGGCGAAAAATTCTTCGCACCTGGATCGAGGTAGCCAAAATATGGAGTACTTTCATCTTATATTCAAGTGGCTGAAGGCTCCCCAGCCGAATAAAGTTGATGGAGGATCCACCGTTCATTAAAAGATCCGGAGGAATTCGAGTGTAAGCCCGAGCATCGAACACGGCACCAGCAATGGCCTATTGCGGGATCAGAGAAAAAAAATGAAGACCCACAATCAAAACACGCACCAATCCCACTGTAGCGCCCGTGAATCGGACAAGAAAAAATACGCTTGTGCCAGCTGCCAAATCCCGTTGCTTCAATGACCTGGTAAATACCTGATATGGTGCGTGGAATAGCATTCCTAAGCCGACCCCAGAGACGAGCGGGAATAGTTCTGCTGTGATCGATGATCTCTCATCTAGTAGGTTCAGTAAGCCTGTCAGGATAAGATAGAAGACTTTAAACAGCGTGATCGGTGAGAACGGAGAAATCGCACCAAAACCTAAAGTTGAGATCAGGAGACCGATCGATAGAACAAGATTGGGTCCGCTGATGCTGTTGGTCCGTTGTTGCCAGTAACTTATGAACCACGCCGCTGGCATAGAGGCCAGCGAGGATCCTAAGGAATATGGTAATAATTTAAATCCGGCTTGCAAAGGTGTTGAGCCGTTCGCGGCCTGAAAAAGGAAAAATCAGGAGGATCCGAGATCCTGCTGGACGCGTACCTGGTAAAATAATGCAAGATAAAAAGTTCCGGCATTGAACGCCACGTTATGGAAAAAGGTAATGACGAGCACAATAACTGGATACGAACATCTTGGCTAGGTGATCCCTTAACAGGAAAAAGAACTAACTGGTTCTGCGATCGCGAAAGGTCGCCGCCGGAAACAAACAGTCTCGTTTTGTTCGTGTTTCGTATACGCCACCGCACACCAGAATCAGGAACCCAAGGCATATGAGCAATAGAGTTAACGGTGCAGTCCCTGATTCGTGGAGTTAGAATATCAGCGGGACACGTACGGCACTCCTTACACCCGTTCTGCGATGCAAGACTGAATCCTACGACAATAAAGCTGCTTCCTGCCATGAACAAGCATCTGTGATTGCCGTAAGTTATGAAATATATAAATCGGGAACACTCACAGTCCCAAAAAATCAAAGGTTTGCATGAACGAGCGCCAGGACGAATTTGACGCCTTCCCGAGTTGCACGTGTTGAAGGGAAATGAAGAGCACAACGAACGCCACAAGACAGACGGGAAGATTCAGATAAACTGAGAAGGAATAGGCAAAAGCTCGGTGGTTAGAGAACCTGACATACATCCATATCTCCAACTTAGGTGGCTGGAGACATCACTGCCTAGGAATTCTTCAATACAATGTGAATGCTGAAAATACTACTCACTGCTGAACAGTCCCCCGAGAAGAGGTCCTGCAATAGCTGAACAACTCCATGTAATGCTCAAGGCCTGCGACCATTTTGAACGATTTCGTACTTCCACAATCTCGGCCGTGATAACCCACACAGAGCCTACGATACCCCCGGCCCCTATCCCAGCAACAGCACGAGCGGCAAGGAGCCTGAGAGAATAAGTAGAGGACTATTACGCAATGATGGGAACCTTACATGGTAATATTCTGAATTTGGGAGGTTTGAGACTGAGAGGCAAAAAAAAAAAAAAGAGGCGGACCTTGGCCGTGCCGCAAAGCAATGATCCCAGTGAAAAGACGAACATACTGCAGTACAGCACCAACTGAAAGCAGTGTCATCAAAGGTGGACGTCCGAATCATAATGACCCACCTTCCTGCCCACCAGGTCGGAGATACGTCCATACAAAGGCTGAAATGCGGTCTGGGTCAACATGTACGCGATACCAACCCAGCTGTATTCGTTCTGGGTTATATTTAACTCGCTGGCTATCGTCGGAAGACTTGTTGAAACTATTGTCTGAAACGAGTGAGTCGCATTGCAGGCTTCGCACACGTCTAAACCGGACTTACCGCGTCCGTTGTTGCGAGAAATAGAGTCAGAGCCGCGCTATGTAGAAGGGAAGCTGAGAATATAGAGCACATGAAGAGACACTTCACGAACCCAATATGAGCTGCAAGAAGGCGCGCGGTCGATAACTGAGGGCAGCACTGAAAAAACTCGTCGAGGGTAGTGGACGACGAAGTCTCTATGGTTAGTATCGACGACGGACTGGCTGGGGCTTGGGGCTCGGGTGACGTGCTACGAGGTCCAGCAGGAAGGACTTCTTTGTGGTCCTCCAAGGTCGCGAATGAAGAGCTCGAGGATTCGGCGTCGTGTTTAGACATTATAACCCAGCCCAAACGTCAATGATTCGTGGCGGTAGTGCAGACAAAAGGGAGCAGACCGAGTCGATGTAATTGCTCGACTCAAGTCGAAACGCGCGATTAACAGCACCTGTGGATGGTCCGGGAATCTACTCGGAAAGGTAGCGAGAGCTTGAAGCGACAGATTCAAAGACACCATTTTATACTAGAAGTGCGAAAATCTGTAAAGGGCAACGGTCCTTTCATCGTCATTTCCGGGAGATAAAAGTGAAGCCGAATCCTTGGCCAAATCGAAAAGAACGTGGACAGATAGATCTCATAGAGTCGAGAGTCGTGGATCATGGATGTGAGATTGGCGAGATCCCTTTCTTCTTGACTAAACGGGTAGAGCTCTTTGACGAGCCGAAAGCAAATATGGTGAAGAGAACCCAGAACCAAAGTTAGACGATTGTTAACGGGGTCCGGCAAAACAAAGCCTCGTGCATGACCACAAGCATCTGACAATAGATCTGCAGGGTGTAGATCCTTGCAACTCGGGCAACCTTTGGCAAATGGCGGTCTCAGGGTCGAAGCTGCTTATTAGGCAATGATGTCGGCATCTGTCTTGCGCCTTTAGCAGGGTCGGGTCCGCCGCCCCGACATACGTAAACTTTCCTTTCATTTCATTTTGTGCTGGAACCCATATGCAGATAGATCAGGCACTAACTGAGCTGAGTTGAGTGCGTTTGAATATCACACGAGTCTCTAGATTAATTAATTCTAAGCCGTCGCCCTCCGTTTCTTCTCGTTTCCCTTTTTCACATCATGGGCGCTCTTCTCCGTGGCCGACCTCAGCGTGTCGTCTTCGGCAGCTGAAGATAAAAAAAAATAAGCCATCATTGAACGATGCCAGGACAATGAACATGCATGCCAGAGGGAAAAAAATAAATCAAATCCCAGTGAGCCTTCGGAAATGTTCCCGTGCACGACTCATCCAGCCCCCCGTCGGAGTAGATGAAGAGCGAGTGAAAGAGACCGTACCGTTATCGTCAGCGGTGGATGCTTCGTCTGAAGCAGCAGCAGGACTCCGACCCTCAATATCATCCACATAGGCCTGTAAAAGCTCTCGTTGTCGATTTGTAAGAGTCCTGTTCATCCAGCATTAGTGTTGCCCAAAGAGAAACCTCTCCAACCGACCTTGGAAGTTGGACAGAAAACGCCACAAATAGATCACCACCGTCTCCCCCATGAGAGGAAGGCACTCCGCGGCCCTTAAGGACCATCTCCTCGTCTTGCTGAGTTCCCATGGGTACACGCACGTCGACGTCGCCATCGAGTGTTGGTACTCGTACTTTGCCGCCAAGGAGCGCAACGTGCATAGGGATTCGCGTTTTGTGGTACAAGTTATTCCCTTGCCGGGAAAAGTCCTTGGACGGGGTGACATTTATTCTCACCAACAAATCCCCCGGAACCCCCTTGCCAGATATCGGGGCATCTCCACGTTTGGACATTCGGAGCGTCATCCCATCTTCCACGCCTAGCACAAAAACTCAGTGCGACATCGAGAGAGAGAATGGAGTAAACTCACCTGGAATTATGTCTACCTGGACTGCAGTCTTTGTACGCACTTTGCCCACACCTCCGCAATGGGAACATTCACCATTGCGGGGTATCGTGCTCCCAGAGCCAGAGCAAGTATTACAGGTACTAGCCATTTGGAACCCGCTATCTATCACAAAAGTCCGTGTTCCGGTACCCTTGCATGTAGGGCAGCTTGAACGTTTAGCCCCGGGTTTCAGACCGCTGCCAGAACAGGGGGGGCAGTCGACAACGGGAGTGATATTGACTTTTCTTGAAGTGCCTTTGCAAGCTTCAAGGAAACTGATTCTAATAGACACTTCGAGATCGCCTCCTCGGGAGGACTGAGAAAAACCGGATCGACCACCACCACCGGCCATTCCTTGAAAGAGTTGGCTGAACAGATCAGAGTCTTTTCCGAAGGGGGAATTGGCGAAGCCTTGGAAACCAGAAAAGTTGGCACCGCCAAAGCCGGAAAATGCGTTGGGGTCGAAACCTGGTTCTTGAGAGGTAGCTCCGTATTGGTCATACATTTCACGTTTCTTCTCGTCTTTCAAAATCTAACAGAAGTTAATTGCGACTCAACTTGAACGGGAGGAAGTAACTAACATCATATGCAGCTTGAATCTCGACAAATTTATCTTGCGCACTCTTGTCGGTGCTGGTGTCCGGATGGTATTTTCGGGCAAGCTAGAGCCACGTAAATACCGGATAGCTAGCAATGCCATGGAATCTGACCTGGAAATAGACTTTTTTTATCTGTGCAGGCGTTGCGTCTCGTTCAACGCCGAGAACTTGGTACGGATCCTTCTGCGCAGCTCGGAGAGGAGCGGACGCATGTATGGAACGCTTTTGCGCGTGAGCACATTCCCAGAATCATAAAGAATGTATACCTTTTGACGGATGCCTTTGGTAGGGATCCGGGATATCTTGTTATGAAGGCATTGCGGGCGATGGATAGAAAAAGCCCGAGAACTCTGAGCTCCCTGAAGACGAGAACAAGAGTAGAATGCAAGGAACGACGAGAACCCCTTCGAAGACAGACGCGGGTGCATGAAAAAAGCGCTTCGCCTAAATTTTGAGGTTGCGCTTATTTGCCATGGCCGTTCCCACGTGGTCTTCAAACGAGCATCGGGCCGACCTTGCCGAACTGTCCTGCATACCCGCCATTCTACATCTCTGTCCTTCTCGTTAGCTTGACTTTGGCTGAGAACTCGGGACCAACACCTCGGCCGGTAGGTAAGATAGAATTACACGGAATCAGAGTTGCTCAGGACTCAAAGTTTTATAACGTTCAAAGTCTTAAAATTTATCTCATTCGGATGCATCCAACCTCTTTCTCGCTTGCCACCAAGCCTTACCGTACGACACGAGAATCTCTTCGCCTTTTTTAATTGTTCTGGTGCTCTCGATCCTCATCCCCAATCCTGCGGACGTCCTAATGTCCACAAAAATGGCGTTTGGCTTGTCCTGGCCAACGCCACGATAATCATTTACGAACCGGCCCTAGAATATCATCACCGCTTCTTCCGCCAGGCAAGCAGCGAAACTACCTCGTTACCCATTCGACTCGCGTCGATACCAACGTTTAAATCACCGCTGCGATATAACGAAAGGTCGTAGTCGGACTCCCGTTCCTCGCAATGGATTTCGCCTGACAGTTCGACATATTGTAAGTCTGAATTCCCTCCCAATATCAATCATTTCGTTGTACTTGCCAATATAATCGACGATATGCGTTTTGGCTTGTATTTTCCTATTGACTAGGTGGTCTGCCGTCCTGAAATGTATTTTGTGATACCTCGCCTACCTAGCTGCAAATAAACCGAATTGTCCGCAAGCTGGATGGATCGGTTCGGTAATTCGTCGAATTGCAACCAAAGATGGACTGCCATGGCCTAACAGTGCTTTCACAGCATCTTCTCCTTGAGTGAGGAATGTACGTGTAGGTTGGGATACTGAAGAATGGTAAGAGTAAGTAGAAATATAGCGGACGTCGGATGGCCAATGAGGCGGAGGCATCGAAAAATGGTAGTTGAGGTCCCCGACGTTGTCCTCTTCGGGTCGTTTTCTCACCGGCGGCGTCGGCACGCAAAGTGGGCACGTGCCCGCTTGACCTTCTTGTTACCGCCTCCAGTCCTGTTGCGCTCCCTCGTGTTGAGACGCCTGTACTCTACTAGTACTCGCATGGGCAGATCATCGACACCGTCTGTTTCTCGTGTGTACGCCGATGTTAACGCAAAACTAGGCCCTTCATGGCACGAGTACGGTCAGTTGGTTTGCCGACCTCTCTCATCCCTCTGCCTTCTTAACCCTGGTGTCGCAGACAATCTGCAGGTCCAGTGGGGCTCCCAGGATCACTACGAGATTGTGAGGAAGGTGGGAAGGGGAAAGTATAGCGAGGTAAACAATTGGCGCTTGTGTGTTTGTCGCCATATCAATCGCGCAACAGGTTTTCGAGGGCGTCAACATTGTCACTGAGGAGAAATGCATCATCAAGGTGTTGAAGCCCGTAAAGAAGAAAAAGATAAAGCGCGAAATCAAAATACTTCAAAATCTCGCTGGTGGTCCCAACGTTGTTGCGCTTTTGGATGTTGTTCGCGATCCCGCATCCAAGATTCCGAGTCTGATAACTGAATATGTCCATAACGTGGAGTTCAAAGTGCTTTATCCTCGTTTCACGGACCTCGATGTCCGGTACTATATGTTTGAACTGCTCAAAGTAAGCTTGATCTATTTCGTGTCGTATTTTTCCTCACCCTCTTCCAGGCCCTGGACTATTGCCACTCCAAGGGTATCATGCATCGAGACGTCAAACCCCATAATGTCATGATAGACCACGAGCATCGTAAAGTACGCGAAACCTGTGGCGCATATCCACGTTTGACCTAACTTTTCCGTTCTCAGTTGCGATTGATCGATTGGGGACTGGCCGAATTCTACCATCCCAAAACCGAATACAATGTCCGCGTGGCTTCACGATACTTCAAAGGACCGGAGCTGCTTGTCGATTTCCAGGAATACGACTACAGTTTGGATATGTGGAGTTACGGGTGTATGTTTGCATCCATGGTATGAAATCCTCGTGTTCTAAACCTTCGTCGCTCATTTATTTTCTATCAGATCTTTAGGAAAGAACCCTTCTTCCACGGACATGACAATTACGACCAACTGGTTAAAATAACCAAGGTTTTGGGCACGGACGAGCTGTATTCGTATATTGACAAATACAACATCCGCCTCGATCCCCAATATGACGAACTCCTCGGGAGGTAACACATACACTCCTTGCTTTCGCCACGACAGGACCTTACTTTGGCCCAGATATCCTAGGAAGCCGTGGACACGCTTCATAACGTCGGAGAACCAACGATACATTTCCAATGAGGCTATCGACCTGTTGGACAAACTATTACGGTATGACCACCAAGAGCGCCTCACCGCCAAAGAAGCCCAGGGCCAACCCTACTTTGGTATTTTTCTATTTTGACTGCATTTGTTGTTACTGACGGTGACTGCTTTTAATTTAGATCCTGTTCGGAGCGTTGCTTCGGCTGATGGAGAAAGCGACTTATCCGGATAATCTGTTCCCGTCTCTTTTGTGTATATGTGCTCCCTGCTTTCGAGCTGTTTGTACGTTCCATGTACATACTTATAGAAAGAATTGCTTTTTCACGTGTTAGGATGCTATCGGAGATTCGTATCGGATGACGATTTTGCGCATTCTCCTTTTCCCTTTTTGGCGGTGTGAGGGTTCAGTATCGACAGTGTGATCACGGCTTCTCTGATGTTTCCAATCTCTTTTAGAACCACTGCATGCTTATTGCTCACATGTTGCCGCAGTTTGGCCTACAATCCTACTTATCTCTCGCAATGCTAGCATGGCCGAGAAGACTGCAATTGTTCATCGCCGAATCGATTAATCGTCCGTCCGACCACACATGGCCGGTGCTCAGCAGAACAGCGGGAAAACCTTTTTATATCGCGCATTTTAACACGCGTCGTCCCAGGTTGCCCCCCGCTCCTCTCTAAGATGGCACTGCGATTCATCCTTATAGCTGCGCTCTCCCTTCCAGCTCGGGCCTTTGACAACACTCGATTTGACAATGTAAAACATATACTCCGACCCATTATTGGTTACTGACTTCCCTCTGATCAGACTGCGGTGTAAGTTCTTGAACAGAGAGATTTAATGTGCGTGTTTGACATCTTCACTGTCCAGATACTGGGGTCAAAACTCTATCGGTGCCGTCGCCGGAACCAACCCTGCCAACTACCAGAAGACATTGTCATTCTACTGCAACGTCAGCGAATTGGAAAGTTAAAATGATGATACACTGACAAGAGAATAGGACAATGCCATCGACGTATTCCCCATTGCTTTTGTCAATGTATTCTTTGGAACCGGAGGTGCACCGTCCATGAATCTCGCGAACGTAAGCAACTTGGAAGGGGAACGAACTTGAGATGCTTATGATAAATGAAGATCTGTAATCCGACGGACAACGCTACGTTTCCTGGAACTGCTCTTCCGAATTGTTCCAAGTTGGCCTCTGATATCACAACCTGCCAGAGCAAGGGAAAGCTGGTGACCTTATCCTTAGGGTGGGACAACTAGTCTCTACGACAGACGCTATAACACTTCTAACTCGCTCCTTGTTCGTTATAGGGGACAATCGGGGTCGGTCGGTTTTGCATCCGACGCCCAGGGCACGGCTTTTGCCCAAACGATCTGGAACCTGTTCTTGGGTATGTTGCATTCGTGGATAGCTCTGCGCATCGGAAACTGAAACTTTGTACGAGGCGGTACTTCATCTACTCGTCCCTTTGGAACAGCAGTTTTGGATGGGTGAGTGCCGTGCTCTGTTCAGTTCATTGTTTTGACAGTCATCTTTTCCAGTGTTGACCTTGAGTTAGTCCACATTGTTTACAATTGACAAATGTGGTGTGCTGACATGGTTGGATTCAGTATCGAGGGAGGGAGCGGCACTGGTTATGCGGCTTTCGTGAATACCATCCGCTCTCTGGCCAGCGGTGCTAGCAAACGGTACACCTTGATTAAACTTACAACCTCCCGTTTCCTCACTAGAGTATAGATACTACATAACCGCTGCACCCCAGTGTGTGTATCCCGACGGTTCTCTTGGCAGCGTTCTTAATACGGCCAATTTCGATGCCATTTACGGTCTGTTTTCTCTTGCGATATTTCCTGTTCTTACCGTCTCGTTGGATCATAGTGCAATTCTATAATAATCCCTGCTCGTGCGTAACTTGCACAATGCAAACGATCGTTACACTAACGCGTGGTTTTAGTCTGCCCAATTTTGCAACTGTTTCGGTAAGTGACATTTGAACGGCCAAATTTCAGACTTGGTCCTAATGGTATTTGGAGGCTTGGAACTTCGGTATCTGGTGGGTTGTTAAATGGACTTGATGCTGGTGTCTTGATGCGTCGTAAAGGGATCAGTGGGCGCGTACTCTCAGTCCGAATCCAAATGTGAAGGTATACATCGGTGCCCCGCTTCGTCATCTGCAGCTGGCTCCGGGTAAGCGTCTGCATCCTTTTGAAACTTCATTCATCATACCCAATTCGTCCTTTAAGATATGTGGACATAACCACTCTCAGCAGCATCGCAGCGCAGATGCGCCGAAGGTAATTATTTAAGGCTATGCGCTGATATGTTTTAACCGTCCTTCAAGCTTCCCCTCATTTGGCGGAGTGATGCTCTGGGATGCAGTAAGTCCTCCAGAATTCTTGGGCGCTTTGTTATTTATTCTGTGGTCGACAGTCTCAGGCGTTTGGTACGTCATTCCCCCTGCGTTCAACATTATCTCTGAGGCAGTTTAAAAAGCAAACAACCGTTTTGACCTCGCAATAAAAAACGCACTTGTGGCCGCTGGGGGCACGGGGTTCACTTTCCCGGCCTGTTCAGCCGCGGCTTATTCCACCACTGGAACTTACGTCGGAGGCTCTAAGGTGTCATATCAAGGGTGCGTCTTTACTAGGTTCTCTTCAGATCATATTCTTATCCCTGGTAGTTATATATGGCAGGTGCGTATTTAACCGACTAACCATCCGTTCTCTCCTAAACTGGCTCCGAAGGCCAAATGGTTCGCTTCGTCAGCGCCGGCTGCGAATCCAAACGGGGATTGGAGTGCAAGTGAGAGTAATGCTGTTTCCTTCGAAAATGTAGGCTGAAGGTAATCTAGTCAGTGCATGTGCTGGTGCCAGCAGTACTTCGACTTCCACCAGTCCACCGTCAAGTCCCACGGGTGGAGCCTGTTCAAGTGTAGCCGCTTGGGCCAGCACAGCCATCTATGTCGGGGGCCAGCAAGCTGTTTACAAGTGCGTTCGTACCTCCAAATAACGACCAAACCTAAAGAAAAAAATCACAGCGCTCAACTCTGGACGGCTCAATGGTAGGTTGTGGCGAAAATTTTGAAAGTCCGCTCACAATTGTGCATATTCAGGTGGACACAGGGTGACATTCCTGGAGGTTAGTACCAGCCCCTCAATATTTTGCACAAGCTAAAGAGAAGTAGGTGCCGCTGGCGTGTGGGTCAGCAATGGTGCATGTTCGACCGCGAAAGTAGGTGCCGATGTCTCGCAGCCCCGCATAATCTCTCGCATCTTCCGCCAGTGATTTATGGATCTTTGGTGGTCCAGTAGAATGATGTATGTATTGTGTGAAATGATAACTGCTGTACCATTACGTCTTTCTCCGGGGCCTTGCGCGATGTCGTTTTCGTTTCGCAGTCGGCGTTGAGTCATCACCAGCCTGATCATTGCGTGCAAGCGTTGATGAGGGCCGGACAGATGAGCCAGAGTTGGATCCAAGAGGTCGCTTCAGTCGAGAGCCGCCCAGGGACCCAGATAATACAACCATGGCACTAGTAGAGGCTGATGTTTCCTTTGCAAGAGCCGGAGCCGGCCTGGGAGGTGGTGGAGGCCCTGGATCGTAGTCGGGATTGAAAGGGGACCAGCTCATTCCAGAAGACTCGCACAGACGGCCCCGTATCGAATGGAAAGAGTAACAAGTAGAACTCGGAGGTTTCCCCATGGCGGCAATCATGAGATGAAGTTTCGCATACAATGTGTATCCTGCGTGGGCATCTGAACAAATGAGTACGGACAAAGATTCAAGTACATAGCCGACACACCATTGCTGGCATCTGTACAATGGTTAGACGGAAATTCAAAGTCATGACAGTGTCGCACATTCCCGTTGCTCCAAATCCAAAAGATTTTCCCAGTTGCTCCGCGTAACCTTGCCTTTTGCGAGAAGACGATCTTCATACGCCGCAATTAAACGGGCAAGACCTATGGGTTCGCTGTTTTGTATAAGGAAACAAAAGCTAAAAGAAACAGAAAACATGTACCTGTATTTTCCCTTCCAGCGAGCATTGTCCACCGACTTTGCAAGCAGAGAAAGATCTACACAGTTACGGATATTCACGGAGCAGTCTTTGTACAGCTTCTTGGCATCTCCTGTTAAGGCGTTTGGATTGGAATTGGCAATAGTTGCGTTAACTGACCTTGGATTCCAACGCCGGCTTTGACAATATCTGGGTCTTCGAGAAGCGTTCGAAGTTGTTTCGGAAAATCTAGCAAGACATGAGAGTATACCAGAATAATTTCGAATAAATGTACGTCTCATGTGGCACAAATGCAGAAGAAGAATGGTATCGATGTTGGCGAGTTGGAGAAGAGCGACCTGTAGGAATGATTCATCTAGATGGATATTCGACGAACAAGACGCACAGGATTCTCAGGCTGCCCCTTGAGAAATGTCGGCTTCCATTCAATATCGATTCCGCACGGTCCTTTGAACTTGCATAGCTCCACATCGGCCTCATTGGCATCGGTTATGTACAGCTGCCTCGGTGGGGTTTTAAGTGTGCCTGAGATATTCTGCCACGAATATCGCGTCGTGGGGGGAGGGGAGGATGAACAGAAACCGGCGAGGAAGCAGAATTCATATCCGATGGGGACTGCCTATCATTGACGAGTTTGAATGAACGACAACTTGTGGTTGCTTGCAAGCAGTGGGCTGCAGTGTGAGACCTGTGCTTTGATAAACATTGAACAACCAGAAATAGACAGAACACGTGGTGATGGGATCATCTCCAAAAAAGGAGTGTCTCCAGAGTCCAATTCTGTGGGTCATGATTGCGGCGTGTTTGATTTCGGCTCCTGAACCGCTTTACGTTCGACTTGGAAGGCTTGGTGTCTCTTGGCTGCACACACGGAACTGTACACGTCGCACGATCCATGGCTTGGATTATCCTTGGGTCCCCATATACTCATGGCTCTGGCAGCAGATGCATATGCAAGTGACTATTTCCAAGACCTTCCGTCGCTTCCGTCCAACATTATTCCTATAGGCTATAGGCTCCGACCTCTTTCCCCCTCTCCGCCCCCAACCTCCCGCTCCCTACTCTCTCTGGTCTTTTCTCACTATCAACCCGGAGTTCGTCCTCATGCACAGCCCGCTATTTGTACGTCCAGGTGCCCGTCGTGCCGTCGGCAGAGGCCTCTCCCTCTCTCTGTTTCAACTTTCTCCGCTGCCGGTCTTTTTTTATTTATGCCTCACCGCCTGGACTCTGGATTTTTTTGGACTTTTGTGGGAGAAAAACCAAAAAAGACAGAGGGGTGACGAGAGATTCTCTTGGCAAATGATTGACCTATTTTTGAAAGCCAAGCAGAGTCTATTTAAGTCGTAGACCCTTCTCCCTTCCTTCCCTCCAAATCCCCTCACAAACAGTAACATATGCACCGTCTCAGCTCCCAACATTACACTGAGTCCTCCTCTTCCCGATATCATCCGAAGTACGGCGGAACAGATCCGTCGCTTGGTCATGTAGTCTCTTCCGCATCCTCTGTGCTTGAGCAGGTACGTGTTTGTTGTGGTCCCCGAATTTTCCGCTGACCTTATCCCAGCAACCCCCGCCAAGTTTGCGCGATATTCTCGGGGCCTACAAAGCCAACGGCGATGGTGACCGCGAGATGTTACTCGCCATGCTGAATGCAAAGACAGCCGAGGACAAGGTTTGCACCTTAAGATGGCTTTGCACAACAATTATGCTCAGTTATGTATAGCGGGTTGCATCTATTGCGGCGCTCCATCGGACCATGCTCGAAGTTTATCAATCGCCGCCACTGCACCTGAATGGCAGCCATCATCATTACCCAACACCCAAATTTACACAATCGCCTCCACTTCGAGAGGCGAGGCCTGCGCGAAATGTTTACCACAACGTCTCGTCGGTCAGCCGCTCACCTCCACACACCCGTGCACCCCTCCCGTCAATGCGCGCGCCAAGTCCAAAACTAGAACATCGCCGCAAACGTGCGCGCTCTTCCCGTTCACCACCCCCACCTCATTCTTCTTCGCGTCGGCGCGAATCTCTACACGATCCTCATTCCGAGCTGCCACCATCTCCCTATTCATCTTCAGGTAGTGACTCCGCCGGATATTCTCCCCGCTCCAGGGGTTCGATGACCATTGGTTCACTGCTTTCTTCAGGACCGAATCGAGAGGGAAGTGGAGATGAGCCTCCTCTGTCTGACCGCGTACAAGGGAGCCAGTCGTAACTGGGGTTATGTGCCCTGAGTTGTTTGTGTATCAATCTGTTGGATGTCTGTCATGGCACATAATTTTGTATATCGTTGATATCTCTTGGAAAATAGACTTGGCATCCGAGGAGACTTGGTATTGACCTCCGGATAATCGGATGTCTGTTCTTGGCACGCCCACTGTTTCACCGTGTATCCAGACTGGACTACGGTCACTTAACGGACCGAGATTTCGCAGGTTTCTCCCCCAGGTTTATCTCTATTTCCCGCATGTTCCGGCTTTTTTTCAACGGCACCGCAGTAAAGTCTGTTAATATAAAACTCCCATCCATGATAAATGTCGCCTAAAAATATCTGAGCGATGCCTATCTGAATAAGTCGCTGGCAGGCCCGTTGCCCGCATATTACCGGGCGTTTAATGAATGAATGGGGTATTCCAAACGCATACATTTTTGACCCGCGCTTTCAGGATGTTTACAGTGACGGTAGTTGCGTGCTGCTCGTTGCTGCCGAGCCCAGATTAGCCCAAGATATTTTTAATATCCGGCATGCCGAGAAGTCTTCCGGGCATGCCGGAGGCGACAGGCGCGGTAACGTGATCGTGATTCAATGTTGGCAAAAGTTTGGTGCGACATTCGTTGTTTGAACGTCAACTTCTTGGTGGCTTTGGCTTTATGGCCTTCCCTTCTACGACTCGCGCACAACTCGACGAATTCGACATCATTCCAGACCCCTTTGCTGAAAACGAGGATATCGATTGGATTCAGCTTCTTGCCACGCCGGCCACAACCCAGTCTACCCCACCCAGGCCGCCATCCTCTCCTGACTATTTCCCCGATGATCCACTGGATCAATATGTTCTCGCTCAACTGGATATGCTAGATGGCACAAATACGGCCTTTACAAGTAAAGTTCTTTCCACAAGTTGACGACGCCTTGTAACCCCAAATGTGTCAAATGTGTAGGCTCTCTTGGGACGGTCACCGCACCCACCGCAGGTTATACAGTGCCACAATCATCAACTGCACCAATATCTTGTAAGCATCGGGTTATCGCATGCATGTCAGTGCTTTATCATATTGCGGTCAGATCGAACAGAACACCCTACGACCTCCACGATACAGCTCGCACCTCTATTCCCTCCCCCTGCCTCATCAACTGTCTGCACTCCTCCGCGTAGAAGTCATTCATATTATTTTCAGACTACCATTGATTTGGTGTTCTTTAGGCATAGGCATGAAGAGATCAAGGGCGGTCTCTGAAGTAGGTTCGCGCAAGAGCAGCAGTCCTCCTTCTCCTCAAAATGGCTCTCGTAGAAAGAGGAGGAAAAGTTTAGATGTACCAAAACTAATTTTGGCCGGCTTTGAGGAAGAATTGACGTGTTCTATGTACGTTCAGATTAAATTTATTTTAAGCCAGGGCTAACGCCGCTCACAGATGTTGCGATATTTTGTAGGTTTGCGTGATTTACGCCTTTGCCCGCATTCATCGGCGTCCAACAGTGTTGCGACGCACTCTTTCAATCCGTGTGGACACAGTTTTTTGCGGCGACTGCGGCTGGCAGTGGGTAGCGAAACAGAAAACGGCCGGCTGCCCTGTTTGCAGAAGAGCGTTGGCCACCACACCCATGATACCAAATATATCCATGGACAAGATGGTCGATGCCCAGATCCAGATGCTCTCACGAGGCTACAGCGGAGATCCAGACTGGCAAATAGGTGGCCAGAAGTTGACAGAGTTTCGAGAGCGCCAAAAGTAGGTCTCTCGATTAAAATTGTTACAGAAATTGACCAGAACGAAAGAAAATGGAAGGATGGCGCGGATGAGCGAAATAAAAGTGTGGTCAAGCCGGTTGTTTGGCTGCTAGTTTCGGACGACGACGATGAATACCAGGATGAAGATATCTTTTTTTAGACGAAGAATAGATTTGTCTCATATCATGACGTCATCTCGCGTACATTCCAAGACAACGAGGTTGCCGACATCGTAGCTTCTTCGCGAGAAGGTCCAACTCAGCTCAAACACCATGAACATAGTATTCAGTCCGGCTTTGGGGGAGATGGTCCATGTGTCCGCTGGAACGGCACGAAAACCCACGACTCAGTTGCGCTTCACTGCAACTTTAATGACCGCGACGGACTACGAGCAAGTCGCTTCAGGGCGTGTTAAACTACAGGTTTGGTCGGATATACCAGGGGGTGGCCGAAATGCAGGCGAATGGGGGGAAACGGATTTTAAACCGGTTCCCACTCTTCACCCTCTCAACGAAACCGGATTCTCGTTGGTTCCTGTCGACAACCAGCCAGACGAGACCAGCCTTGCTGTTGACTTCTCCGTTCCTTTATCCGATGGGCAACGTTTTTCTTTCACTTACAGGATGGTATACCCCACCGGAGAAACCAAGTGGCTTGGGCAATACGGGCAGAACGGGAGCTTAGTGCTTGACCGTGCACACGACCCGGTTTTTTTAGGCGAAGATTGGGTGCCGACTCCTGAAGACCATTGCTACCGCCGGAACTCGGATGAACACGCAGCCCAGGATTTAGAGGCGGCGAAACTCTCTCGCCCCTCTGACTATACTGCTTATCCGGTGCCCGAAGACAGGTTTAGTTCTTCATTTTCAAAAAATGCACATACTGAGCTTGTTGGCAGCTTTCTATATCCCAAGGACTCCCCTCTTATTGTCCTTCTCCCACGCCTTTCCTCTCAGCTTGTAATCATGCCTCCTACATTAGTGTTCGCGGCATCACCATCTGGATCGATATCTTTCACACATCGCGGTACTATCACGATGTCGGGTACCCCCTCCTTGTCGTTCACTGCATGTGAATCCCCAGAGGAGGCAGAAGCCGCCGTCTCCAGAGTAATAAATCACTGCTCTCCTCGGTGTCGAGTTGTGACTTATACTCCTGGCGTTCTCGTCCTGGCATCTGCCGTTGACAAGTATCCGATTGAAGTGGCTATCATTCCGATAGCCTCTTCAAGTCCCAGAATTCAGAGTAGTCTGACACTCCAGAGTCTGACATCTTTGATTCCTGGACAATCGCCCTTTTTCATGTTCTCGTTTCCTCATCGGAACGCCCGATTTTTTCCACCTGCAATCGGGGAAGCATTGGATGAGAGGATATCCCTGACAGCAGGTCAATTCGGTGGCCAGTTCGTCCTGTCCCCTGCTCTCACAGTGAACTACGGCAGCGAAGAGCAATGGCGAGTTGGAATAATGTCTTCATATTCTTCGCCCTCCCTTCCGGCACCTGCAGAAGGGTTGCCGACTCCCCCGCCTTCTCCTCGTTTGCGCCCTCTCACTCATCGCATGCCCGAGATCATATCTCAATCGCCGGACCCCTCCTTCCTCAGTTTACCAGCGGCGATTTCGACGGATGATCAAACTCCCTCGGGAAGCTCCTCGCAGCTGGTCGTCCATTCCAAACGTCGTAACGGTGTACTGGCGGTAATAGGACACATATTTATGGTACTCCTTACATGGATCACTGGCCTCTTCCGGCGTCCGCGTCCCAAAATGCAGTCAAGGAGGATTACCGATGAGCGAACTCCTTTGTTACAGGACACAAGCCATGCTCAGCCGCGTGTCGAAGTTTCGATAGAGGATAATGTCCAACAGGCTTCGTCCAGCAGGCAACCGGATGCTTCAGGCATATCCGTCGACATAGGTAGCGGGGAAACTACCCTCTTGTTCCACACAGCACATCCAACCTCATCTTTCGACGTTCCAATTCAACTCAACGGACGAAACGCCGATATTAACGTGCACAAATTCAATGATGAACTGTTCGTTGTTGATTTCTCCAGCTCAACCGGGGGCAGCTTGAAGATCGGCTGACGAGCGACGAATGCACGTACATTATAATGATACACGTACGAACTTGGCAATTTCCTTGCAATTCTGGCAAACTCGGTATTACATTTGTATATCTGTACACTTACACACGGCTCTCGATGTACCCTTCTTCTCGTTCACGACGAGACCCGTCTGTGAGATTGAACTTTGCCGTCGCTTGCGCAACGAGATCGTCGAGCATTTCTGGGGGTAGGTCGTATTCTGACCCCCTGACTGCAATTGCGTATGCAGCTATGAACGATCAGAATAGGCTGCCCCTCTGAGAAATGAGAGGCATACCAGCTTCTATTTTCTCAAGGGAGTTGGCGGTAACCGACTGTTTTTTGGACAGGTCTCGGACGTGCGGTGTAAACCGTTCAAAGTCTATACGCACGCGTGAATGACCAACAAGGAGGGATGGGATGAAGCGTGCTCACCTGATTTACAGCCTCTTACAAAAGCGCAGACTTGGCTTGCCCTTGGTCGGCCCCCACGCCGAGCGATGTTGGATATCGCGAAGCGCATTAGCTCCCCAGTGAGATCGGAGAGGCCAAGAAGATAGTCGGACACGGTCAAGGTGAAAAACTGGCGAGACCGAGTTCTTTCACGGGCGCATACGGAAGAAATATGGGCCACGCACAGGCCCGTCGCTGTCACAAAGAGCGTCTTGAACTTGTTGGTAGCTAATTAGCGAGTCATGTTCGACATAGTGCGCAAAGCTCAGAGCCTCGATATATTCCTAGGCCACGCTATGTTCCTTAATGCGACCGCCTGGATTAACATGCTGCAACCTACCTGAAGCCCGGGCGATACTTGGCGGTGGTAACGCCAGAAACGATCGCCGACGAGTTCTGGGCGCATCAGAGCAAAGATAGCATTAGCCTCAGAAAGCTTTTCACGAGCGCTTGAGGCAGCGCGAAGCGCGAGGGCCCGGTCGTCGGCCGAGTCCTCGAGAACGATGCGATGGAGAAGGAATATAGTTTTTTTGGATATGTTGGTTACATCTCGACTGGCCTTGGAAAATATGATGAATTCCGCACGTTTCTGCACTTGGCAGCAGCTGTCACCTTTATAAGACGCTCCCTTCTATCGTTCCCCTGATCAATATCCTCTCTGAACTGCTCGAAAACGTTAATAACCGAGTCCTTCGTGGGCATGGTAGAGGCTGAACGTTGAGAGTTTGATTGCTCTCGCTCTGTTTGCAGGTGTATACCAGCAGCTTTCCTTCGTACAACCTTCCACTGTTCCACCATGTCCTCCTTCGCCCCGAAGACCGGCTGCCCCATGTGCGGTATCGTAGCCAAGGCTTCGCATGTGCCCCCGAACTCTCCTCGCTCGCCCGCCTTTCCTGCTGGCTCTACCGAACCGGAGTTGCTATGGCGCGATGATAACTTCACTGCCTACCGAGAAAAGGCCAACCCAGTGTCCAGCAAAGGCCACATAATTGTAACCTTCAAGTATGTGCCCTCTTCTTCCTCGTCGAATCTTACTCACAGGATCTAGTCTCCATGTTCCTTCCATTACACTCTCGTGCGTTTTCACTCGGTGTAAATACTCATTACCTGGCGTTAACCGTGTCTTTTTGTAGTCATCTACCGATCTACCCCTCCTTGTCAATATCAGGAACCTGGCGACCTGGCTCCTGAACTCCATGTTAACGCCATCTTCGCCCCTTGCGACAACTCCGGTCTCGACTTCTGTTCCCTTATACCGCCCAAACCCTCAATTCCGTATTGGATTCATCACACCGCCGTTTTGGGACAGAAAAATACCTGTAACCGACCATCTGCACGCCCATGCATACATTGGCTCTGGGGATTTGATGGGCTGGGTTAGAGGGCTCGCATATGGACCTCTGGCATGGTATCCAATTGACGATTTAATTGCAGAGATCAGGTAAGTCCGCGACCCATTTAATTGCTCGCCGGCTGTACGGCATTCTCCAACAGAGAGTCGGTGACGAACAACCGCATCAAGTCTGGGTACGAGAACCGGGAGCGGGCGCCATAGACATGGTCCCGCACGCCGGTGCCGCCAGTGGGACTGCGGATGGTATCGAGACGTCAGAGCCTGGGCTGGCCAGTGTGGAGGGGGACCTGGAGGACGGGCAAGGAACGCCGACAGCTTTAACTCCGAGGTCGGCCATGACTCCTTCGATACCTACTCTTCGTGTTTGATTTCATTGGACTGTACAATACCCCACAATTATAATCCCAGTCTGCCTATTTTATTTCTTTGAAGGGTAACTTGGCTGGAGGTGGCTGGAGGTTACACACGCGTCTAAAGCTGCGAGCCGAGTCGATTTTGATGGAAGCGCGTCATCATCTAATGAGGTTACCAAGTACTTATTAGCGCTGGGCCGTGAATTGAAGACAGAGAGACTCTGAGAAATAATTCTACAGTATTATATATTTTGTCAGGACCAAATGATGCCCACCGCCGAGTGCGAAGTGATCGAACTGAAACGAAAACGGAAAGGGCCTTTGTTACCGCATTCAGCTGCCTTGCACCCATCTCCTTTATCCGTCTCTTGCCCTTCCCTTACATCCAAAGAACAGTCTTCTTCTCGCGAGAGTTACTTACCATCCTCATCCCAAGCACACCACAAACCCAGCAGTCATGGGCATGAGTTATCGACGCTATCTTGCCGGCGAGCGCATTTACGGGTGTTCGACGTGTAGAACCCATCTTGCTACCATCCATTCTATGATTTCCAGAGTAGGTTGGCCACACGAGCCGTGAATCAAACTGACTGTCTCTACTAGGCTTCAATGGACAACACGGTCGGGCATACTTGTTCGACGGAGTGTAAGTATCCCTCGTACTCTTTCAGGGCTCACATAATTATTTACTACCTCCTGCTTTAGCGTAAATGTCATCGAGGGCGAGCCCAGCGATCGGCCTATGACTACGGGCAATCACACTGTCCGTGACATTTATTGTTGCAAGTGCGGTACCACGCTGGGCTGGAAATATGTATGACATCTCCCGTACCCTCGTGTGTTTGATTTTTATTAATAAACGGGCTGTTTTAGGACAAAGCCTACGAGGCTTCCCAGAAATACAAGGAAGGCAAATATATCCTCGAGCGCAATCTGCTCGTGGATGTCCAGTAGGCTTGATGGCGGGTGGATGACCCCCACCATCGCATAGAACACCCCAGAACCTCCCCCGGCAGGCCGTTTAACCGTATTAGACCCAGCGGGCGCGAAATCCCGTTCCGGACATATTCCAGTCACCATCGGATGACTTGGGCAGGCAGTAGGTCTGTGGACGGACAAGAACTGCCGATCCACTCGTCGTTGCTGACCTCCGCAGGCCTATGTATGTTATATCCACGCAGTTCACCTATACAACAACCCCGTTTGTCGGCCATTCCGTTCACCATCCGAACCCACTAATATCTCCTGATACTTATTGCTGTATCTTGTCGGCCTTGCTTATGCATGTCTTTGAATACATTTAATGACTCTTTATCGGTCGCCGGGAAGACATGATCTCTGAATGGGTCTTGTGGCTATTGGGTTAGTTAAGCTGTCACGCCCTCTTGAACCACCATCGTGAATGCTCGTGAAGAAGAGATCCTTTTGCAAACCCAAGATGCTGGTGAAACCCAAGACAACGAGACGGTGAGATTCGAAGTGCTGCAGTGAGGAGAGTCGAAGTGCTGAAGCGGAGATAAAGAGGCGACACAGGTTATGACTGGATAAAACATTGGTCAAAAGCTCTGAAGGACCCAGGTTTGGAATCGGAGACTGCAGTGGGCCAATGGAGATTGGCTTGTGATGCGCGCGCATCCCGACGGGAATCGATCAATCGCAACAAACAACAATTTGTTGGGGATCTTGCCCCAAAACCGTGTCGCCGAGTTATTATATAAAGGGCTGTACCCCAGCGTACGCCTCTTGACCACGCTCTTTGAAAGAGTCTTTCACTGTTGTAACTGTAATTGTTCCTGTACCCTTTCACAATGATGGGGTGTGTCCACTTTCTCCTTCTCTTCTCTCCCGCTAACGACCATTTGATTTGCAGCCACCTTGACCGTACCGCGTCCATACGTCTCCTCGCCATTGGCACAGCAGGCCCCCACATCCGGTCCCGCTGCTCGCGTAACGCCCCAGCGCACCTACTCCTTCCCTACGTCGCGCGGCCTTAGCCCATTCCCGACCATGTCATCCGCAGCAGCGCCGGGCAAGAAACCCGTGAAGATGATTCAGCCGCCTGCCAACCAGCGCGAGTCGTTCGTCCTGAATCTCACCCAAGCCGAGCTCAGCAGACAGTGAAGACTTGGAGCATAGCATATACCAGTGGCGGTCACACGAGAAGGAAACAAAACAAGCAGACGCTATCCGTTCAGACTTCTAAACGACGGCCGCTCCGCGTTGGGAAGGGGGAAACAACAGGGTTGGCCGTTGATGTGCGATTTTATCTTGACAGAGCTGTTTTTCTACTCTCTTGCACACTCATAGACAAGCTATATAACCTAGATAGTTGACACATCTAACGTATACCACTGGATTTGAATCAGACGCCGATGCAAAACAACTGCCAGTGCTATAAATTCCAACAAAAAGTTTTGACAGAACGCGATGAGGTGACAGGCCAAGACATGTGTGAGATAGTGTGCGGCGGCAAGTCTGGACCACGACTTAATAAGTACTTATCCCAAAACTGACTTGAATTTGCATTTCCAAGCGACCAGGAACGACCTTGTGGACCGACTGGACGCGTTCGGGGCGGATTTGTGATCTGTTGGATGCAAACCCATGATCAGGTACCGACAGCCGGGCTGTGGGCGCCTCGGTGGATTTTCGAATATAGAACTGAAAGCCGTTCTGGACGATTCTCCGCAGAATTTGGCTGGGATTATGGGCTCGAGGCCGGCCATGTGCAGATAAACCTTGGAGGAACGAGGAGGGATAATCAGTGGATGACATGCCATTCGAGTTGATCAAAGCAGACAGATCAAGCGTCGTTTGTGCTTGTTTTCATCTGAAATTGCTCAGCCTCTACCACCGCAAGTCAACGAGGCCTATCGAGCCTACTTTACGACCTCTCCACGAATTTGCACGACGACCCTTTATTGTTCCTTTGTATCGTCTAAGCTCTCAAGAAGCTCGCTCTCCTATCCGACGAGTCTCTACGGCGTCACCTTGATCTTTCTTTGACTTTCATTTTCCGCATCTTTTCCTTTGAAAGGTACCTCGGCGTACCCCCTCTCATTCACGACAAGAAAAAATGGATCAATGGACAGTCGCCGTCCTAGGTGATGGTGGGGTAGGTAAAACCGCGTTAGCCGTTCAGGTGAGCACAGCCCGCATCTCTCAATGTCCAGGTCTAAGGCAGCTCCCTAGTTCACACTCAATTGTTTCGTCGGTGAGTCGCCATCTCTTCCCAACCGCTGAATTCCTATTGAACGGCTCGTCCTTTGCAGAGGTACTGTCGTCCGATCTGCCATTATCGCAATATATCAGCCACTGAACAGCCGTCGTGCAGACTTACGATCCAACGATAGAAGATGCCTACCGCAAACAGTTTATAGTGGACAATCGCATGTGTTTCGTGGAGGTGATTGATACTGCCGGGCAGGGTATGGCGCGAATTTATCTTGCCCATTCATTTATTCATTGCGACATCTGCCAGAGGAGTACGCGACACTCCGGGATCAATGGGTGCGGTGTGTGGTCTGCTTCTTTGTCACACGTTCCCCCGACTAACATTTCACAGAGAGGGCCAGGGATTTATACTGGTATACTCGATCGCATCGCGGTCAACGTTCGACAGGCTCGAGGTCTTCCGCCAGTCGGTGAGACGAGCAAAGAGAGGAGACCCGATTCTCATGCTGGTCGGAAACAAATGTGACAAGGCCTATGAACGCGAGGTGTCAAAGGAGGAGGGCGCGGCGCTAGCGCGACAATTCGGCTGCGAATTCATCGAAACTTCGGCGAAAACAGCCCAAAACGTGGAACGGGTCTTTACGAATCTCGTCCGCGCATTACGACAAACGAGAAACCTAGAGCCAGGTGCTGCCCCCAATCCCGGGAGACCGCGAGAGAGGGAGAGGAAGAAGTGTATTATCTTGTAGGAACTTTTTTCTGGGGTTGCGCCTGCTTAGATTCCCTTCCTTTACCTCCTTTGATGATACCAATCCCCCTTCGTTTTGACTTACGTCTACTCTGCTCTGCATCCATGTTCCATTCCTCATCATGTTTCTGGACTACGATACGGAAACTCTGTTTCTTACCCATGCTTGCGATATAAGTAGTTTCGGCTCCGTCATCCCTACCTGCCGTCTTTGAACAGCATTGAACACGTCAGTGCAAGCGTCAGTGTGTTGACCATCCACGTCGTCCTTTCAATCAGGCTACTGCGCATTGGACGCTTTATATTCTCAGCGTCTAGTGGTTATCGATACCAATGGCTTCGAATTCCGTCCACAGATTCGAGGATGCCGACTTCCTGGTTCGCTCTTGGCTCGACGGCTCTACTTTCGCCGTGAATCGGGCCAAATTGGAAAAGGGTTCGCATGTTTTCCGTACGGCCTCCGATAATTTCTTTGGAAGTTTCGAGATGTGCTAATTTAAAGGGGATCGTCTGTTTCAGGCGATATGTTTTCATGCTGTGATGCAGGCGCTGGTGACACGAACCCGCAGGTGCTGGATCTACACGAATCTGAGAGCTCCCTTTCTGCCCTTCTTCGCCTCCTCCATTCGCCTCCGGACCCGCCAGTTCAATTTCCACGTGAACCCATAGGCGAGAAAGTCAACACTCGACTTCCGATTCGCTACGGTAAGTTGCACACTGGTTTCCTATGCCGCCTCCGAGACCGATTCAGATTTGGCTACGGCCATTCCTCTCCCCGTCCTCCGGCTACTTCTGCGCGTGGCCGATAAATATGCATTGTCCGACGTGGCTGTTGTGGAGTCTCTCGAGCACATCTCCTTGCGCACGCCCCTACAGACGGTTTGACGGTTTACGGATGAGCCTCACCCTCGGCGACATGCCGTACGTCGTGTCCGAGTCAAGCCAATACCTTCTGCCGCTCGCTTGGTACTCTCCAGACGAGGTCAAGATCGTGCCGACTGTCACCGATTACCACAACGTGCTCCGCCTGCAAACCTTTCGTGTAAAGGCATTGCAGGATATATTAATGCGGGAAGATCTGTTCCCTCATGGTAAATTGCTGGTGCCCATTTCCTGCGGCCCTCCTCATGTTCGTTCATGCAGGCTATGGAATGTGCCCTACACATAACACCAGTGCAGAAGCTGTCTGGGATAGGACACGTCTTATTCTAGCTAGAAAAATAGAAACGAGTGAGTGATCTGCTGCGACGCGTCATATTTATCGTTTCTCATAAGATTTACCGTTCAGACACTGATGTAGCGGGCGAGATGGAAAGTCTCGTATACATCTTCCAGAGTTGCAGTACATGTTGCAAGGCATTTAACGCTGCGGTGGATATGCTGGCCTACAAGTGTAGACGAGTACCAAGACGGCTGGACCAATTGCAAGACGATGTTTGAACCCTTTTTTGCCAGCCTACAGGATTACTCTCCAGCGTGTTCGGGCATTACGGTCGCCAGACGACACTTTGCAGGGATGGAATGGATTGCGCGCTTCGACGGAGGCGAGGCTGCCATGGAAATCTGATCTCTCTTGTTCTGGGGGAAGATTGCAGGGCATGGTCGGTTGACAGGTCCTTCGCTTGCATATCTCTCTAGAAGCACAGTGGTATTAGATTATGAAATTAATATCTACTGGCGATACGTATGTGCCCCGTCCTGGTGTAAGCGTGCATGGCTGCCGATTTATGTGTTATGCCACAGTAAAGTCTTGAGGTTTTTCCATTTCTCGGAATCTCTATAGAGATAGACCATGGAGTTGAACATCCCCGGCTGTATAGTTTCCCCTCGGTGCTCAAACAACCACATCACTGCACCCCACGACAACGCGGCGAAGAGCGTAAAGTACCGAGAGTCCGGAGGCATGGGTTTAGTCGATCCGGCGACAGCAGGGGCAGAAGAAGAGTACGGAGTACCGGCGCGGGGTATGAACGACGCGACGACGCGGGAAACAACGTAGAGAACAATCTGAGAGAGAGAAAAGGTCAAATGAAACCACGGGTTGATGTGTTCAACGTACTTGTTCATTAACCGCCGTTCGGTCGCCAAAGACAACGTACCCGCCTAAAAGTCCGGCTAGGAACGTGTCCGAACTGCGTGGCTTGCCTCCATTTGCCTTCTGCTGGATCAACATGAACGTTTTGTACAGGGTGACAAACTTCGCGAGGTTGAACGCGTGTTGTTTCGTGGCACGGAAGATGACGCGCGCGCGCGACCGCCAACTTTTGGACGAGTGTGAACGGACGAATTAATGTACGCACAAATACTTACTCGCCACGCCCGAACAAAATTGACATTACGAGCGCGTGCGGAAACCTGACCTTGACGCCATACACAAATCCATTGCGGGCACCCTTTGGAGGGAATCCGTTAGATCCATTTCTCTTCCAGTCGGAACCATACCTTTAGAATTGCCAGGTAAGGCTGGTAGGCAGGATTCGAGATAATGGCCTCGAGCGTCGACATGGTCGTATTTAGCAACGTTGCAGATCAACTCGGACCGGTGAAAGGACGCGCCGATATCACATGCAAAACAGGCTTTTGCTCAAAATTATTTCAGACGAAAACTCAAAGCACATCGACAGCAGAATACCACAATTACAGTTACACAAAATTCATCAAGGGTTGGAATCTGTGGGCTCGTCTATAGCCATCTCATCGGCCTTGGGCGAGTGATGAACCCCGTTTGTCTTCTCACTCGCACTTCCATTCTCCCCACTCGCAGACGGCGGCGTGTCTGCAGCGTCGTCCACGTCCATCTTTGACCCACTTGACAATATCCGGGCGGCCGTGCTGTGCCCGCTAGGCCCAGCCCCATACGCCGTTGATGCAGAGGCCATGATGCCGAACTTGCGGCCTCCGGCGCCTTCACTATCTGGATCCCGGTGTGAGGAGTGGTTTGTCCTCCCACCCTCACCTTCGTCGTCCGAATCCGACAATTCGCCATCAGCCTGCCGTCTCGAGTCAAGGAGACGACGGTGCCGCCGAGTATCGGGAGGAATCAAGTCATCCTCCGCACCGGGATCATCGAGAGCTAGGTCAATGGGCAGAGATGGAATATCTACCAAAAAAAAACGACGTGTAAGCCTTTCGAATACCAATGAAGTCATTACGAGCACTTGCCAGACATCTGCACACTCGGCGGGCCACCAGTGTGCCGAAGGTTCTCCATCACAATCCGCTTGACGCGGTCCAAGTAAGCTGGGGTGTTCATGTCGTCTGTGTTCGACGACTTGACGTCGAGCTCATAATCTGGCCCAAAGTACTCGTAGTACTCATTTACGGGGATTTCTAAAAGAAATATAGGCGGCGTCAAATAAGTTTAGGTCGAGCACCTACCAGGTCCCAATTCTACCCCAGCGGCAAGACCCGTTTCATACGCCCATGCACGACTGACATTGCGCATTGTGTATCCACCGCCACCGAGCAGCAGTAAGGGGCGGTGAAACGACTTGACGAACTTGACACAATTTGCATGTCCTACAGTTTTTAAGCAAAGTTTGGACAAGTGAAAATCAATTACGTACCACGCATAGACAGGTTTAGACAACCGAGTTTATCGCCCGACAGCGAGTCCGTGCCACATTGTAACACGATAGCGGAGGGATCGTACGAATCCATGACTTGCTGAATAACCTATTTCACCTTTTCAATAAACATCGTAGACAGGAATTCCCAGAACTGACCGGCTCAAACACAGATTTGTAATTCTCGTCCGATATCCCGTCGCGCAAAGGGAAGTTCAGAGAATAGTATTTGCCCTTCATGACGCCGACGTCCTGCGGAAAATCTGAGAAACCGGGAAAGACAAAGGGAAATATCCTACTCGTAATTCCCCTGTTCCAGGGAAATATTCCCCGTACTTGTGAAAGCTAACCGTCATTACTCGGTCAGTGGTGTAAAATGCTTCCTCAACACCGTCACCATGGTGCACATCAATGTCAATGTACAACACGCGAGTGTGATAGCTGGCAAAGGGAATGAATTACAGCCTTCCGAGCGCATTTTGAGATAAATACCGGAGAAGCTCGAGTATGCCGAGAACGATATCTGAGGTGAGGGTAAGTACGTAGCCCGCCAAAAAAAAACGAAAATAATGCACCGTTTACATAGCAGAAGCCACTGGCCTCGCTCTTTTTGGCGTGATGCAGACCGCCCGCCCAATTAACTGCGATATCACACTTGTCTCGGCTCAATCTGGCGGCTCCCTCTGTGAGATATGAAAATTAAGCAAAGCACAGAGAAAACAAGAAAATCGCAAACCCATAGACCCTCCAGCTGATATCGAGCAGTAGTCGAAGAGACCATCAAATACAGGGCAATCGTCACCAACGTTATCTGCCGACATAATATGCGTCTAGAAAGACACGCAAGGAAAAATCGAGACTGCCTACATTTGTGCTGCTCCTTGACGTACGAGTTCATATTGCTTGGGGTTATGCGATTTAAGAACTCGACGTATTCATCAGAGTGAAACTGCGTCATCTCGCGCTTGGTCGCAGGTTTCGCCCGCTAAAGTTATCCAGGCATTAAATCTACAGCGGAGAACCACAAGGAGTGATTAAAGAGACTTACGAATATCTCCATCTTTTTATACAGACCGTAGTTCATCACCAACGAATGGCACATGCGTATACGGGTCGGTTTCATTCTGCGCGTCGGTAAAATGTGCTTCAGATCGACAAATTAAGAGTGCCACGGAGTCTTACGGATGCCCTGGGCCATAGTGGAATCCTCCAATGTCGGAATCGAAAAAATAGCACTTGAGAGAGGCATTAGTACAGAATCGCTGGAAACGGCTGGTTAAATAAAATAAATAACGCACAACACGCTTCTTGCTAGTCTCCCCCTCGAGGGGAATCATGTGCGACATCTTGGCTGTTTTGTTTCGCGCACCTCAAACTCTCATAATTAAGAAGCCTGAGGGATGAGAGTGTTGATCCTTGTTGTGTTGCGATTTGGAAGTTGAGAACACCGCCACAGCTGCAGGGTCATCAGTCTGCAACTTTCAAATTTTCGACTTGAACATTAATACTTCGAAAAATACGTCGACGCTCTGGGACCGTAACCGTGCCGCTCGCTGGAGGTTTTCTGTCGGCCCTGGATCCTTCACGTTTACTTATGGATGCAGAACTGGTTATGAGTCATGACTGTGCGGCAACTTGAACTTGCCGAGTCTTTACAAAACTACATTCGATCGACCATATAAAATGTAAGTAGTCTGGCTTGTCCGTCATTCAAGCTGCTCTATATCTTGGACACAAATCAAGGCGGTGCCCGAAACTTTTAACCAATCGAGGACCTTTGATCGCTCACTCGTGGCGTGTCTGCCAAACAACAGAAACCCATTAATTCGTGCTGGAGCTTGTTTTTTGAACCCAGCACCAAATGCTTGTTCTTGAACCTATTTTTATCTAGAACCCCGGTTACTTTGTACGGTGGCGTCCAGGACCCACACTGTGGCCACAACTGGTTCCCTATTTAATCGAGAAAGGTTCTACTCAGGTTGCACTTGGTTTATGATTTTCTGGCGGAATTCTCTGCGCAGTAATCAAAATGAACTCTTATCCCGCTCCGCCGAACTCTCCTCTCCGTGGAAGACCGCCAATACGCCAGCCGCAGCCTCACCAGGCCCTTCCCCGATTTGTCCGTGACCCGCATTTTCATCCGGATCTCCAAGGTCCGGACAGCCACGACACTTCACTGGACTTTGAGATTTCGCACAGGAGTGATCATAACGACAGAGGCCCGACGTATCAGTTGCTCATGGTTTCTCAGGCTTGAGGTATCCATTTGTTGGCAGACCGGTCCATCAGCGTCCTGGGATCCCTTCCCAGTTTTGTACCCAAACATCGAACGGAGTCGAACTTTATGCAGACAGCTCTATAAACCCTCCGGGCCAACTTTCACACAGCCGTATCGAAGTTTTGGACGACGAGCCTACTTTGCTCGGAACTGACCTGGGCCCCAACGTATCCGATGCTCATGTTCGTCAGACGTTCGCACCGCCTACTACGACTGTTCCTTTACCTCCCGTGCCCGGATTTTCGTCCTCTACGCAGCAAATTCCTGCCTCGAGCCAACCTCAGCTAAGGCCGGAGAGTGTCGCCGCCTTATCAGAATCAACTCAAGCCCCTCCTGCTACACCCATCCGCTCAACAACACCGCCGCCGTGCAACACCGGTGCCGGATCTGTTCATACGTTTGTCCGCCCTGACTGTGCTACGGACCATGCCATTCAGTTGACCCGCGCCTGTCTCGGAGTTGCGCAGACAATGCACCACCACCTCTATCCTTGTCAGTCATGGATCGAACACGTCGACAGCGCCGCTCAAGCACCCACACGCTGGTAAACGCGTTTGCCGAGCTGGACAATTTGCTCTCGCAGCCGGCGTATAGTCGGCATCCTTGCGCGCCACAGGACCGGTGTTTGCATGAGAGTTGGCATGTCCGACATAACGGGAAGGTGGTAGACCTCACTCAGTATGTCCCTCTCGTTATATGACCGCGGGCGACGCTGATAATGAGCGCCAGACGTTTGCAGCGATTCCTCCAAGAGTTCCAGCAGAATCCACAGCCCGCCCCAACGCGGCCTTCGCGAGAAGACTCGCACTGCACGTCGTACATTTTCAGTACTTCGAGGGTGCCATTGCAGTGTGTTCTTTTTCTTGCTTGCATTTGCCTCGGATGTTCATGCTGAACTAGCGCTCGTGGATCCGACTTTCGTTTGACATGAATGAAGCGGCCTTGCGGAGCTCCACCGCTGCTATTCGTGCAGCGGCGATTGAACTCGCTACGATGCGGCACGATCGTGAGTTATTGAAGAGGCAGCAAGCGCCATAAAACGTGAATTCAGGGCGAATCGACTTCGGTCTTAGAATATTTATTTGCACCCGTCGTTATTTAATAATAGAGGTGTTTTTTTCAAGCGACGTCCAGATGAGGGGTCGGTGAAATGTCCCAAACTCGTTCTGCTCTGTGCCGTCCTACTTCACCCAGTCTCATGAACCACAACTCCCCCACGACCGTCAAGACCGACCTCAGCTTCTTCAACTCTTCATCGGGCACTGTAAAGTAATCCTCATTGAGAACCACGATATCACCGTATCTGGCAACCTCCAACGCGCCGAGGAAATTTTCATCGGGCGCGCCCAAAAACCACTGATTAGCACGGGTGTACAGCTGCAATACTTCCTCTCGACTAATCTGCTGGCCTGCATTGACGAGTTCTCCCTGGGCATTCTTCCCCGTTGTCGCATAGTACGCCTACACATGGATTCAGTATTGTGATCTGGATGCCAACTCTGCCGCTCTGTTGCCTGTGGAGGCTACTGGAGCCGTAAGGAGACGAAGCAACGGGAGGACGCACGGTGGCGTGGCTCGACTCTACGCGTCGTCGCAAGAATGGATGCAGAGAAAAGGTTATGAGCATGTCGAAGAGCTCCGGAAAGCTGGAACGACGCGCCAGTGCGCAAACCAGCTCTACCACACATAGAAAGGAAAAGGGGTACGGAGCGCGGGCGACAGAAAAAGGCAGGAAAAACAGAAAAGGCAGAAAAGATTCGGGCACGTGGACGCGAGCAGGAGTGACCGTGACATAGTCACGCCCGTGTCACCTCAGCTTATCACCACCTCAAGCCGCTCGTGCCTCTCGTCGAGGTTATCTAGACTCGCTTTCGACTCGGAGGAAATCGCGCGCACCTGTACCCATGGATTCAGCATTGCGATCTGTATGCCCAACAAAAGTCACAAGCAACAAAGGGATCTGTTTATAAGAGACGAACCTGCATGCCATCGCCTCCAATTCCCGCATGTATTCCGCTGTCCACGATGAGCCGATACGGTGGGCCGGGCAGCGGCGTCGTAAACAGATACAGGAAGCTGGACAAGTTGACGCCGCACTCCAGCTTTTTCAGTCGCTGGATGAACTCGTCTGTGATAAACGGGACGTGGGCAATCACCCATCGCATCCCCTTGATGCTCATCTCGGCGTCCAGCTTCTCGAACGCCTCTACCTGTGTTTTGAAGTCGCTGTCTGTGATCGAGTGCACCTCCAAACGCCATCCTGCCTCCCGGACTTTCCGAATCGCCTCGTCAAACACCGGTCCACCCGAGTAGTCAACCGTCACAAACTCGCCCATACTTCCCGTACGCACCATGTCGTTACCGAAGAACCTGAAGGTGTTCTGCAGGCGCGCCGTCAACGTAGGCGTGTCCGCGGTCGCGTCCATGGTCAGGAAGTTGATGCGTAGGCGGAAGGTGGCGTCACCGTCGTTGTAGACGGAGAGAAAGGGAAGGTGCATGGTGTTGTTGTCTCGTGCCCGAGCCGTCCGTAGGCGTGTTCGTCGCGGGGAATGCGCCCTGGTCCAAATGTGTCGTCACACCCAGCGAAACTGCGTACGCCATGGCGTCGCGGACACCACGCTTGCGGTCATCGAAGGTGAGCTGTTGCCGCAATGCGAGGAGCGCCTTGCCATTCTCGTCGCCTGCCGCGATGGAGCCATCTGCGCCGATGGTCACGCCTGCAAAGAACGCTTTGCCAAGGGTATTAGTAACAGCCGGACCAGTAAAGCCAACGGAGATGAAGGCAGGGTGTTTGGAAGAGCCTCGTCCAGCTCAGTGAGCGTGGGCAGCCGGTTCTCGCGGAACTGAATGGGATTGAAACCGCCGATGGTCGTGATGAATTTATCGTCGGGCACGGTGCGGGCGCGCTTGCGGTACGTCTCCTGCACGTCGGCGATGGAGTAAGCGTTCTCGAGCGGCGTGTGGTAGCCGGGTCTGTTCCCGAGCAAGACGATGTGGTTGTGGCAGTCGATGAGCCCCGGGATGGCAATGTGACCATTGAGGTCGATTGTGCGTGGAGGAATCAGAAAGCACCGGCGAGCGTCGCCCTCGTCGTCTCCCACATACACGATCTTGCCGTCTCTGACAGCCACGACAGAGACGACCCGGTTCTCCGCGTCCATTGTGTGGATGCGGCCATTGTAAAGGATTATGTTCCCTTGTAGCGAGCCATCCTTGTTCTGCTGGCGTATGGTAGAGAGGATGCCGGTTTCTTGTCCTGGGTTATTATCCTCGTTTGCCTGAAGAGGACGACAGGACACGGTCCTTATATTTATTGTGGGACATAGTGGATCGAAGAGCGGAATAGATGCCGGAAGGGGATAAGGAGCACCGAGACCGTGGCGTGTACCCAAAGATATTCCTGGAACCCCAAAATCACTCCCAGGACTGCCATGTAGCGCTAGCTGCAGAAATACCTATTGAGTGTAGAGGTACCTATTGAGCCTAGTCGATTTCGATGTGCAACCATTGCGCGACACCAAATGTGCGGAATTGCGCTGGAAAGTGCTTACTTTGGGAAGTTTCAGAAACATAGCAATTGTGTTTCTCAGCAATTGTGGTAAGACATATATTGTATGTGTGAAAAAAACGCGGGTAAAATGTCAAAATTTATCATCAATGTATGTAGAAGAGCGGGGAAGAGTCAAGATGTCTTGCAGCTTTCTGAGGATTAGACAGGAAGTCATCGTTGAAAGAGAAGTTCGAGCTCTTCAACCACTCAAACTGGAGGACGCCATGTTAGAATTGTATGTGATTGAAATGAAGCACCTACC
This sequence comes from Mycena leptocephala, assembly GCA_029378395.1. Taxonomy (NCBI): domain Eukaryota; kingdom Fungi; phylum Basidiomycota; class Agaricomycetes; order Agaricales; family Mycenaceae; genus Mycena; species Mycena leptocephala. The sequence continues at coordinate 185,670 of JARJLF010000152.1, forward strand.
CCATCCTTGTCCGCCTCGATGTGACTATCGCTCTCAGCTCTAACCACGACATACCGGCGGTAGTGCTTCATGATATTAGGCTGCATCTGCATTGAATCGAGGTCCTCCGATATCGCGGCTTCAATGGCAGAAGCCCATTCTGCCTGCGGAATATTGGAGTACTTGGCGCTAAAGGCGTTCAAGCAGTATTCCAGGACGTGACGAGGACCCAGAGGTCTATTGATCCAGTGGTCCCGCATCCAATTCGATGTTAGATCGGTAGTGCGAGTCGCATCTCGGTCCAAAGGCGGAGCTTGCAGGATGGATACCTCGCCGTCGTCGATTGCTTGCAGAAGACGGTCGAATACATACACTCCTCTGAGTTTCTACGTCAAGGATGAAACTCGCGGAGTGGAGCGACTGACCTATCGAAAGAAGCCAGCGGATCCTCATCTGGACTGCATAACTTGGTAGCCATGCCCAAAACAGAAGGGAGGATGTAACAAGTCCACAACGGATGCTTATTAATAACCTTCATTCTGTTGATGACACCCCAGGGATCCTCATAAAGAGCGCTGGGTGTAAAAGTTACGACGCCACCTAAAGTGAATGCATGAATATCGAGCAAAGCTGAAGGAACCATAGTCTTCTACCGAAAGGGTATATCTCCCGCACTCCCCAATATTCGGGATGTACAGTCTCATGCGTCCCATAGGTGTAGAAATGAATGCCGCAGGTCTCAAGGCGTCGCTCGACCAGGAGCGGCATTTTCCGGATGGTTTTCAGTGCGCCGACATGCACAAAGATCGCCCTGAGGTCATTCTTGAAGCCAACCTTCTTCGCGCCGCACTCCTTCAATATCGACATCAGGTATCCAGTTTCCCGATCCTGAGTTCCTTTCTGTTTTTCTGACGGCGGCCAGATGCAATATGGCCGGGGGGAGCGACAGAACCATTCATGCAAGGTTGATGGAAACTTGAGAACGCGCAGCCCAAGTTGGTATTGACTCTTCGTCATGTTTTTCTTCCAGTCGGCTCCCGAGGGTATTGGTGGCTTCGGGGGTTGCGGAAGAAGGCCGAAAGGCCGACGAGACTCCTCGGGATGCGGCTTCCACGGTAGGAGGGCGGCAATTAATGAGCTACTCTTGAGCATCTCGTCCGGAGCCTTTAACATACGGCCAAGAATTGCCATAACCGGAGGAAACAGCAGAAGATGACCAACGAGGGCGCCATTGTCGAATGCAGGTACAAGACTGACCTGTCGACCCCCCAAAAATGTCAAACCATGCATAGTCCGGAAAACTAGCAAGACGCACAAAGGCTTTTTTCGTCATGTACCTAGCGAGGATCTTCAAAGGCTCTGCATCCTTCTCGGTGCTGGGACCTAGACGAGCGAGCTGCTGTAATGGTGCTGAAGAGTCCATGCGAACACCCGAGGTCTTCAGAAATTCATGCATATCCACGAGATCGTGAAAGCTTAGGAGATGAATAGACTCGGCAGATGCCATCACGTTATTGATATGCAGACCTCCGTTTACGGTTGGTGGGAAGAGTTCGTTGAGAACCACGTCGCAAACGTGGTCCGTTTTAGAGGCGACGTCCTTTTTATCGGTTACGTCCATGAGAAGCTTGCCGGTCCATTTCCATTTTTTCGGAATCCTGCACAGGAAGAGGTTAAGAGGATCGAAACGAGTCAGGCGAAACAAACTTGGGAGGGAACATCTTGGGTTTGTAACCCAGAGGCCGGGGAGGATTTGGCAAATCCTTGTCCGCCGTAGCGCTATAAACATAAGTTAGTCGGGAACCATAAAGTACAAGCGGAGGTTACGTCGGAGGTGCAGCAGGCGTCGGAGGTGCGGAAGACCTGGAGAGACCAACTAATGTTATTACAAGATACGAACGCGATATGGGCACATACTTTGGAGGCATCATACCCTTCAAAAAGTCCTCTGCCTGCCCACTCAGGCTGGGTTGCGAGCGCCTCCGCGACAATCTGAATCGAGAGGTGAGCGAAATCAAAATTAAAACTGCGAACCACAGACGCAGGGGGAGCATAGGTTGATCATCCGCCTCATTCTGCAAGTTGTCCACAGGAGAATCGATCATGCTGAAGGATTCATCATCAGGATCGTCAAACAACGGATCTATTGTTGGGCGGGAGGGTGGCTTCGGAGGAGGCGCGTTTCGAACTCGGGTCGAGTTTCCACTGGCACTCGCAGCAGCGGACCCCATCGAAGAGCTTTTCTTGAAGTTAAGCCCAGCAAGACTCTTTCTGGTCGTTTCCTTGTCCTTGGTGTTGGTAGGCGCCAGTGCCAACGCTCCTTGGGCCAGACGTTGCTTGGTCGACAGTCCACTTCCAGAGCTCGGAGGTGGGGGAGGTGGTGGTACAACTCGCGAGGAACCAGATGCTTTGCGCTGGATGTGGGCTGGCAGGGCAAAAGCGGGGATGGTGGGCGTAGAAGATGACTTGGAGGCGAACGGGATTGTGGGTGTGGCAGGCTTGGCGGCAGGGATCGCGGGTGTAGCGGGTTTCGCGGATGGTATTGTGGGTGTCGAAGGTTTGCTTGCAAAGGCAGGTGTCGCTGACGGAATCGTGGGTGTCGAAGTTTTTCCGAAAGGGCGGGATGGAAACGTAGACGAAGATGCGGAGCCGGTATTACTGCTGACCGTGCGCCTAGGAAGAGGAAGGGAAGGAGCAGAAGATGTCTGAGGTTTAGGGAGTGGTAGGGGGTTTGCCTTTGAGGGACGGAGGACAGCGTAGGGGAAGCAGCGGGCATTTCAGTATCGACTGAGATGTTCGGTCGGCCTTTGGATTGAGGTGGTTTGGACAAATTGGATGCTGGAAGCTTAGGCTTAGGCTTGAGTGAGCTCAGACTTATTTCAGGAGAAGTGGGTGGCGAGGGCGAGGGTGAAAAGAGTGATGCGGATCTTTCTCCTGCAAGCAGAATGGGATCAGGACTTGTTAAGGAGAGATTAAGAAACGTACTTTGGTGTCTGATACAAGGTGCTTCGGAGTTGGCGCTCGTGAAGGAGGAGCAGGCTTCTGTCCCTGTGCACAGAAAGTATCAGAACTTGCTGAGAGCGGTTGCGACGTATATACTTTGTTAAGGTCTTTCGCCTTGGTTGGAGGACTTGGAGCTCGTGAAGGAGGGGCAGATTGTTTGCCCTGTAAGTGGAGCGTCATTACACCTGGCTGGTAGATTGTAGGAATATATACTTTATTGGTTGGTTCAACGTTTTTTAACTTGGAAGAAGTACTCGCAGATGCATTTTTTTTACCCTGCTCGGTAAATCATAAGAATGGGTAAGACCAAATGCCACAATCTCCTACCTTGCCCAGGGATTCGGCTCTCTGAACCTTCTTTCCTTTGTCAGCCTAGAATGCATCAGGACACACACAGTAAATTCTACGGCTAGACGCACTCCAGACTTTAGCGACGATTTCCGTTCCTTTGGAAGGTTAGCAAGAGGCATATCGTCATCTGAATCCGAATCGAGGAACATTTTTTGTTTCTTCTTGGGAGGTGGTGCGGAAGTTGAGCCGGAGGCGGAAGGAGGAGGTGCAGGCGCAGAGTAAATGGGAACAGATGTATGAGCGGTACGAGGGACAGAAGATGTCGATGCACTACGCGACGCCACCGACGCAGACGACTTTTCTTTTTCAAGACTCTGCTTTCTCTTCTTTGCCTGTCGAGCCGCATCAATAAAATAGGGGCGAGAAAGAGGGCGAACACCGACGGCTTTCTCGCGAGCGAATTTCTCTTCCTTCTTTCGATCCGCCCTCTCCTTCTGTTTCCTGGCTTCATCTTTGCCCTGATTGTACTCTTTCTTCCACCGCCTCCGTTCCATCTCTAGAATCAAGTGAGAATTGTATATAGTCGCAAGAAAGGAGACAAAACTGACTGATCCATTTCGGGGTAGCTCTAAGGATCGTCCCTTCCGGATAGTCATCGTTGTCTACGCCAACTTCGTCCAGAAACTGGCCAGGAGCCGCTGACAAGCTGCTAGATTTTCCGCCGGTTCCCACCTGTACCACCAATTTAGTTGCAACGCATGAAAATTGGAACGTCGATGGCCTACGAGTCTGCGTCGGAACCGTAGCCGCCCCACTGGTGAAGATGTCAATAAGTATTAAACTGAGAGCGCGAAATGTGCGCACTTTGACGTGATACTCCTGGAGAAAATGTTAGAACTGGGAATCGCGTACACCAACTCGAACCTTTGCACGCACCCACGGATCTTCTTGATTGGCATCCTTGACACGGGCAGCCGTGATGACTTCTGCGCTCAAATGGCGAGTGAGGAAGAGGCGGGTTAACAAAGGGAACAGGCTGACCGACTTGAAAGCCTTCCTCCTCCTCCTCTTCCTCCTCCTCCTCACTAATTTCTTCTCGTTTTCTTTTGCTGTCACTTTTCTTACCCATGACAAGAAGAAAGTAGCTCCTGAGTCTTGGGCGCCAAAACTAAGTTAAGCGCAAAAGGCGACAGGCAATGTGACTTGCGTGACCGTGTAACACATCATATTGGACGACGATGTCCAAGTCCAAGTCGAAACAGGAAGAGGCTCTCGCATTTCTCGACGACCTCGATTCTTTCACTCCATCCGACGCCCCTGCACCCACAGATACCACCGCACCAGCACAGGGCAACGGCGGTGGCGGAGAAGGCGAGGCAGAGGTGCTCGCGTTCATCGACGAGATCACACAGAAGAGCGCAGAGCCCACCCCGCGCTCGTCCCACCTTGTCCCCGAACGGCCGCCTCGCGCTCGGGGACGCCGACGGTGCGTAAGACCACCGAGCGGGTTCGTCTTGGAGGAGGGACGACCTCGTTGCTGCGCACGCCTTCGTCCTCGTCTTTGAGGAAGGATGTTGGTACGGCACAGCCCGCGGCTGCGCCTGAGACGGGCAGCGGCGGCGGTTGGGGGTGGGGAAATGTGTGGAACACCGCGTCGGCGGCGATCCAGCAAGCCAAGTCGGCGGTTGACGAGCAGGTCAAGTACCTCCCAAGAACGAACAGGCTCGGAAGTGGGGTGAGGGCATGATCGAGTATGCAAAGACCGCGCAGCTCGATAAACTTGGTTCGTGCGGTACATTGTTTGGCGTGGTTCAGGTGCTGAGAAAATTAGGCCAGGATTTCAAGCGTGTTGGGTTGTCGACGTTGACGGACATTCTCAACGTTGTCGCGCCGCCCATTTCTGAACATGAAGTGATTCAAGTGTGGCTCAGCCACGACATGACAGGCTACGAAGGCATCGAGTCGCTCGTGTATCGTGCGCTCGCTAGGGTGCGTCTATCGGCACCTCACTGGTCCTCATCAATTCAATGTTCACAGATAATGGAGCAAGTCGAAGGCGGCGACCTTATCGTCAATCGCGGGAATGAATCACGACCGAAAGAATCAGTGGATACCCCTAGAGATCTCGGCGCCGTTGAAGGGTTTGAGGCCGCTTCTAAGCTTGCCCAGGTAAGCCACTTGTCTCCGCAATCTTGGCCTTCTAATGTTCGCCGTTCAGGCAAACTTGGACGAATTGATGAAGACAACACCAACGTCACGGCGTCTAAACCTGAATCCAGTGTCCAAACCCGACAACATACTCACATATTTATCTCCGGATACAGCCTTTCCTCAGCTCATTTGCTTTCCCTGCGTCGTCTTCTGCTGCTCTTCCGGACACCGCGCCCGCGGCAACGCAGCAGTTGCAGTTCCTCATCTACCTCGCTGACCCGTCACATAAACTGACGCAGAGCACCATCACACAGTGCGTGCCTGTGACTGGCTCGCGGAGGGATGTGGGGAAAAGTACGAGTGGGTGGAGGATTTGATGGCGGAGGCGCTGCGCGTGGGCGTTGAGGTTATTGGGCAGGAATATGTCGTCAAGCGAATGGGGTGGGGTTCAGATATTTCCAAGCCGGGGAAGAGTCAGCTGCAGCGGAAAGAAGACGGACGCGGTCGGTGAGCCGGGCGAGCTGGTGGAGAAGCCGAAACTTGAGGAGGAGACATGACTACTTGTATGAAGGTTTTTCACTCTGTATCATATACTTCCAAGGACGAAATGCACTATTCTTATGGACAGTCTACCTACTACTTCTTGACTCCTCGGCTGGGGGTGGCGGAGGGAGGGTTTGAGCTCGGCAGGCCTCGGTGCGGTCGTTCCATCGCCGACTTGCTCCCAGGGAGACAGGGATTCAAAGTTGCTGGATGAATAAGTATTAGATGATTAAATTACTTGCGGTTATGTTTACGCACCGGAACGCCTGGGTGAGTTGGAGTGGTTCATAGACGACGCGTTTTCGCTCTTCGTCGTAGCGAAGCTCGGTGTATCCCTTCGGCAAGCTTAGCATCGCGGACGAAATAGATTTGGACAAGGACTTACGGTCAGAGGGAAGTCCTTCCGTAGAGGATGTCCCTCGAAGCCGTAGTCGGTGAGAATCCGACGCTGGCGCGTGGTCAGTTTGCTTTCATGACGGAATCAAGGGACAACATACAGATCTGGGTGACCGCTGAAGAACACTCCATACATGTCCCAGACCTCCCGCTCGTACCTGCGTTGCTCGTGAGCAATACGCCGGCCGCGCCTGCACGCACTCACCAATCTGCGCTTCGGAAGAGCGGGGTCAGGCTAGGGACATGGTCGCCCTCACCCGCATAGGTCTTGACCCTGATGCGGCCCTGGGAGCGGGTGCTCAGCAGATGGTACACGACCTCGAAACGCTTCTCGCGTTCGGGAAAGTCGACGGCGGTGACCTGCATGAGGTACTTGAACTGGCACTGCGCGTGGTCGCGCAGGAAGGTCATGAGCGGGACGATGGTGGACGGGCGGTGTAGAGAGTGAGCTCGTCCTTTATGACGGAAAATTGCTGGATGAACTTGGGGAGACTCTGGGTGAGGTACGAGCCGTAGGTGTGGAGAGCGCTTGTGGTTTCTGCATATTTTTCGACGGTTGGATTCGGGGAGGTGGGCTCTGTGAACGGGGAGGGGATGCGGCTGCGGGGTGGGAGGAGTGGATCTACGCTGGCGCAGAGCGGGCGCGCGACGGCAGCCCTTGCCAGCAATTGCCCGGCGACGCGAAGAGACTGAGACGGCGATGTTGGCTGCAGCCCCACGGCGCTGGTAAACAAGACCTATTTCTCCCCATCTATCATGGCTGAGGCTCAGAATTGCTCGAGTCTCTTCGTACTACGACAATGACTCGAGCAGTTTCCTGGCTCAAGGAAAAGGTTGACCGCGAATTTGCCCGTCAGCCAAAACCACCCGCACGCTGCACCCGCGCGTCCCACCCGCATACCAACTCTTTGCGGTTCGTGCCTTTCCAAGTCGTTTTGATTTGGCTCATTGTGCCAGAAAAATCCTCTGTTGCAAGCGGAACTCGAACGCGTAGAATCTCACCAGAGTTCCCGCAGCTGGACACGATGCGATACCAGCTGCCCGCTCATCGCACCGGGAACAGACGAGGAGTGGCAGGCGGCTCTCAAAAACGCCATGCCCAGCTGGAACACCAGCGCATGCGGTGCGTCGGCATGCGTTGACTTAAACTTTTTGATTCTTACGGCCCGGCGAATAGGCAAACGAACTGACTCTGCTGCAAACTTACGGGGCAAACGCGTGGCGGATACACAACTATTTACTGGAAGCGACGGTGAAGCAGACGGAACAGGCGATGGAGGAGTTGAAGCAGATGACGGTGACGTGAACGGGAGCGGAAAACACGCAAACTCGGCTGGGGAATCAGCTGAACAGTCTGGAAACGCGGTGGACGGAGCTTATATCGAACGTGCTGCAAATCGAGCTGGCGAATGTGGCACTGGATGCGGAAGTGAATGGGCTAAATGCTCGGGAGGCAGAGCTAGCAGAATTGAATAATAATATGTACTACTACTCGGTATTTGAAGCATTGTCACGCCCCACGGTGTCACAAACCCAATTTGCGGCTTTGTTGCTGCACTGTTGCTGGTCGAGTATTATTTTCCTAAGTCCCTGGCTGCAGTCTACCCTTGTCAGGTATTCTGCTTCTCTTTCTCTTACCACCACCATCCCGCTGAGCGCGCAAGAAATAGGTCTTGCTTCCACCAAGGAAAACAACCACAATCTGGTCTATGGCCAATGAAGACACCCATACTAGCAGTTTACCAGAACTGACTCCAGGGAGCGTCGCCGAAGACGCCCCGCACCTGCCGATACCACCACCGAGCATGTCCCGCCCCGTCCCCCTTTCCTCGTCTTTCTATCGTTGATCCAGATCCTCTACCACCCGTGCTTTGGTCGAGCCCAATCCCGTGCACCTGTCCGTCCTCCCTTGTACCGTTGGGCTCGCAGGCCGCGGCCGCAGCACCAGCACCCCGCAGCCAAAAGATTCAGCGCAGTCAACATCAACAAGAAGTTTCTTGAAAAGAATTCTTCTTCCTCTTCCACCTCCGCGCCGGCGTCTGCAAATTCTACCGCTAACAAGACTGGCGGCCCTGGTTTGTGCGTCCAGGTTTCTCGTATATACACTAACGGCGCAATTGTTGAAAAAAATCTTTCAGCACGACCACAAACGCAAACCGCACCTCACATTCGCGCCTCGTCACGACGAAGCTAACCGCCGCCCGCAATCCCTGTCGACCACCGGTTCTGGATGGTCCCGCCCTCCTCTGCTATCCGCCGCAACCATCGCCACCGTTAATGGCGCCGCCGCACCCACGACGCCTGGTTCCGGTGATCCATCCCTTCGAGCAGCGGCCCGCCGCATTCGCACTCGTCCTCCGTGATTCAGCCCCAGCCCGCCCGATGCCGTTCGCGGCCCAGGATCGAGGGAAAACGCACATTCAGGCGGCGGAGGCGGCGTGGGTAAACCAGTGTGGGGGAACCCAAAGTCACATCAGCAGCAGCGACACCCGGATATGACTTCGCAGAGTGACTTTCCGACGGCAGCTGAAGGTGCGCGTGCTATATTCTTTCCGCTTTTTTTGGTCCCTGACAATTCTTTCAGTGGCTGCAGCCCGGCGCAGTCGAAACCGACTTTGCTGATCGGAGCCTTGCGTCCAAGGAAGCTAGGCGCTTGTGCTAGCGTCGGCGCGGCAAATCAGCAGGCGAGGATGGAAGAGGCGGACACATTTCGTGGGGTGCATCTGGATCCGAATGCACATCATTGGGACGAGGTGCGTCAGGAATTTATTGTGTCCACAGCTCAAGTTTAATTTTTCGTTTGCAGATGGAGGAAGATGACGACAATTTCCTCGACGGCGTGATCGAGTTTGGGGACGGGCGACAGTATAAAATCGAGTCGGCCGACCTGCCAACAGATCTCTCCAGCGCAACCCTCGCGACCGCAGAGAGCGCGAGTTCCATCTCATCTCCGCCGCGCAACGTGTCTCGTTCAGCGTCGAGGTTGGACGAGGCGTCCAACGTCCCTGTGAGCAAGGAGGAGCGTTTCGCAGATGATGACTTTGATCGCAGTTGGCTCGCTCTCGTGCCTCGCCCTCTGTCTCCACCGAGATCTACCCGGGGCAAGTACGTCGGCATCGGTCGCAGCCCGAGTCCTGTCTCTCCGCGGTTTCCATGGCCTCCCGCAGGACACTCGCATCCCGCGCCTTATTGTCAACGAGCGTTCAAATAAGCTCGAGCCATATAATAGGGTAGCGGCGCCGGGGGACCGGTCAGAAGAGAGGTGGCGACGGGTTTCCGTCCCTACTGAACACGCGGGGACGTGAGTTCACGTCTGGTCCGCAAGGAACAACAATGTTCAGCTGTTACAAAATCGAGGCAGAGGGTTCAGTGGAGCGAGTGGAGGTGGATTCAACAATGAGCGGCAGCAGTCACGCAGAGAAGGGATGCCGCCGTCGCAGGGTAATGCACCGACGCATCCGCAACAAAGCCCCCGCGTGCCCCCGAATCCCTGGATGCAGCGGAAGGATTCTGATGGTCCGGATCGGGGCAGACGGCTGTCGGCCATGGGTCCTCCGCCGTACCTCCGCAAGCCAGCCTCGGTGGCCGGCAGCGCCGCCGCACTTGCCATTAGCCACGAGCGAGTCGGATGGCTTACCTGCTCGCCCGCAACGGCGGCCATCGACGTCGCGCGAATCGAGGCGGCTCCCTCCACCTACACTCCTGTTGCAGAACCTCCCTCCCCCGCGCGCCGCCCCTCTCAGTCTCCTGCACTTTCTCATACCTCTGCTGTTGCGCAGTCTCCCGTCATTGCTCCCCCCGCAATTATCTGGGGCTGACCTTGACGAGGTTAGGAAAGATCTCATGCAAAGTGCGGCGGCACGTGCCAAGGCGCGACGACAGCAAGAGGAGGAGGAACGCGAAAAGGGAAGGAGAGAGCGAGACGGAAGGCTGCTGAACTTGAGGAGAAGTTCAAGGCTGCGGACGCCGAAAAGGCGAAAGCAAACAAGCAGAACAAGCATCGCATGTCAGGTTATTATTATTCCTTTTCATTTCCGTCTCTATATATATTAACTGTTAACGCGCTTCTTTCAGGATGTCCTAGATATCATAGAGTCGGCCGTGAAAAGCGTAGAAGTCAAGCCGAAGCCGGTCCCCCGAAGCCGGGGCAGTTGTTGGCCCTCCTCATGACCCCAAACCACGTTGAGCGGCTTCCCTCATGGGTCCGCCTTCGCAAGCTCTGTTGAGTCTCGGCCCGTCGCTCCGCGGCGAATATCGAGCTCAGTGCTGCGGGTGCGCCTGTCTTCCACCAGTCCAACCGGATCGTCGTGGAGGAGCAAAGCAAGCCCGATATCTGCAACCGTGCCTACTCCCGTGCGGCAAGTGCAGCCTCGACCGTCGATCCCGTCCTTCGTTTCCCCTCCGTCCGCATTAGACCAGGTCGAATCGCTGGCAGAGAACCCCGAGGAGGAGCTTGAGGTCGTTGACTTTTCCGATTTGGGCAAGTTTATTGGCGTGACTGAAGAGGAGACGCCTGCACCAGAACCAGAACCGATCGCAGTTCCACCTGCTGTATCTGCACGCCCCCCGCGACCCGTTGCCAGCGATTTCTTCGATGACCGGCCGCCTCGCTCGTCAGAAGTCGTCCTCGCCCCTGTCGTTCATGAGAAACAATGTCGTTACCTGGAGACGCCAGGGCGTGCAGGACACTGAAACACACAGCGCTCGAGAGCAAGGATCGCCACGGAACGATGTTCTCCCGATGCTTCATTTACGTCGGAGGCAGTAGCGACTGCGTCCTCGAGCCAGGCGGTCAGTGCTCCCCCGCATGCACATGCAACTCGGACTCCGCCGGACCCAGCCCTTCTACAAGGAAGCTACTATGTCCACCTTGGACGATGTGATGTCTCGTATTAAAGGGTGCGATCGACGGTATGCAGACTAGCGAGAGGGAACACCGCTCGCCCGAAATCTCCGCAGCTTCGGTAACGCGGTGTCGCTATTTCATTCTTCTCCGGCTGCGAACCTGAGTGTACAAAAAGAACGATGGGTCCTCCTGCCTTCCGCACGCGACAATTTGATGCCGAGCCGCAAGAGGTATCATAACTGGATGCGAGCCTCCCCGGTCACGAAACCTGCGTGGAATACGTTCATCGTCCGTTTACCGAAGATCTCTCAGCCGTGGAACCCGTTGAATCGGAAACAACTACTCCTCTGCAACCGGCCGAGCTTGTTCCGCTGGGATGTGCTTTCTTTTGATCCACCAGTGGAGGGCATGAGCGACGGGAGTTTACGGTGAATGAGATCTTGTTCCGGAGAACTGGGTTCAAGGGGAAGAGCAAGTATAAAGTCCTGTTGCCCAGTACGAAACCGACGGGTGGTCCAAGAGTCAATATTCCGATGTCGCCGAGAGTCAACGGAGTCGGTGCGTTTGGCCGACCTCCAGCTGCAGCCGATGCCCTATCCACGTGGCGGAGACCACTTCCACTTGCATCGACGTCGGTGAACCTTGACTTGGTTGAATCGGAAACGGGTCTTAGCACCATGAGCCGGTCGCCTCCCCCTGAACTCCCTTCCGATCCCAATGTGGCATCTATTCCCAGGACTGACCTATTATCAACATCCAAATCTGAGGATGTCTTTGGTTCATCTCGGTCACGTTCGCAGCCCAAGATGCCTGCTGGTTCTGCAGTTGCATTTTATCGCGACTCGAGGGTCGATGCAGTTGAGCCGGATACGAAACCTTCGGTCAATTTCATTGTCAACAGCGAATTGGAAGATTCACGGCAAAGTTCAGAGAACAATACTCCGAGCAAACTAAAACCGAGTATTATGGTGTCCTCGCCTGCATCCTCTCTGGCGCCGGGCGAGCCACTGTCCAGTGCAAGCAAACCTTTCACGCCGAGAGCAAACGGACTGAAGCCGTCTCCGACTTCTTCCCCCGAAATTGGCATGCCATCCTTGATGTCCACTAGCAGCAAAACGGAAAGCAAGAGCTCTGATGATTCGGTAAGTCATCCAACTTTTGAATTTCTTCATAATCTTAATCGTCTGTTTAGACTGATCGTACCCCGCTTACGCCTCCATCTCACCATACTGCATCCTGGGCAAGATCCTCCTTGAACATCTCCGTGAAAGAATCTCCGCTACGCGGCCCTGACCCGGAGCATTTGAAGGCGGTGTGGTCACAGACTTCGAACAAGGCCGGATTGCATGCTGTTAATTCTCTTGAAGGAATCGCAGATGACTTGACAGCAATACCGTTTACTTTGCAGGATGTAAAGTCGGAGGATGGAGGAACGCCGCCACCGACCACCTCGATAGCGTCTTCTCGCATGTCGCTCCACGATGTGACCCGCGCCTTTCAGCAAGTTCCGTCTTCTTCGTCGAGTTCGTCTCTCCGACCACCCATTTCCCCCCATCGACATCCGCCCCCGTAGCCCGCCCTCCTCCGGCCTACTCCTATTCATTACCACCTCCCCCGAATCAGATGATGCGACCGAATTACGGACCTTACTCACCGATGATGAGCTCGCCGAGCCCAACCATGATGTATCCCATGGCACCAAGTCCCGTCCCTGCTCGGATGGGGGTAGGGGTCAACGGGATGGGAGTCAACGGGCATGCGCCGCTGTATAGCCAGCCAGTATGGATGGCACCACAAAATCATGGCGGCATGATGCGCCCCATGGGCTCGCCGTACCCTCAAATGATGCCCTACCCGTCACCTGCCGGCTCACCGATGTATGCGCCGCAACAACCACAGCCCATGCAGAACCCGCAGCAGCAGCCTAACGGCCCCGAGGACGGAGCATGCCGTCGGTGATGAGCCCAGTTATGCCTCATCAGAACGTTATGTACCCAGGAAGCCCCATCCTGATGCACACCCCTCCCATGCCTGTTGGTTATATGAATATGCCGGCCGGTCGGGGCCAAACGGGAAACCACAACGGTCATCCACCAATTCAGCCCCGCAACAGCAGCAGCAGCAGCAGCATCCTCAACATCAGCCGAACGGACATCCAATGCATACGACCGGTTACAACCCTGTTCCCCCACCTCTTTCGTGCGACCAACCTGTAGCCGTTGCTCTGTTTATTCTATCGCATTTGTTTTTTGTGTTGTACATATGGTACATAGTTTTAACAATTTATTCTCTTCTTTCTGCTGCCTCAAAAAACGGATTGAAGAAATTAAGTTTTCCATTGCATTACATAGGTATTACTTAAATAAGCGTCTAAGGCTTGATCTAAGCTGCTAGCTGGACAGCGCGCTCGGCGGCCTCATCTAAGCTATCGAAAGCGATGATCTTGAGACCCGACTCCTTGATCATCCTGCGAAATTTCAATGAGAATTTATTCGTTGAGTCGAAAGTCGTCTTACTCTTTGGCCTCCTTCTCCTTCGTCCCCTTCAGCCGAACAACCAAGGGAATGTTTAGCGCCAATTCTTTCGTGGCTTTGATAACACCTTCGGCGATGTAATCGCAGCGCATGATACCTGTGGAACATTAGCACATTGGCGAGAACGGAAGGATGACGGGGTTCATACCGCCAAAGATGTTGATGAAATGCTCTTGACTTTAGGATCTGCGAGCAGGATCTCGAAAGCCTTCTTGACGGTTTCGGGAGTTGCACCTCTACAGAACAAAAATTAGAACAATGTTCCGGACCAAAGAAATGGAAAGGCCTACCCTCCGACATCGAGGAAGTTGGCGGGGTTACCGCCATGCAGAGCAAGCACATCCATTGTCGCCATGGCTAGGCCGGCACCGTTGACGAGGCAGCCAACGCTCCCATCGAGTTTAATGAAGTTGAGGTTGGCTTTCTGAGCCTCCACTTCGGAAGGCTCCTCTTGGGAGATATCACGCAATGCAAAAATGTCCTGCTGACGGAACTCGGCGTTATCGTCGAAGCCAAACTTGGCGTCCATACTGTCGAAAAGATGAGTGAATGCAGACATCGGATAAACGAGAGTATTTACCAGAGTACGGCGCCGTCAGTGGTCTCCGCCATAGGGTTGATCTCGATTTGAGTCGCATCCTTTTCTTTGAAGATCTTGATGAGGTTAATGAAGATGTCCGCAGCCTGTCCTGGGCTGCATCTTTTAATCCCAACTTCGCAGCGACGTCCATGGCCTCCGGTTTGGTGAGACCATTCGCGAAGCTCACGGGGGTGGTTATAATAGCGTCGGGGTCTTTGGCGGCCACTTCCTCGATGTTCATACCTCCCTGTGCAGAGGCAACGAGAACGACGCCTTGAGAGACACGGTCATTGAGGACAGCGACATAGTATTCGTGCTTGGGAGTGCGGCGTTCAGCCAGCATGACCTAAATGCGTTAGTTCGGGACTAGTCCGACCCGACCCGACGTACAGCGTTGCAGATGCGACCAGCAGCTCCGGTCTGTTTTGTAATGAGCTTGGCCCCGATCATCTTGGACGCGTATTCCTGGGCCTGCTCTGGGCTGAGGGATGTTCAGCGATGATTTTTGGGACGCGTCGTGACATACCTGCTAACCATGTGCACCCCACCCTGGAAGCCGTTGTCAAACTTGCCCTTGCCCCGTCCACCAGCCAGGACTTGAGCCTTGATGACAAGCTCGTCTTTGCCTTGTCTGGAGATGAGCTGGACGCTCAACGTCACGCATCAAAATGACCGACCAAAATTCTTTGCAACATCGAAAGCCTCCTCTGGAGTCTTTGCCGCAATGCTCTTTGGTGTGGGTATCCCGTACTATTTTCCAGCAGCTCAACGCAGTGCGCAATAGACCGAGAGCAATACATACGGAGTTGAGCAGTGTCATTGATTGGTATTCATGAATTGAAAGAAAACGCCTCTGACCTGCAGACGCAGCCTGGACAAAACAATGAGTGATATTCAAAGAACCTAGCTGGACGTACCCGGGCAAGTGTGCCTGCTTTCCGCAGAGATGAAAGCATTGAAATCGAGACTGAAGGGCAAATTGATGTGATGGCGGTGCTACCTGTATAAAAGAGACGCCGTGACTATGAAAACAACTCAACCAGAACGAGACGACGAGAGCAACTCCCGTTTTCTCCCTGTCTCTCACTCGCGCGACGAGATTTCTGGCAGACGAACTCACACCTTGAGTTCGGTCGGCTCTCGACTGTGGGTTGCTCGAAATTAGGTGGCAGAAACATACTCTCTCTCTCTCCTCTGTACTGTAAATCCTGAGAAATCCAATTGATGGCCGATATGCGCTCAGGGTCGACATCGAGGCAAGACTGACGCCTCGCCTTCATCGCGTTCCACTCACTTACAATCTCGTGAACCTGCGAATGTCTTTCAGACTACCCCCACCATGCAGACAGCTCAGAGTTTCGCTGTTTCAGAGGACTCGCCAGAGACCTCGCTGGACTTCTTTCAAGTCTCTAGAATTGTCCTTCGCCAAGGTTAGTATGCAAAGTGGGATTTTCTGAACATGCAAATAACGCCGTTCCGCAGGGATCGACTTGTTGGACAATCATATTACATCTAATGACCAACTCACTGTCTATTCGCAAAATCTACCTGGTTCATCCATTGGTGCGCTTCTGTCTGATATAGTGAGCGAAAATGTCTAACTCTCTCCAGGCAAACACCTCCGTCATTCCAGAGACCACTTTGAACTCCTTTTGGATTGTATCAAGTCGCCTCCGCCCCATGTTCTCTCGTATGATGTGAGAATTCGCAACACACCCATGGAACAAGATCGCCATGCGGCCAGGGCTGCCCTCTTAGAAACCATACAGCACCTCGAAGAGGTCGTCCTAAGTGCTGACCCCAGGACCCCAATAACTCTCCAGGCCGTCACTCCTTTCCTACAGGAATTTGACACGTCCTTTGGTCGCGAGGTCAGTCAAGCAATAGCTATGATATTCTGAATGATCATTGCGTCTCCAGTTGTGGTTTGCGGGCCTTCATTGTGTGCACCATTGGTCAATGGTGCGCTTTCCTTCTTGTGTCGATGTTGCTGCTAATTCACCTACCAGGTTCGCGTCATCGCCGGAGAACTTGTCAGCCTACTATCTGCTCCTTGTATTATGTTTCTGATTTCCACTAGAACATCAAACTGGCGGATGACTTTGGATTCGCGCCATCTACTTTGGTGTACCGAGGTAAAGTGTCCTTTGACTACACCATCACCCAGCTTACATGTTTTCCAGGACGGGAGGCCCCGTTGGCAAGGGCCAAGCTATAGACATATAGATGCTTGAACCATAGTCTATACACGTTAATCCACCGTACGCGTTTTAATATTGCTTGTGTCCCTATAAGTTGCGGGGTGACAGGTCATTGTTCCGAATGGAATGCAGTGTACGGGGAAATTTTGAAATCTGACTTACCCTTGAAAACTCCCTCGACATTTTTCTGCACATACAATTTTTTCATATCCCGTGACCCGTCGTGACCTAACGGTGCTAGACGCGTTTGTCATTAACCTTTCTTTGAATATTTGCTATGGACCGACCTGTTACCCGCCGCCTCGCCAGAGCACCTCATCGGCCCTCCAGTTGACACCGGAGCAAGTGAAACAGGTCGAAATTAATCGTTTGAAAGCAAAGGCGAACCAGAGGCAGCGGGAAGAGGAGGCCACCGCAAGCACCGTCCCTAATGCGAACAATAAACGGCCCATCTCTGTCATCCCTGCAACATCCAACTCACCCACCGCACCCGGACCGTCGAAAGATAGGCCTCTGCACCGAGACTCGCGGCTCGGGAAATACTTTGACTATGATCTGTCGAAAATGGTCAACTCGAAGGGTGGGTTTCTGATCGAGGACGGCAAGGAGGTCGACGAGGACATGCTGCGGAAGGAAAAGGAGCGGGAGCGGGAGCGGATACAGAAGAACATGGAGCCGGGTACGTGCGCCCAATACGGCGGAATCGCTCACTCGCTATAACGCGCTGCAGCTGTGTTTCTGGATCCGGCATTGAACCCAAAGTGTAGGGAGTGCCAATCCATTTCCATTGATCACAACTACAGAAAGACGTTTGGCTGTCTGGTGTGCAAGACGTGCCAGAACGACCACCCGGAGAAATACAGTCTGCTAACGAAGACGGAATGCAAGCAGGACTATCTCCTGACGGACCGTGCGCTTGTGCTCCTGGTCCCCTTGTCTGACCGTCTCATGCCCCTCTAGCTGAGCTCCGCGACGAAGAGCTGCTACCGCATATGCTCAAGGCGAACCCGCACAAGTCGACCTATTCCAACATGATGCTGTACGTGCGGTACCAGGTGGAGGAGTTTGCGTGGAAGAAGTGGGGATCGCCGGAGGCACTGGACGCGGAGTACGAGCGGCGAACGGCGGAGAAGAGCAAGAAGAAGAACCGGAAGTTCGAGGAGGGCTTGCGAGATCTGCGGCGACGGACGAAGGAGTCTGTGTGGCAGCGTAAACAGGACGAGGAGCACAAGCACGTCTTCGGTCCGATACAGGCGCGAAGGGGGGAGGCCGGGCAGCAGGTTTGTCACGAATGCGGGTTCACTGTCGACTTTGAGGAGTTGTGAGACGTGGTTGAGATCACTCTGTGCAAGCACCGAACGATGGTTGTCCGGCGTTTATACGAACCTCGAACGAGCGTGTTTGGAGGTCGTCTCGCTTTGAACGCTGCGTAATCCATAGTATAGGAGACCTTCAATTCGAATGATATTCACGCATCTATTAGAGGTGGAGTTCACGGAAGAGTTCTCTTGATCAGATACTTATTTTCAAGGCTGCTACAGCGCCAGACCGTCTTTCGTGTCCTAGCGGCTGAAATGTTTCACAATGGCAGTGACAAAGTGAAACCGGGTTGATCGTACCGTCGGAAGTCCCGGAAATCACATTGCCGGGTCTCTCTTATAAAACCTCTGGAAATGTTGCAGCAACCCTTTTTTACATCTAACCTTTCTCTACTCCTCAAATGGCTGCCAGGGAATCCGCAGAATGGCACGAGCAGATCGCTACTGCCCTGGAGGTTGAGCGCTTGGACGTTGACTTGTTTCGCTCGAAACTCTCTGGCTGCCAACACGCGCGCGGGGCGTCTTTGGAGGGTAGGCACGCCAGTAGAGTCCAAATTTTTTTATCTGAATGCCTCGGTCAACAGGCAGGTCATAAGTCAAGCTCTTGTGGCCGCCACCAACTCTGTGGATCCTGCGTTCGGTCTACATGTAATTTCTCAGATTCTCGCCGCAGCTGACCGCACTAACAGAGCCCTCTGCAGTCCCTCCATGTACGTTCCCGGCGGCTTGTTATCCTGTCCAGGTAACCAATAAACAACCTTGCGCAGTGCTACTTTCTCTCAAGCGCGTCCGCGGCCACGCCGATCGTGTACTTTGTCGAGCGGCTGCGCGACGGGCGGTCGTACCTCACGCGCGCGGTCAAGGCGCTGCAGAACGGGAGCATCATCTTCATGATGATGTGCTCGTTCCAGAAGCCCGAGCCGTGGCAGCCGTCGCGCGCGTGGCGCATGCCCGTCGTGCCCCCGCCGGAGGAGTGCCGCCTCGAGGAAGACCGCTACGCAGAGGCTGCGGCCGAGGCGGGCGTGCACCCCAAGATCCAGCAGATATATCGCGAGTTTATTACTGTGCGTGTGCGCGCCGACACGCGCGCCTTCAGTCATCCTGATTTTGTTTCTTGCCTGTATGCAGGATAGGCAACGGAGCCCGATTGCGATCAAGCTCGCGGTGCAGAACGACACGTCGATGCCGGGTATGACGCGCGTCATGTACTGGATGCAGGCGCGCGACATTCCCGAGTACGACGCGCCGTTCCAAAAGGTGGGCCTCAATGCCTGATCCGATACATTAAATTATAACGCGCCCAGTGTATTTTGGGCTACATCTCGGATCACAATCTGTGCGTCCCCGCATATAGTGCTATAAGAAAGAGATTGACTGCGTTGCAGGTTGAGTGCGGCGTCCCATGCGTTGGGCCTTCAGCGCTTCGGCAAGGGCCCCAACGCCACGAGCATGACGGTATGCGCGACTTGTATGTCGCCGAATTTAACTGACGCGTCCTCAGTCCACGATCGACCACTCGATATGTTTCTACGAGTAAGTGCATTGTGCGTCGACTTGTTGATAGCATTCTGATTCTGTCTTGCAGCGACGGATTCGACTGTGGCGACTGGCTGTTATACGTCGTACGCAGTTGCACCCTTTCCATATTAATATCTTATCAAAGAGGTGCAACAGATGGCCTCGCCCGCCGCCGGAAATGGGCGCAGTATTGTGTATGGACAGGTATGTCGGCGTCCGCTTGTGATCCAATAATACAACTTAGTTGCTGTCTCTAGCTTTATACGCGTAATGGAACGCTTGTTGCGGTTACGACGCAAGAGGGGGTGGTGCGCGCTGATATACGAGGACCGGAGAAGGCGAAACTTTAGAGTACAATAATCTCGGTACTAATTGATATAATAGCCAATAGCTCACAGGTCTCGGCCGGTCCACGGTGGTTCTCAAGCACGAAGATAAGACAGAAAGATACGAATCATCACACCGGATGTTATTCCTTAGATGGATGGATACAGTAGGGAATATGACTGTACGGGACCGAGAACCGGCGCCGAAACGTATTCCAAGCATACTTTTGAGTGTAAATCTCGATACATGGACAGGCATGTGTGCATGTGCGGGAGGGGCGATTTAGGACTAGAGGAGGAAAATGCGGATAATGCTAGAGCGGATGCGAGTATGTAGTGAACAGTGTGCGCAAAGAGATCTAGTTTTTCCGGCGGAATGAGCATCCTAAACGCGAAAGAGTCAGAACGAGTCGATGTGGGGGTAGACAGACAAGACGGACCCTCGGTCAGCCGTGCTTTACCACCGGTGGGTTGGCACAGGACGCTGGCGCACGAGCCGCAAAGAACAACGGTGTGTGCGTGGGAGAAGACGGTGGTGATGGTGAAGCAGCCTGCAGCCAATGGATGGTCAGGAATGCACAGAAATCGCGGGGAGTTGGAAGGAGGGCGTACCGGGGCATTTGACATCCATGAAGTAGGAGTTGGGGGATTGTACGAGGCGCTTGAGCTTGTGCTGGCGCTTTTCAAACTCAGCGGAGGGGTTGAGGAGGTCGACGGCGAGAGTCTAGAGTAAGATGAGCGGGCATTGGGGACAGAGGACGGGGAAAGGGCGTACCATGGTGGATGAGTTTTGGAGGCGCGAAGAGCGAAGAGCGTGGGAAACGATATAGTAGCGGAGTTGGATTTTAATATCATTTCGGCACGCGGTGCCGAGGTTACTTGAGTCGATAAATGCGACTCGAATCTATGCATTATTCGACTCGAATGAAGGGTTCGGGGCCGTCTAATATTTCTACCTGAATATAACTTGGAATCTAGCCATGTACACGTCTCGAGGAGTCCAAGGAATTTGAATTGCAACCGTCGGCCGAGTTCACAACAAAAGGTCCCCTATAAGTTCCTGTCCCACGCGTTTTGAGATCCTTTCAAACAGCGCAACAGATGTGATACGCCAAGCAACGCGTCCCATTACAAAAGAAATGGAGAAAT
The DNA here is from genome assembly GCA_029378395.1 of Mycena leptocephala. Classification (NCBI taxonomy): domain Eukaryota; kingdom Fungi; phylum Basidiomycota; class Agaricomycetes; order Agaricales; family Mycenaceae; genus Mycena; species Mycena leptocephala. The sequence goes on from JARJLF010000152.1 coordinate 206,506, forward strand.
ACAAAGGATCCTATTTGGGCATAAGAGGCTGGCAAACGTAAAGCATAAAAGAGCTGCGAACGTAAGCCACAGCCACATCCCATGCTCTATTGTCCTTACTGGCCTTGTCTGTTTCTGGAACCGCTTCCATTCCCACTCCCGGGCTGTATAAAGGCCTCCTAGTACTTGTGCAATCCTTAGGTTCCGGCTCTCCCTTCCCCTCTCTCGTCTACTTCCGTGTCTCATAGGTCCGTTTCTGATTCACTTAGGGGTATTTATAAACCTGCTAATCCAATATTTCCTCTTCAGACCACTCACCCACGACCGTCCCGTTAATTTGCATTCCCTTATAAGCTTATTTCCATCCCATCGCTCTCACTCGCTCTCTCACGTCTCTCGGTCTTGTCTTTCATCTCTCTCCATCTCTATCGTCTTCCGCGCGCATATATACCGCATCTCAACTCTCCATCGCCGGACGATCATCTTCGCTTGTCTAATACAATGTCTGCTTCATCCAGCCTCTCTGCCACAGTCGCCCACGCCGTCTCCTTTTTGACCCGCCCTCTTCTTAAATCATACGCCCCCGCCACCATCGTCAAGCTCCAGCTCGTTCTCGAGGCCAATCTCACCGCCCTCTATGCTCCCTCCTGGGACATGTCTCAGCCCCTGCGTGGCTCCGGTCGCCGGTGTCTCACCCTCTCTCCCAACTGCCTGCCCCCTCGCGCCGTCTACGCCGCTTGCATCGCTGCAGGCGTACAGTGGTTCGACTGGGCTGGCCTCCTCGGCGGCCGCGAGCTCGACTTTTTCGTCGACCCCGGCTGCGTGTCCATGCGGCTCGATCGCAAGGGCCAACTCGTCACCATCTGGGCAGATGAGATCCCCTCCCCGACCGTCGTGAAAAGACCATCTGTCTTTGGCGAGTCGCGCATTCAGGCTTCCATCAACCAGCAGGTTACAGCACGCGCACGCGCGTACGCCGCCCAGGAGCACAGCAAAACAGCTGCCCAGCAGCTGTTGGAGGAGGACTCGGAGTCTGACGAACAGATCTTCACCATGATCGCCGATGAGATCCGCGCCCCGACGTGGATGACCCCTATCCTCGCAGAGTTCCCCAAACCGCGCTCGCTCTCCCCCCTCTCCGCCATCTCCTCCCACTCCCGCTCCAGCTCTCGCTCGTCCAACTCGAGCTCGGGCTTCTCCTTCTCGTCCGCCGAGTCCTCCCACTCCTCGGCCTCGAGGTCGGGCTATTCGTCCGCCTCGGCCAAGTCCTGCGACGAGAACACCCGCCCGAAACAGTCGCGCCGCGAGCGCGCACGGCATGCAAATGTCTTCATCGACACTTCCAAGAACGAGGTGACCCCTTACGACGGCGGCAAGACAACCGTCCTCACAGGGGGAGTCATGCTCGGCGGCCCCAAGAAGGCTGCCCCCCGTCCTGAGACCCACGGCTGGCGCTCGGCACCCATGCGCATCTAGACGCATGGCCAGCGCTCTTTCACTCCTTCACACGTCTTTACGATAATTTCCAGACCCTCCCACGCCCTTCACGAAAAGCTGCAGATAACATAACATTAACATCAACGACTCTGACAGACATTCGCATTTTTGCATTATTGACACTACTCTACATGGTCTTTTTTCTTCTTTTTTTGGCACTTCAACCCGCATTTGTAATTTGTGCTCTCATCACTCACTTGTTTTTTCTAGTTCATTTCCGATGTGTAGCACCACCGCTTGTACACCCCCGAGTTACCGCACTCGCTGGGCTAGCTTAATTTCGTTTAATAGTTTCTGGCGCAGTGCGCGCCATGATAATACTTTATTGTTTTACGTAGCTTGTACCTCTACCGTATAATTTTGCCCTACGCGGCCTGGTGTATATCACGAATAAAAACCGTCTGCATTCTCTCTTCTGTGCGAAATTGAATTGCGAACTTGAACTTGTTGGGCGACGATGATGCTGATGGAAAAAATTGGTTCCATGCATTAATCAACTGCGCGCCTGGCTTCGGTAACCAGCGACGACGATCTCTCTCGCGCGGCCGCCGAGAGCCCGAGCCATGGAATTTGCATTTAATTTTGTCGGCGTGCGCGGGAAAATATGCTTTCAGCTCTTCAAGCTTCAAGCTCAAAGTTCGAGTTCGAGTTCCTCGTACGCGAAACATCCTTCAAACACTGGCAGGTGCGACGGCGGCTCGTTCAAGGACCTGATAGTGGTATATTTGGCCGGGGACTCTGATCTTCCAAAGTTCAAAGTTTTCATTTGTCGCCACGTCCGACGATGGTCGGAATGAGGGTCCTTTCTCGCTGGGGGTCTTTTCTGGTGCCCTACCAGCGAAAGAGCGAAGATATAATTGGCAAGAGAACTTCATCGTCGATGGTCGACCTCGATCGAGGACAATTCTGCCAAGATCGTTCCTTGAATATGCCTGGCACAATTGTCTCCGTACTCCGCGTCCCGGGATCCGCTACTCGTTGATTGGTCCCCAATAATTGTAATTTTGCGCGGAAGACGTCGTCAGCTTTGTCGTCACCGAGTCCGGAATTGGTAATTCAAGAATGTATCCTTGATTTCAAGCTCAGCGAAGGTTTGACCTGTGGGGTCTTAGCTGGTTTGGCCCGACTGCAGGAGACTGCGGCGTGGGCTCGACAGATTCTATGTTGCTTGGACCGCAACTATCCCGACAGGAGCCATCTCGAGGTATTGGGCCCTCAGCGCATGGTGTTGTCTCTCAGTCGCTTGGGCCTGTTGTCTCGTCTATACAACGTTGGTCTTCATGTATACGGATCTCTGCCTCAGCTTGGAACTTGAGGTGGTGTCTCTTCTGTGGCTCATATTGTTTCTCGAGGGAGATTACGGTCGGAGACCAGAAATGAGCTTCGTGGGCACCCATACGACCGTAATACGTCGCTCACCGCGTACAGCACATTAACCTGCGCCGTAGCCAAGTCGCGGGACTCGACGAGGTTGTCTTCGTCTGCTGGCGCGTACTTTTTTCTATTGGAAACTGGCTGAGGATTTGTGGGGGCTTGGAGTCCTGCGCCGACGCGTCGATGTGGAGGTCAGTGTCGCCGGTAATTCAAGGCGCTGCGTTGGGGCCAGTGGGCAGCGGTTTTGCGTCGGTTCGGCCAGGTTCGGCCTCGGTGCTCGCACTTAATGTTTCTTTACCCCGGAGAATGCGATGATATGCCTGGCGACTCGACGAATTTATATGGCCATAGACTTGCAAGCTTTCGGTGCTGCCAGTGGAGAGAAGACGAAGGCGAAAAGCCCGGGCCTTGCTGTAACGTCCACCTGGTGAAACCCGAACTCGATTGGGTGACTTCGGGCGGCCCAGCAATGAGGAAACCAGTGAGACTTTGTGGGGTGCACGTCATTTTACACAGTGACTGCCCAGCTCTATGACTTGTCCATGACCGAGAGGATCGACACAGGCAAATGTATGACGGGTGCGGCGCCCGCGAAAACGGTAGGTACCCGTTGGAAAACATATAGGTACATCTAGATCATGATTGGCTCCACTGTTCTGCCGCCGTGCCTACTCGCTGGTTTGCTTGTCTAGGCAAGCAGCTTGAGATTGCTTCTCCGGCCGTGCCTCTGAAATATGTGCGGGCCCCACATTTAGCTGATGTCGTCATGTAATATCTCCCTGACTCCAAAAATCGAATTTGCTATTTATTTACCAACTACATATTCGAGCTGCTCTACAGCCGTGCATGATTTTTTTCCAGACACGAACGTAGACGCGTGTAGTCAACCTTCAGCTCATTATAGCTATCGTGAACTTTGACCAAGAGTGGTAACAAGTCTCCGGCGACTCCACCAATAAAACAATATAACACTGGATCGACGTCATGTTCGGTTGTGGTGACTGCGCTCCTCTTTCCAAGCGAAGCCACCCCGCAATGACGAAGTATAAAAGAGAGAGTATTTCACCTCATTCCGGAAAGCCCACCCAACCTCCGTTCAAACATATCCTTCTGCACCATGACTGCCCTCACCGTCGAACAGAAGAAAATACAATACTCTCGACAGCTATACGCATACACACAAAACCAGTGCAACGCCGTCCGTAACAGGATGGCCGGGGGCAAAGTCCTGACCAAGGGGAGTCGGACATCCCCGCCATCGTCAAGTCCGGAAACCGGGTCTGAGGAGGAAGATCTGCGAACCCCGAAGCCAGAGGGCAAAGGTCAGTTCCACACTGATGCGCTCTCGCTGGAACCTGATTTACAAAGTACCTTTACAGGGGTCGGCCTCCGCAAACGTGTCAGCAAGGCGTGGAGACGGCGGTAAGACGCAATTCTAATACCACGACATATATCCCGGAACGACGGAGCTGTGAGTGCGACGTTCTTCCACGCGGCCTGGCGATTTTGACGCCAACGATGCTCGCGACAGTGTTCATAATGTTCAAGCTCCCACAGAATGTAACTGCAAATCAGTCCTGTAGCATAGGCGGCCGCGTGTGTTTTGTTCGCATTTCTTGTACCAATATCTTGCACATCCTTTAGTTGCTTTTGTCTGGAGACCCAGTCCTAGCAAAAACCATAGAGTTCGGTCAGAGAATTCGACGCGTATGATATGACGCGGTCATTTGAACGCGAACTTGTCGACAGCAATAAGTAATGATGTCACTGCGGATAGCTGTGGGGCGGGGTGGCCAACCGTAGTTCGGAAATCGAGTTCGGAGTCTGATTATTCGGGTATGACCGAATAGTTGAGAAATCATTGCATGAGATGGACCAGAAACGCGAAAGGCTGTTATAGAATCGTACTAAGTATGTGTAGGGAAAGCCTGAGAAACTTGAACCAGCACGCTTCGCACGGTGCACGCTTGCACGCCAGTCACGGCACGGCACGCCGTGACACGGCGATTTCCCGAGGCCCTGATTATTCACAAGTTGTTCGAGGAAACTATTCAGGCCGGGTGGAGTAGCGATCTGTCAGTGAGCCGGGTCGGGGCAGAGCGTCGCGTCCCAGGTGTTTCCGGTGTAGCAATTGGTGGTGCTGTTAACGGAGTGGAGCCAGCGCCAATTGGAGTCCAAGCCACACTCGCTGTATTTTCTTGACGCGATGTCCAGCCAAAATTAAGTACAGAGGACCTAGCAAAACCTATATTATATGAATGAGGCGGTAAGTAGTGCGGCGATAGAGGGCGTAAAGAGAAATGGGTTGATCGGAATTGCCGTGCGAAAGCAGTCCCGCTTCCCCAAAATTTCAGCCCTTCCTGAGCTCTCTTGTCCTTGGGCAAACGCGGAATCCTGTCGTCTTGCTATTGCTTTGGGAAATGTTTCGTTCCGTTGCCTGTGTGCCGAGGCGATTTGGCAGGACTCTCGCTACACATGCATCCTCTCCGGTTTCAGCAGAGACATCGCGACGGACTTGGGCCAGACAAGAAATTCAAGATCTTTATGACACTCCCCTCCTTGACCTTGTCTTCCGTGCTGCTTCGGTCCACCGCCAACATCACGATCCAAGCAAAATACAGCTCTGTACACTGATGAATATTAAGAGTACGCCTTTTCGAACCATTTGATTGTTGACCGACCTTTTTTGAAGCCGGAGGATGCACGGAAGATTGCAAGTAGTCCATGTGTATTCTAACATACTTCTGATGAACCCACAGGCTCATATTGCTCCCAATCCTCTCGGTATTCAACCCCGACTACTGCATCGCGTCTGGTTGAGCTAGAACCTGTGCTGGAAGCCGCTCGGAAAGCGAAGGAAAACGGCAGCACACGGTTCTGCATGGGTGCGGCCTGGAGAGACCTCGCAGGGCGCAAACGCGGCTTCGAGAGGATTTTAGACATGGTCCGAGAGGTCCGCGGGATGGGAATGGAGGTGTGCACAACTCTTGGAATGCTGTCACCGGAGCAGGCTCGGCAATTGAAAGAGGCGTGAGGGAAACTCATTGTATTTTTTCCCGATGCCTGACTTCATGCAGCGGACTAACGGCGTACAACCACAATTTGGACACGTCGCGAGAGTTTTACCCGCAGGTGTGTGCTTTTCGAACTTTCCTTCAAATCACCTTAGTCCTATAGGTAATCACCACGCGATCGTACGATGAACGCCTAGACACGATCACCGCTGTTCGGGACGCTGGTATCAGCGTGTGCTCCGGTGGTATACTAGGACTTGGGGAATCCGACAAAGATAGGGTTGGCCTGATCTGGGAGGTTGCCAAGTATGTCGAAAGATTATATTCTACCTCAGGTCTAATGTCGTCTAGCATGCCCGAACATCCCGAGTCTTTTCCCGTCAATGCCTTGGTTCCTATCCCTGGAACACCGTTAGAAGGAAACGAGGTAAGGTTTGATAGCCAAGCTTATTTTCGAAGGCTGAACATCTTTAGGCTGTTAAATACCACATCCTCCTCCGCACAATTGCCACTGCCCGTATCGTATTACCGACGACAATTATACGACTGGCTGCCGGCAGAAACACTTTGGCAGAGTCTGAGCAGGCGATGTGTTTCATGGCTGGGGCTAATGCAGTGTTTACCGGGGAGCAGATGCTCACAACTCCTTGTGTGTATATTTCATGCCATTTTTTGAACATCGACTAACTCATTTTTTTATCTTACAAGGTTCACCATGGGATGAGGTGCGTTGGCACTTTCGCGATCTCTAAGTTATTGATTGTTTTGTTTGCAGGATAAGGCAATGATGGGCCGCTGGGGTCTTGCAGGAATGCAGAGCTTTGAGCAGGTCAGCGTTGCTCAAAAGGAAGGCTTCAACCACAGCAGCTCTGGTGTAGCTGCTGAAGCTGCAACATCTTAGATAGAATTAGATGAATGTATTTTATGCCTGCTTTGACATTCTAGACAGAGTTGTCTTTGAAAACCTATTAGTGAATGGTTTCGAACTTTCGGTTTGAGTGAAGACTTGCCTCCGGCCAAGTCCGGCCCGATTGAACTTCACATTGGGGTTTGTTTTCGGGTGTTTATCTGGTCTTTCAGAATACGCGATGTCCACCAGCGACGCTCGACCACTTACAAATGGCAAGCGACGCGCAGAGGAACCTTCGTATGTCTTTCGTGAGCTTCTTCTACCTCCGTCGAACATCTCGCTTGTTAGATTCCCGGTGCTCCCATTGAGCGACCAAAACTACTGGTACTACCCGTCCCAAGGGCATGATTACGACGAAGACGACGACGACGACGAGGATACCGTCGGTGCATTTGGTGGTGGGAATTGGGGTGCTAAAACCAAGAGACGCGCCAGGTGGGCCCGCCGGGGCAAAATCACCTCCTGGGGTCCAGGTGTTGGTGAATGGGAGGTGCGTTTCGACGGTCTTTCATTCATTCAACATGCTGATTTTTCACAGGAAGAAGACCGTGCTAGAAAGCGCATGAAGTTGTTACTTCCGCAGGAACGACGCTCCCTATCACCCCCGGCCCTCCCCCATCTATCCCGTTCTGTGTCGCCTCCAATACAGTCGCCTTATCCGCCTCCAACCTCCCAACACCTCAGTTATTCGTCCTTTGTTATGGACAAGGCGGTCACCCACACCTTCCGGTCGAATCTATTGGACGAACTAGAACATGCTACGAACGGGCTCATTGAAGGGGAGGGAACGATGCGCAGAGCACTAGGCAGACTATGGCAGGTAATCAGCGAGGAAACTGACGCGTCCACTGTTCCGACGGTGGTGCCGAAGCAAGAGGACGACGACGAAGACGCGGATGAATTGGATGAGGTTGCAAAGCGAGTCGCACGAGCACCCGACCTCACCGTTGCCGCGCACAAATTGTTTTTGTGGTCATTTGCCAATGGCGGTGGTCCGCCGGTCTACGAGCATTCGCATTTCGCATCTCCCGAGACACAGCTCGAGGGACTGGAAAAATCGCTGTCGACACTCCGAGAGTTACAAGACGACGGCCGGGAGTATACCGAGCGGCTGGAAGAGATCAGAGAGGGATTAGGGGATGTCAGAGCACAGCGGAACGGGATATGGGGATTTGTTCGAGAAAAAGCGGTGGAAGAGTTGAAGGAGGTTGCGTACTCGACAATCATCTAGTGTACTATGTGGGGTAAGTAATATTGGAGCGCCACCCACATCACAGATGCTCTCGTCACAGCCAGCGCCAGCGACAACGTTTTACTCTACCTTTTCTCCTCTTTGCCCACGCTGACCAATTAGCCGCCGAAATATTTTCTCCTTTTCCACGTTGCTTCCTCGATGGCTTTGCCAGACGTATCTCGTCTGACCATCCATGATCCTGATCCTGGGCCAAAAATGAACGGTGTGCCTGACCGGTATCCCCTCAAGTACAGAGAGTATGTGCGATCCATCCCGTATGGTATCGAACCAGACAGCAAGATGGTCGAGATGCTCAACTTCATTGTCTTGAGACTAAGACAGTGTTGTGTGGCTCGCGACTACGAGGTTGGTTTCCTCTCGGCTCGGCCAGATTGAGCACGCTAACTGTGTGCTGAAAGGTGGGGTTCCTCCAATGGGACTCGATGTTGTCCTACTGGCATATGTTGAAATATCCAATACCGAAGGTGGTCGAGACTTTTGCTGGAGATGCGTTAACGTTGACTGGGTCGTCGCAGGAAACCCGCATCGAGCTGGCAAAAATTTATTGGTACTTGAGGTACAAGAATACTTTCAAAGTGCTCAAGTCGTGCAGCTGACCTTTCGTAGTACCACTCCTGGCATGCCCAGTCAGGTTATGGCAACAGCAGCCGATGGATTCAAGTCTTTGACGGAGAGCCGCAAGAAAATATCCATAAAGGATATGCGACTCCCATGGCGGCCCATCTATGATATCCTTTCGCAGGACTTGTTTTTAACTCGAAGGCAGTTTGAATACACGTGTGTTATCCTCCGCATTTCATCCACACGACCTTACATATCACCTCCTAGACAACTCCCTTGGGTCATGGGTTATATTGCCGCGAATTCACGGAGGTTCTTCCATCCTGCCGCGACAAATGAAATGCTTTCCGTCTTCGTTCCTCTCCTCAATGGGACGGACTTGGATGTAAGCACCTTTCTTCATCTCCCAAACCGTCACTAGTTCTGAGCAGTTTCGCAGTACGTTCTCGCCGCCCAATTTTATATGCTCAATTTCCTCCCTCTGACGCATCCGCAAACATATTTGCCCATGCTATTCAGAATATGGGAGTCAATTAACAGCTACATGTTTGATGAGAGAATGCTCGATTTCCTCGCAAGCCTCGTAGAAATTCATGTCGCATCTGATGTCAGTGATCCTCGTAAGGCCGCCGAACTGCCGGACGATGCAAAATCAGAGGGTGAAGGCCGACCCCAGTGGTCCGAGGACGACCTCAATACGACCTCGAGCTGGCCAGGCATATACAAGGACGTTGGTGTGTTTACTGAGCATGAGTGGAGCTTGTTGATGTGCAAATGCATCAATTCCATGGAAATCCCTCTCGCGGACGGAGGGTCTCTCACCACCGGCCCATCTGCCGACCGCTACGTAGCGGCTGAGATTGGGCGGTTGCCAAAACCGGAGTGGCGAATCCGTTTGTCTTTTCTTTGCGAAACGCAAGGCCATCTCTGATACACTCGAAACAGAATCGCTGGCTCGCATTATAGTTTACTCTATGGCCCTAGATGGGATACCCTCCCCCGCCTCCAATGCACCCAGTCCCATGTTCACTCCTGTCCCTTCAGGAATGACTACACCCCGAATTCCTACCAATTCTTTACGAGATTATCTCTCCGCCCCTCTGACCAGGGCTGGGCCTCTCCCATCGAAACATAAAACGTATCTCGCGGGATCAAAGGCGCTAGACTCTTTGTCCCAAATAATAGCCTCGACTGAAAGCTTCTTCCACCCGTCGAATTCTGGGCCTTTCACAGCCGATGTATGTATCTGCTACGGTTTTTGGACTTTAGGGCCGATATATCTGCAAGTACTAACAAAGACCTCAGTTGGCTGCCTTCATCAAATACATAGCGTACGACTTCAATCGACGTATATTATTTCCCATCGTCGTACCCGAATCAGCTCTCATAACCTGTATAGGCTGGCTTGAGGAGCAACAGCCCGATTGTAAGACACCAAAGGTATGTATTCTGCGCGCGCGGGCGCTCAAACTAATGTTCGTTTCGTAGAGTCGTCGACTTACTCGACAGATGAGGCGAGAACTCGTCAAAACGCTGCGAACTGTTGCATTTTTGGCGATGTTTTCCGAGGATTCAACGACCGTGAGCAACATACAAAGCTGCCTCAAGTCCATGAGTGTTATGGAACCTGACCTTATCTTACACCCTATTCTGGAGAGAGCAGTACCAGCATTAGAAACTCTTATCGAGGTTTGTCATGACATAACACTAAGGTTTGTTATTACTGACTAGATCTCGTTGCATAGACTCAACGAACCATTGCTGTCATTAAGGCTCTCGGAGCAGTTGCCCCAGCCATTGTTTCGCGCAAGGTGTATTATCCAGGTGCCAAGCATCTCGTTCCTATTTTGCAGCTCTTGATTCCGGGGATCGATTTGGTATGTTGGTCGTCAATTTCTACGTGCCCGAGAATTGATTTGAGACTCAGAACGATCCAACCAAAACGGTATGGTGTAAATTTCTGCCCGGGAGATGCAGGGGTTGATTTGGTGTAGTTGCATACGACAGAGTTCCTCGTGGAGATATCTCAGTACATCATGTTCGCTGACACGATGCCTGCCAATCGGGACCCCGACTCCACTTCCCGGGCTGCAACCCCACCGTCTCTGATCCCTTCATTTTTCATGGATGATCTGCAGTCGGACATGGAATTTCCTCGGCTGTCCGACAAAGAGGAGGACATGTTGGTGCAGGTGCGAGAGCACTCGTGTTCATGACAATCCACTAAATTGTCTTAGGACACGACCGGAAGTTTCGCTGACTGGGTGACTCAGTTCATTCGGCGTGTTTATCAGCTACAGGAAAACCTTCCCGAGGAAGGAGGTGGCGCATCCGAAGGTGCCCTACATCGTACTCAAGGTTTCCATCTCTAACTCGGATATTTTCCAGTTCAAGTCGTCGATGCTGTTGGCCGTGCTTGTCAAAGCATTTGTGCTCATCTTTCGGAGCCCCTATATGATCTCGTCCTCAACATGGTCTACGACTATGCGAGCACCAATGTTCGCGCAAATGCCGTTCGAGGAGTCCACTTGTTAATCGAGGCTTTGGCGAACGCCGATCCCGTCAAGTGCTTAGCTAAATTTTTTCCGCTGTGCGAGCGAAACATCAGGATCGAATTAGAGAACGGCGCCAGCTCACTTCGGACCACATCGGTATCATCACCAATCCCATCCGATGCCACTCTGCATTGGCGTTCGTTCATTCAATCTGCTTTTAAATTAATACTGATGTCCTATCCCAGATCTCGCGATTTTACGAGGGTGTGTTTACAAGTAAGCGCGATCGTTCTCTCAGTGTCTCGCATCCCTCTCGTGCATATTTCCCTCCTCCCAGACATTTCCCGCTTTTATTTCATGCTAACGCTTGTTCACCCAGCGATGGCAACGCGGTCGGTGTCCTTTTGTTTGGCTGTCACGTGATCGCTCTTAAACTTCGATTTTCTTTCGACAGGTCCTCGCGTACAAGGATCAACTCATTCCCTTGCTAAAGCTCCTTCACGAAAAAACGTTTTCCAATCGAGGTTTCGCGTGGAGTGGCAAGTTACTGGCCAACTGCTTGCTGAGCGCGTCCTCTCCTCTTCCCTTTCTCACATTGAAGCTGACGGTCGAGTGTAGCATTGACGCACACTTATCCACTGGAGAACAAGTTTGTCAATCCAGACGAATGGAAGAGTGATGGTGGGTTTTCCGCACGATACTTGTCAACTTCGGAGCTGAATTTTACCTCTAAAGAATTCCGACGGAATCATCATCTGTACTGGGGAAAGGTGTACAAGTCGGAAGAAGTCAAGGTGAGGGAACTTAATACCATGAACGTGTCTTGAACTGAATCCCCGCTACTCTTAGGTTTCTTGGCACATTCCAACAACTGAGGAAATAGATTTTACCATCCAGATCTTCAAGGAATTGGTCGAGCCAACATTGGACTTGCTTCTCCAACTCCTGAATCCCGGTACGTCTTCGACAATGCGTATTGTCCTCCGTTATCTGAGACACTGCTAGGGGCGACACGAAACGCTGTTTGGTCCAACGATTTCTGCCGGTGAGAACTACACTAGTTCCCAGGTTGCCAGATAACTTACTGCCGCAATCTTGTAGGCACCTCTCTTTCGTCAGCAATGCCTTCTCAGGTATACCCACGTTGATTAGGGATGCCTTCAACCCAGAGGCTCTTCGGGCCGCCATGCCGACCGGTGATATTCTGTGAGCAAGAAGTTCCTCTGGATTACATCGTCTCAAACATTCGCAGGCATGAAATTGAAGAGATGATGTACGCAAACGAATATCGCTATGAAATTTTTTAATTTTTTTTTTCAGTGGCATTATCGAGCCTTTAAATTCAGGCTTTGTACTCACAGATCCTGCGGATCCACGTTACATTTATATCTCTTCCTTGCGTCGTCGCTTCGGCGAGTTTCTGCATGAAGCCTCGAAGTCTTTGTTGCAGCAAGGCGAAGAAAACACAGTTGATGCTGTTGAGATGCTTGTAGGTCAATGGTAGTCCAAAGAGCCGTATTTTGATCTATTTGTTCCCAGCTTGAAGGTATTCGAACACACTTATTGGAATATGGAGACAGTAAGGATGGCTACTATACCAACGAAAAGAAGTACACCTCCGGTAAGCGGGGGTTTTTTTTTTGAGATATGGCAAATTTATTGGATAAATTAAGAGAAAAATGTTGCTAGACACTTCGCGAAGCAGAAGGTCTGGCCCAGATCTGTCTGGGTGCGGCGGGCAAGGTTTGTCTGCACTTCTATCAGGCGCGATGATTTCACTGAGGATCCCCCACAGATACTATCATGCTGCAAGACTGCGCTGGAACTCCATCGAAAGATTGCGCGGACCCCTCGAAGATCTTTTGATCGACGACCTTGTTGATTGGTCTCTTTGGAATTATGCTTCGATCCGTTCGTGCGTAGACGATCCCCTGTTCCCGTTCAATAATGGCTGATTTGCGATGGAGCAGATATAGCCAATCTATTTTGGAATCTCTCTGTGTGGTATATGACGGTGTACGACGCCGTGCACTTCCGACTCTGTACAAAGCGCTGGAACCTGGTACGGACGACGACCGCATGAAGGGTAAGTGCATTGTCGTTTGGTCGAAGTGAGCTCGGTGACGATTTCAGTTCAGGTGCACTCTGGACCTTGAATCTAATGTCGTTTGGAAAATATGCCGCCTCGGAGCTCACGTTGGCCCCGAGTCTCGTGCAGAAGCTTTTCTCCTGTCAACACAATGAAAAGCCCTCTATTCAAGATGCTATCTCCACTGTGTCCGAAAATTGTTAAGCTCCACCTTTTGAAATGCGCCTCTGTACAAACATCATTCTAGGTTTGAACAGCTTGCCTGAGCCTTGCTTCTTGGTCTACGATGTATCGACACCTGAACTGGATCAGATTTTGGCAGCATTGAAATTCGGAGACGATGAGCAAAGATTGATCCAGAAATGCGCAGATAACCGGATAGCACGTACCCGCCGGATGAACGAGTCCTCCAATGAACTTGTAAGCTGGCTTACTCTTCTTTTTTAAATTGCACGTATAAAAAAATCGCAGACTACCATAGTTCTGGCCATTGGCAACTCATCCAAAACTCATTGGAAATATGAGATATCGGCCATACGATGCCTTCGTGCCGTAGTTCGACGTGATGCGCCTCTGACTCCCGAGCAAATACGTTATTTTATGGTAAAAACACACGACAGCAATCCCAGCATGAGATATGTGAGTTCATTTTTGGGGGGTTATAACTCTGTGTGCTGATCGATCCAAAGTATGCACAACGCGCGGTCATGAAATGTCTGCGAAATTTGAAATTAAGGTTCAGTTGGTTCTTTATCCGCAAAGACTATTACCTGACCTTTTAGGTCTTTCTGTCGAGAACCGACTGATATCATACTTGGCCGAAATCACAATCCCCTCAAACAAAAACTCAACGTCGAGCCAACACATGAATTAACCCGAAAATACCTGGATGCCTATATGATCCCGCTGGATCTTAGCCATGTGGACCAGCGCCCGTTAGTGCACTTCATTCGATGCATATTTTCTGACTCGCATAAATCACAGGGTGTTCCTTGATAAAGATCCCCCAGCCTGGGTTACGTGGGGGAAATCGGTCTCCTTGTACAGGGCGCCGGATGCAATCAAATCGACTTTTCAGCCTTGGGAAAAGCCTAGTGCCGCAGCCATCGCCACCGTACGCGAAATTGCCACCACTCCCACATTCTGGAAACAACTAGCAATGTACTTGTCTGAGGAGAACCATGAGGTGACGATAATAATAGACAATGTGTCCTATGTCAAGTCCATTTGTATGTGGCTCTGAATTACTCCACACTCCATGTACCTTCGCTCATTTTGACTTTTTAGTTCAAGTCTTGGAGGACGAACCATTCGAGGCGCTGAGACCAACTCTGGATACTCTCATATCCGATAAAGAACCGGACAAACAGCGGGCACTGGCTGAATTTATTGCAGGGCTGATTGGAGGTAAGCGACCTTCCTTGTTTAGTATTCCTTTCCATTCAATCCTGGTTGATAGGTTCCAAGCACTGGCCACTGTCTAAACAGCATGCACTTTGGCAATGGTTCCAGCCTATTATGGTCGATATCTTCAGCCAAAAGTTGAAGACTGATACCGTCACGATATGGACGTCGTTTTTGGGGGTGTGTACTATGTATTCCTGGCGAGTTCTCAAATGACGCTCGGTTTTAGTACCTTTTCCACAGCAAAGATCCTCGTCGGCTTCAGCCCCTAGTCGACCATCTGATGAACCTCTGGACAACTATGGATTACCAACCTGAACTGGCATTTGATGCGACGAAGATCTTTTCGGTCTTCAAAGCATTGTACGAGGAACTCAATTGGAAATTCACAGGCATGTATTTCATTATTAGTCGCGTCTAACTCTGAATGGTGTTTATCTATAGCGTGGACGGATCGAGTAGTTGAACGATGTTGGGACCAACTGGCTACTAATGAACACGAAGATGCATGTATTCAACTGTCATAGTCGTATAAGACACTGACTTGTACGTGCAGGTCCGGACTTTCATTGCCGAAGTATTGGCGTTCTCCAGCAAAATCAAGGTTGCCCCGTTGTTTTTAATGTCAGCGTGATTGTTACTGATATATTGTAGGCCCAGCCACGTCCCTCACATCCCACAACGGAAGTCTTTTTGAAAGAATGCCGCATTCTCCCGGTAGACTATGACATCATGGGTATGCGGGGGTACTACCACAGAGAAAGAGTCGCGGAGCTCGTTCAAAAATTCCATCTTTGGCGGGAGGAACGCATTCCTGGTGTTCGCGCTTTCCAGTCCGTATATGACAGGTCCGTTGTGTTTTCCTTTACACGCATGGATCACCGAGTAGTTGTCGCAGGGTCGGCATCACTGTCTGCAAGTTTTTGTTCCAACTATTACTTGATACCTCGGCAATTTCAGTCTTTGATTATATACTCCCTCTTATGGTGCGGCAAGTCCTTTAGTTTTATCACCTAACTCACCTGGTGCATAGCCGGAGCTCTTTCGTTTCACCGAAGGTTGGTCGCCTCGGCTCTTAGTTTCTGAAACTAACATTTTTGTCCGCAGTGAACGATAACGAAGACCTCGCTACACGCGGAAACGACGTTCTCGTTCAAATGTGTGGCGTCAGTCCGCCAAGATCCCTCATAAATCCGATAATCGACGGTATCTTTGAAGCCATACAAAGCTCTCCGGTTTGTCTACACTCCTTGAGTTGAAACAAAGTGTATTCATTGAATATACAGTCATGGAGAGTGCGTCTCAAGGCTCTGCCTCTGGTTCAGGGTACGTAAATCTAGGAGCAAATAATTGTGCCGTGCGTGACAAGGGTCTGCAGTCTTTTACTTCCGTCAATTGCCCTTGATATCTGAAGTGAAAGTGATCGAAATACTGGAGGTCAGCGAGATGGTATGCCTCGTAAATACAGGGCTGATTTCTATCTAGGTTCTTTGCAAATGCCTCGATGATGAAGTGGTCGATGTTCGGGAGATGGCTGCGACGTGCGTTATTGTCGACCTGAGAAACAGACTATTGATATCGCTACTCCAGCACTTTATCGGGAATTCTGCGTCTCTCGCCCAGGAGGCACATTCTAACGCTGAGGGTCCGTCCCCGTTCTATCCCCAATTTATGTGTTTTAAAGGGATGGATCTTCAGGACCGATTCGTCCAACTAATCAGGAAAAGTCATATTCCGCCTCGACAGGACCCCGGATATGCCAGAAGTGTTAGACAGCGTCATGCAGCCATCCTGGGGGTCTGCGCACTAGTCGACAGTGTACCTTACACTGTCGAAAAATGGACGCCGGACCTGCTCACGAATATCTTGGCAGAGCATACCTACGACCCGGTGCGTTCCTAGACCATTCTTCGCTCACACATCGTCCAACACATCTTCCAGGCGCCTATATCCACCACTGTCCGCAAGTGCGCTCGGAATTTTAGTCGTACTCATCGAGACACGTGGCACGAGGACTCTGCTCGATTTAATGAAGATCAACTGGCAGCGTTGTCTACCCTTCTCACCGGTTCATCTTACTGTGAGCTGTCATTCGATGTATTTCGCGTAATCTCTGCTGAACCCATGTTTACAGATGCATGAAACATGCATCTAGACAACAATAGATCTCAGAGTAATTATGTAGATGGATGGGCAGTGTGTGGAAATAGATACAACACTGGACAATCCGCGCTGGCTAGGGTCTAATATGAGCCACCAGCTTAATTAAAGTGCCTCACTCCATGCGCGCGCGCCGAGAGACGCTCATTGGCAGCGTATACGGGTTTCTCTAAATCTCACAGATCCCTTGAAAAATCAAGGTCAGTAAACAACGTGAGGTAAACCCAGGTTACTGACGGTATGTCGGGTTCCAGCAACAGCTTGTAATCTGCTGCTCTTGCTGGAGCCGAAGGACTGAAAGGTTTACGTTTCCTACGAAAGGGTTGAGATTAAGAATCGACATTCAATGTGGAGCACACTTTTCTCCAGCAGCTGCTGATGGAAAGGAGCCGAATAAATCGGGATGCTTGGGTAAGGGAGACTCGCTACAATGATTAAACGGTCACAGACGTGCCAAGTGCAAACATTATTGCACGCACGTAAAATATGGGTGCTGCAACGCTTCTTCTGCGGTTATCCTACGATCCGGATCGTACGTCAATAATGACATGAGCAGATCGATACCGGCAGACGTCAAATACTGAAATTTCTGACGGAATTGCGGCGGTTGAGGAGAGGGTAGAGATACTGTTTTCGCAAGGGGTAGTGTGGAGTACTCTGGCCAAGAATTGGACGTCGGGGCCCCAAGGAGCTTGAAAATCATGGCGAGAAGCTGAAACTCCCCCTCGGCTTGGAAGAGCGGCTCCTTTAAAATGAGTTCCGCGAAAATGCAACCGACAGACCACATATCCACGGCGGTGGAGTAGGTGGTTGCGCCGAGCAGAATTTCTGGAGCTCTTCAGGCCGCTTGCTTGTAAAACAACTTGTGAAAGCTGGGATGAACGCACCGATACCAGAGTGTTACCACAAGCTGTGTCATGCCTCCCACCCCGACGGGATCGCCATATCTTCGTGCCAGCCCGAAGTCTGCCACTTTGATCGTGCCGCGGTTGTTCATAAGCAAATTACTCGTCTTCAAATCACGGTGAAGAATCCAATTGGAGTGACAGTGTCCAACGGCAGACAAAAGTTGGAGCATCAAAGTCTTTATTTCAGATTGCAGGAACGGAGAAGGCATTAGGGTGAGGAGAGACTTGAGATCGTGCTCAATAAAATCCATAACGACAAAAACTCTTGAATAAAAATGGTTTGGTTAATGAAACTGGAGGCGAATAATCCAACGTACTGTGTCAAAGTATCGCCAACGACGACCTCCCGGATTCCGACGACATTTTCGTGTCTACACGACATGAGCGCGTTTACCTCGCGTAGCGCCGTGATGGGGAAGCCATTCTTCTCTTCGTCTAGCTTCAGTTTCTTCAACGCCACTATGTCGCCGGTCTGTTTGTCGCGCGCGCGGAAAACAACACCGTAAGAGCCTTCCTCAATCTGATTCAACCGTTCGTAGCAATAAACAGAGCGAGAGGGAAGTATAGGTGGGTGGTGTGTACGCGGTGGAACATAACGACTGTGGGATGACGGGCGTTGAACGGATTGTGGCGGAGGAGGGGTGCCGTCGACGGATTCCGGTGCTGATTTCTGTTTTGTCCGACGTTTCGGTGGTGGGGCGACCGGCAAAGCTAGCTCGTCCTCATCCTCGTCCCATTTTGAGCGTTTTCTGGACGGTGTTGAATCTGACATGACAGAAGGCAATATCCCACAGAATCAACACATCACAACAACCGCTCTCATCTGTTTCTGGTAATTTTTTTTCTTAATTCTCCTTAAGCTCTCGTTCTTGGTTCCTTGGACACAGTACACGACAGACCCATCTATAATCACTAAGAAGCTGCCCTTACCTCTTCCTCAAGACACTTAATCAGCCCATGCCGCGTTTCCCCGACCGCCCATTTTTCAAGGTCTGCCGCTTTGGGATTGAAAAACGGGTCCACGCAGACTTTGCCAATTGCAGTGAACAGATCTTGTAAAATCCAAGACAGGCGTGGGCCAGTGAGTTCAATAGCCGGTTCGGCGTTTATTTCGAGCAGTGAAACTTGAAACCTTGATTGTGACGCAGGGGAGTCGGTTACGAGAAAGTCGATGCCAAAGAGCTCAAAGGCATTCGGAAGAAGCTTCTAAGCGGTCAGAACTGACAGCGATATTTAAATATTGAGTACTGCACCTGGAAGTGAACAGGGTTCTCCAGAGCGGCCTGAAATTGCCGAGTCAACGAAGATCCATTAGACACTAAACTGTGTACCTTGAACGTTTCGGCCAGGATAACCACCATTTGGTCTATTATCGACTTCATGTCATCTGTACTAAATTGCGTTCTTGCACCGTGTGGGCCGGATAAGATATGGCATGAAACGAGCTCATTGAACAGTCTGACGCCCTCCTCTCCGCGGTCAGTTTGAAGGGAAGTGTTGGTAAGATGCGGTCCTAGATCGAGAGGGAGCAGATCTCCTTCCTCATCCTCCTCGACACTAGGTTGAACGTATGGCACAGCTGAAAAGAGGGCCAGTATTTTCTCGAAAAGGTAAACCTTAAGTGCGCCTGAAGCTACACAGTAGGCTCTTAGGTGAAACTGGAGACTATCGATTAGACCTGCTTCGGATGTCGTGATATGTAAACCGACTTTGAAACCCTGCGGTTCATCTGGCGTGGAGGAGCCGTCGATCGACACTTCAGCAGGGTCAATTAATAACGGATTGTTAAGATATTCCTTCGCAATATCAGACCACAGGAAAATTATTTCGACGTTTTGGGTACCTGGATGACAAAGTGACGCAGTTGCGAAGTGACGACCGCTGTTTTATCTTCCTCTTCGTGGGAATCATTCTCAGCATCGGATTCAGCATTCTCGAATTCTTCAAATATATTTTCGAGGGCTGCTTTGCTGTTGAACATACGGATGCCATTTCCACGATCGGCCATTCCACTTGAAAGGTACACCTCAAGATGGAGACACCCAGGGGGTGAAAGTCCACGCACGGCTTCAAGATCCACCATTTCTCGCCATCCTCAAGCTCCTTCCCAAGTTCCCAGAGCTCGTCAAGAAACATTTCCTCGAGCTCATCCACGAAGGATAGCTCGATTTCAAAAGTCTTTGGTGAAGCATTCTTGAGTTTGGAGTCCGGGTGCTTGGTTACATACGAATGCAGACATCGCGATAGAAAGTGTTTGCGAATCAGAGCCTCGAGTGCGAATTAGATCTCATTGAGCGGTCTGGTTGGAAACAAATGGACCTTTCTGAAAGTGTAGCTAGAAGACAGCACTGTCTCTCGGTGTGAATGCACCAGCTCATGGTTAATGTCGTCGTAAGTTGACCATAACAGATTAAGTGCACCCTCGGGCGATTCAATGACTGCGGGGGGTGGATTTAAGGTCTTGAGGGCTCCGAGAACGAGGGATTTTGTGACGGGTGCAGTCTGGGGCCATGAAACGACAGCATTGAACATCGTATAAGTAAAGAGAAGATATGTGATCGGACAAGTGATCGCTTGAGTGATCGCCGGAGGAAAACCAAATCACGGGCCGACTCGGAAGCAGATATTCGTTTTGCTTGCAATTCGCCAGGTCGCCAGGCTTGCCTATCGACCACCATGGGCAACAACTATGTCTTTTCTCTCCAACCCACCTTCACCCAGGGCCTCATTCTCGGCCAGCTCTCCATTCTCGTTCTCTTGGTCCTCATTCTCAAGTATCTATTCCTTGATTCGACCGAGTCTCCGTTCGAAACCTCTTCATACCATCTTCGCGTCGACAGCGATCTACTGCTCCGGAAACAAAAAAAACCCTCCCATTCTGTGGACGAAAGCATAGACGAGAAGGCAGAGTCCGCGGAATGGTTTAACATGCTGTTGCACCAGGCACGTCGATTATATTGGCAACGCAACGCGCTGTAATTCTTGCCCAGGTCGTTGAAATATATCGTTCCAAACTGCGGGACGGGCTTCTGGGTGCAGAGGGTGATGAGGTTGCCCGCAAGCGGATAGAGGATTTTGCTAACAAAATCCGACCTCCCGGATTTCTGGCGAGTCCCTTTCACCGCTCCCCAGCGTGTCCTTGCTTAAAATTTACCAGGATCATATAAATATAGATTCAGTGGATCTAGGCGTGTCGGCGCCCCGTATATATAATGCCCGAATAAAGCGCCAAAAATCTTCCGAGCCGCTTTCTGTAAGGAAACGACTTTTGCACCTTTTCATCGCTCAACAACGCGCAGGAGGCGGAAGTAGATGTCAGCTACACTGACGAAATCTCGCTCGCGCTCTCCACTTCATATCTGTTCAATTATCCCATGCCGTCCTTCGCGCGCCTACCTGTATCACTGACGATCTCGCTTTCCCTTTTCAAATCCTCGGTAAAATTTGCCCTTTTTTCAACGAGTTGAGCGCTGTCTCTGATATAATCTGGTCAGATAATTATAACACCACCCTCACCGACATCCCCCACACCTGTGGTCACTCTGACCATCCCTCCTGATTTTACCCTTAATCTCACGACAAGGTCACTTATGGGGAGTCGCGCAAAACTGGCCGATATTCCCAAACTCCACGAGCTTATCCAGCATCAAGTTCGTCGCCTTCTCGCTTCTCAAGAACCCTGGCGTGTCGTCTTGCCTGGTTTGTCCAGCGTTGCAGAAGTGCGCCAGGTGCTGAAGGAGTTGAAGGAGGAGCCAGTTCTGTAAACACACTCTTTCCCTTGCAGATTTTTTCCTCGGGGTTGTACCTATAATTGTAAGGCCGTTAGGGCCACGACAACATGCAACTGTACCAAAATAATTAATTTGTTACGACCTCAAATACCCAAGTAATCAAGCCAGTCTTCTATCTCCGCAAATGCGTCCTGGCTTTCCAGATCCTCAGCTGTAAGCAATTGCACCTTGGGGTCTCGCGCAAGTCTATTGCTCTTATGGAGCCGCACCATCTCAAGCGGGGTTGTCAGGAGCGCAACGGGAAACTTGGGCTCAAAGTTGAACTCTGCCAGCCGGGTGGGCAGTAGGCTCTCTGGTACGTCGGCGTTCGTGGATGGAATGTTACCCATGAGCATCATGGCGGAAACAGGATTAGAAGAGATGTAGGCCTGGGCGATAAGCGATGCCGCGGAACGGGCGAATATGACGGGCGGAAATGAGTCGCATTCGCGGAGGTTAGATTTTACATCTGATTGAGCTTGGTTTGAAATTTATAGCAGTAGTTCAGGGAACACACCTGATACGAAATGGTGCATTAATTTATTTGAGTCGAGCGGCGCGTCGACCGCAGGAAGGGCAAGTTCACAATGTATGCAGGTGAATCCCTTCAGGCAAAGCGCTATTGCAAGAGTATCAATCCTAAGCATAAACTTCATTGTGGCATTCTACTAGTGCTGTCGAGTACTTACCCTCTGTACGAGTCAATATCCCACTCCTTCGCCGAGACGAACAGCAAAGGGGTCGGGACCTGTCGTGGGGCCCAGGTCGGAGGGTTCCTGAGAATCGAGGACGACCATCGGCGAGCAACGCCACTGGAGCCGTGGACGGCCTTGAAAAGCGACATCATCAGAGACGGGCACGTGATCGCGCACTGTTGCACTTCAATCTTTTTGCCAAAAAACTCATCCTTGCTTCTTGCAATGGCTTCCGCCACTTCAAACGTCGTATTCGATGATATTTTCACAATAAACGCGATTGACAAAGAGGGGAAGAAATTCGACCGAGGTTGGCTGTGAAACGGCACCAAAACCTGAACCCATCGCTGAACTGAAAATCTCTCAGTTTCCCGTCTCTACGCCCATTCCAAAAACTATGACATGGACCTCACGCTAGATTACAACGTCGAGCTATTTCCTCTCCAACAAGACCAGAGCTTTGCACTGGCTCTCGCATCTTCTCTAGCTCGCGGCGGCACCCAAGCAGGCACTTCAGGGGCCGACGGAACTACGGAAGAATCGGACGACAAAGACAGGGACGTGTGGAGGCCAGATGGCAAGGGCCGCCGGGGGCTGGAAGAAGATTACGAATATGTAATGTATGGCAAGGTGAGTTTTCTACTGCTCTCCCCAGCAAGCTCTCATGTCTTGTAGGTGTATAAATTCGACCAAGGGACGAATGAGATTGTGTACGTTCAATCCATTCACATGGGATTTCCACTCAAAACTTGTACTAGAACCGCATACGCGTCCTTCGGAGGACTGCTCTTGTCTCTGACGGGCTCTTTCCGACATCTGACGAGCGTAGTTCTTGGTGAACCTGTATATGTGCTAATGCGAAAATAGGAACAGTGTCCCATGTGTCTATAAGAAATAGGAGGCATACTGAAATTATATTACACAGTGCTGTACGCTTGGCTTGGCTTCTTTCGAATCGATCAACTCGCCTTGAGTCCCCGCAACTTCTCGATGGCTTCCTGCATGTCGCCGTCTTTAGGGCGATCATTGAAACTCCAAAACCGCCGCTGTCCGCTGACTTTAACGGCCACTTCAACCTTCGTCTCTGGAATAGGTGGTGCTGATTCGGGCCCCGACGGCAGCAAAATATCCTGGAATCCAACTCCAAAGAAGCGAGATAGCTTCGCTGCACGACGTCGCCGTTCTTGGAAGCTACTAGTAGGGACGGTGCTTGGCTCGGGAGCGTCTACTGCATGCACCGTGGCAAATGGTGGCGGAGTTGAAGGGATTACAATGTCCATCTCGACATCGTTCGCTGTTCCAACCGATGATGTTGAGTTGGCCCGATCCCTGAGAGGAGGTGTTACAGTCAAAAGGGTGGACAATGTTGCCGTCGAATCTCGAAAGTTCTCGGTCGACTCCCCCGTTCATCGTGGATTTGGATCAGTTCGGGGGGCGGTTCCTGCCCGAAAAGCTGGACAACGAGATTAGACAAATCCAGTTCGAGTAAGTCACAACATACCTGCGTCATCTTTCGCGCACGCTTCACATTCAAAGCTCGTTGGCGTTCAGACATGGTTCCCGTACCGAAATTTCGAAGATATCGATCCTGGAATTCGCCCGCCGCATCGTCCAAAGCCTCTCGCCGCTTCTGATTCTGATGCGCCCACAACGAATGAGTGCGCTTGAGATCCGGGGAGGCACCCGTGGCTCGAATAGTCGAGTCGATAGACTGGCGGCGTTTCGTCTGGGCGGGTGGGACGTTTTCCCCGAGCTGTCGGTTTAATCGTGGCGCCTTTCCTCTACGCAACTGTTCCACAGAAGTCAGAGCAGTTTGACTGTCCGTTTCGGATGAAGTCGAATCCTCGACCGTGAAAAGGCTTTGTCCAGAGATCGCTGAGCTACGCCGCGCGTCCGCCAGAGATTCATGACTGTGTGGCACGCTCCTGCCGGCCAATTTTTCGGGGGTCTCATTACTGGCTGTTTCGGTGGATGGCAACGAAGCCACCTTCACTGAAAGCTCAGCCGATCCCGCTTCTCCCTCCATTTCGACGACAATGAAATCCTCCGCGAAAGGTCGGCTGAGTCTATTCGCCTTCTTTAGAACCCTCCTTTTTTCCTTCAATTGGTTCGATCCCGGGGCGGTCGTTAGCATAAAGGCCTGTAACAGGCCGCGAACGGAGCGTAACGACCAAAGAGACGCGACTGAGGGACTGTTGGCTCAGTGTCACGCAAGATGGTTTAGGAAGAGTTCAGGTCGGGATAAATTGTGTGAAGAAATGGAAGGATAAAGAACGCCGCGTCCAATAGTAGCATCCAATACGATTTGCACCACATGATGACATGGGGAAAATTACGGCGATGCACAAGCGATGCATACATACTACGGTGATAAAAACACAGGGTTAATTTCCGTAGCTACGGAAAGTCCTAGGGCCTCTTGCGGGTAAAAATAATTATGCATCGCATTCGAAAAAAGCGCAGCATCTGCTCTGCCACCGCACATAAGGCCTTTCTCAACATCCATACAAGAGCAAATGCTCTTGTGTTGGAAAGGCTCACCGATTCACGGTCTTTAAGCAATTCAAACTTAGCGAAGTCTGAAACCTGATTGCGGGTGGTCAAGACAACCCTCAGAACACGTGCCCGCGATAACTCCTTCAAGTTGATTCAAGTCAATGTTCGCCTCTACACATCTACAGCAATTACATGGAATAAAGATAGTGTCAAGATGAAAGGAAATTATACGGAGTAGGGATAAGTTATACATTAATGCCGTCCGTTCTCAACGAATGTAGTCCGCCGCGAATTTTGGAATCGTGAGGATATGCGAATGTCGGAAGGGACCCGCACAAGTGACACGCGCTGAGCACAACGTGTCTGGTCCCATTCTTCGGCAGGCTCCTGGCTCTCAAGAGCAGTGTAAAATTTCTCATGAGAACCAGAGTTGCCAGGGGTGTCTGAACCTTCACTGGGCGTGCCGAGGGAAAGCCGAGGTAAAGATACACCGGGAGGTGAAGAAACATCGGGGAAGGGAAAAGACTGGATTGAAGTAGTGCTGCTCTGTGGCGAAGACGTGTCTGGCCTTGGAGATGCTCGTGGAGATGCACTCAAGAAACCGGATGACATGGTATCCTCGGAATAATCAAGAGCAGAATGGAAGGACTCGCACGTAGAATCAGGTCGATGAGAAGAGGAGGAACGGTGTTTCCAAGCAGTGGGAGAGACAAGTTCTGATTTCTCGGGGAATGAAATGATTGTTCGTGGGACATGATCATCGACACGGATTTGAAGTGTCTCTGTAGCTGCTTGAAGGGCAAGCTTCTTCGCTTGGCTCCAATCTCGGGTTTCCGCTACCAAGTCGTTGGACAAGACTTCACGGTGGCAGGATAGTTTCGTAATGTCGAGCCTGACCTGCATAACACGTTTGGCAACACCTTGAACAGCAACTACGAGGCGCTCTCGGGTAGCTCTCTGAAATGGGGTAAGGGTATGGATATTGCGCACGAAGCGCAAATCGGAATCGAGTTGGGATTGGGTTGCCGATATCCTGGCGTCCAAATCTCGTACTTTCGATTGTATGATATGGGAACGAGAGGGAAGCCGAGAGGTGTGACTAGGGGTGGAGGTGGCAGAACTCGGAAGTCTTCAACAACAGGCGAGTCGACCTCTACACCCCAATGTCCCGCGGCCAGCTCGGCTTTGACCTGATCGAACGTAGCTTTGAATTGGTCGGCACCGTCGATTTCCGGGGCAGTGGGAACATCGAGGTCCATATCGCCTCTAAAGCTGATCATCGTGAGTCGACGCTTAACTGGCTGTTTGGCGGGGGATTCCGGTTCTCCAGAGAGCATGCCCATCAGTTCGCGCGGTGCATCGGTGTCCCATTTTCGCGCTCGATTAGCTGTCTGAGCGTGCTGCAAATCATGGAGATGAGATGTAGCAGCAGCGACACCGGTAAGGTGGACGTCTTTGCCAGACATCCCCAAAGGTCTCATGCGAACGCCTGCAGTTTTGAAAGTGCTGGCGTAGTTGATCCGAGATATCCATTCATTGAGCTCCTGCTCATTGGAGGATTGCAACAGAAACTGCCGGCCATCCTGCATCACAAAGCGAAAAGTGTTCTCGTACTGATATCGTCAGAACATATGACTGGTCATAAACGAATAGTAAATACCTTCGTATAGGACCTGTCGAAGACAGCAATGGCATCTTTGACGGACAGTAGTTCATCCGGTTTGAATACTGTCTGCGGGAATGCAGGCGGTTCATCCGGTGATGCAGCTTGGGAAAGCAATCCTGCGGCCCAGGCAGGATCCCGGAAGAGGAGAAGCTGCGATCCAGTGAGAATTACACTCCAGGGCCTCCACTTTCGATTCGAGGATTTCTTTCCCCCTTCTAGAACGACGTCTTTCCTGTTGAGTATCCCCACCTTGGTAACCCTAAGAGTTGAGACTTCGCCTGGGGGTGGGGCGATCTCTGGGAATGTCGACATTGGGGTCAGTGGAGCAGAGCCACCGGGTCCCAGACTAAGCAGTGTGGTAACTCGGAGGTTCGTGACAGCACCGACTTCAATTACATTGGCCTTCGCGAACGCCAGTTGCAAGTCTTGTTCATCCCATGGTCCAGCTGTACCTTGGAAGGAATACGGGTTTTCACGGGGGACGTAAGCGTCGACATCGACACGTAATGGGGCGAGCATATTCTACGCCACATTTTATTAGATCTGCAAGGGGATGCCACGAAAAGGCTCACATTTGCGATAAGATAATAGGGGTCTACTTTAGGTGTTTTGCCCAAAAGCGTTGTTCCCGAACCACTCCCAGAGGACGACAGAGGGTTTCCCATGGAAAGGGACCTGTTGAGACCACCATCTGAAACTAGCCCGCGTTGACCGTTTACATCTAACGGATCCTCGATAAAAATAAACGGCGTAACAACGATATTATCGAAGAAGCACTGTGGAAACTTAGACTTGCTAGGCCTTGAATCGGAGGAGAAAATCTTACGTCCAAGACCTCAGGAGGAACACCAGGAAGCCTGGTATTTTTGACGTAGTCTGCTTTCGTCATTTTTCGCTTATTGGATTTGTTGAAGGCGTCTGTATGCAGCATGATCAAACTGAAAGCCAGGATATATGGGTGGTCTGGCAAAACACAGGTGAGTCCAATTCGAAGAAACCGAATGAACATACCGTCGGATGTGAAAAGGTTAGGGTTGCATTCCAGGTAGCGGCCAGCAAATGCCTCCATGACTCGGTCAATTTGTTGAGTTTCTCTAGGGAGGCCGACATGCATCAGCAGCTTCCGAAGAGCGACGTCGAGGGGATCATCGAGGAAGTCGAAATTGCTTATATACGCTCGCAAAGCACGGATATGAAAGGGGTCAGCACTAGAAAGTGACATCAATGAAAGCGCGGCATACATCACGGGAATCTCGTACCTCGACGCCAGAATTCCCGCTATTTCAGCTTTGCTCACAGCTAGCAAAAGTCGACCGAGGTAAATTTCGGGGGATTCGTGGTCTGTTTCTGGTTTGGGTATTATAGAAGGAGGTTTATTGGTAGATACTCGAGGAGAGTTGGTGGCGCTGAGGGTGGGAGAGTTTTGGGGCGAGTCGTGAATTGGAGCAGGTGGATGGGTTAACGAGGGAGAAGTCGAAGACGAAGACGAAAATAGATTGAGCGATAATCGATACAAGAGTGGAGGGTTTGTGTGTGCACGAGGTCGGCTCGGAGGTGCAGGGAGATCTGCTCGAGAACCGGGACCAGCCTCAGCTTGGGCAGCGGGTAAAGGAGAAGGGGGAAGAGGTGGAGGTGGAAGAGGAGGAGGCGGAGGGGAGTCAAGGAAGGAAGGGGTTCGAGTTGTTGAATCAGCTGTAGCTGGCCGTCGCGATGCGCGCCGGGGTCGCGTACGTCCAGAGTTATCGCTGGTACTCGGCGGGGGCGTTTGAGGGACGCCAGCCCTCTCTGAGTAGCTCCGGGAAAGCCCTCTAGAGTGTCGTGAATGAGAGGACGATGGTGACATGGGAAGATCGTCCATCGTGAATGGGGTTAACGGTAGAACGGAGGGTAAGGATGGTAAGGGAATGCTCTCCCGTGACAGTATTGGTTCTGCCGAGTCGATGGTAGCAGTCTTTTTTCGGGTCCAGAAGGAAGCTCTGCGGGCCAACGACACCTTTGGAGGGGGACGGACAGGTTGTTCCTCGACCTCTCTGCCTTTACCCTTCGCATCCGACCCTCCCAAGTTTAAGAACGCAGCAGTGGTACCCAACGACACACCCCTTGGACGCCGGTTGCTACCTTCCGAGTTGGAAATTTCGATAGTCACAGGGGGCTCGAAAGCCGAGGTTGTACGAAGTTTGTGAGAGCTCTTGGCACGGCGCAGGTTATGAACTTGTGGCCGTGGTGGTGACGGCGGCATTGCAGTTGTTGTGAATGCAACTGTATTGACCTCAGAGGAGGAGGATGAGGCCGAACCTCCGCGCATAGCATGGGGAAGGCCGATGCCTAAAGACGCATGGGCCAGGGCGGTAGTTGACTGCGAAGCCGCGAATGACTTTCGGGAGCCTGGGGCTGGAAACAGAGAAGACATGATGACGTCCTGCTCTGAGCCGTTGGACCCGCCGAGCCTTACAGGGAAAACGGGATCGTCGGGGGGTGTTGGGGGCAAATCCTTTTCTACCATGAACCTATCTCGCCCATGCACTCTGCCATCTTCCGACACATCAACCCCGAACGCGGAATGGCGCACTACCGGTGGTACCGGTGTCGGGGTTGCCGAGCGTTTCTTCCACAACGGCAGCGAGAAGAAATGAGTGGTATGGGTGGTTGTGGTGGTCAAGACTTGTGTCGTTGTGGTCGTTTCTGCGACAATTAAAGGAGCGGCGGGATCCTTGTACGGCGGAGGCGGGTCCTGCGAGTTTCCCAACGAGAAACGGCCGACCATGAACTCGATGAAGCTTAAACCGGTGGAGTTGGCGGCGCGGCACAGGATAAATGCATGTGACCCATCAATTCACAATCTGCACTGCTAAAAAGTCTAAGTCTACATGTACCCGCTACCCTGCCTTGGCCTCCCGCCGTTTCTGCTTCTGAAGCTCCTGCTTCTTGCCCTCCAACACCGCACGCTAGTAGAAAATAATTAACACCCGACAGGCACCCCAGAGTCAATCTTACCTCTGAAGACTTCTTCTTCTCGCTGTACTTCATCCGCTCGTACAGCTTCTTCTGCTTGTTGCTCATCATCATCTTGTTCATGTCCTGCTCTCCATCCTCCACGGCCTCGCCCGCAGCCGTCTTGGTTTTTTTGCGCGATTTCCGGACCTCCTTCTCGAATGTCCCATAGTCCACGCCGGCAACCTCTGCAGCCAGTTCGGCAGCACGCAGCGACGCCGCATCGTTTGCAGTCGCCGCTGCCCGCAGTGCAGACTTCTCTGCCAGTTGCCCTTCCTCCTCCTCCTCTTCTTCCGGAAGAGCAACGTCTTCGTCCTCGCTTTCGGACGCCTCGGCCGCTTGACCTGTCAGTCCTAAGGTAGGGTCGTATGCCCCTTCGTACTCGCCGAAAGGGCTCAGATGAGGAGGGAGGGTCTTGCCTTGAGTGTATGGTTCTTCGAGGAGGATTTTACCGGCGTTGATGCAGTCCACTACCCATTGGGGTTGCACATATTTTCTCCGCAGACGCCGTTCACGCTCTTCCACAGTTTCATCCGCTCGTTCCACAAGCGGCCGATCTATGATGACGTGTGTGATTGAGTCGTCGGATTCGTCGAATGGAGAGCCGCTTCCAGACGACGCAGGCCAGCCTATTCGACCGCCGAATGATCTCACGATGAATTCGAAAATAGGCCGCGAGGATTCGCGTGATAGATAGAAGGTGTATGGCGAGAATAAGGACGTGGTTAAAGATTGCGGTAACGCCGCGAGTGCCTTCAATGTCGTCAGAGACGATGCGGACTGAGGGTCGGACGTCGACTGCTGGGGAACAAACTCCTCGTCAACTTCCATGGGATTTGATTCTGCGGTTTGCATCTCAATATCGCCACCGTTGGCTTCAGAATCTGCGCCGGTCATAGTTTTGATGACCTGTCGGACATCTTTACCAGAGATTTTTCGACCATCGACTTCCACGGCCTGCGCCTTCGGGGTTTTAGTGGGTACTGGTTGGGAGGTGCTCTGGAGGCTGAATGCGCCCACACCAGCCCCACCTTCGTCCTTCTTGACATCCAACGGTGGTGGGTAGACGAGACCTGAATCGGTGTAGAGTTTAAAAACACGAATCCGAGGAGAGTCTGGTATAGTTCCAGAAACGTCAGCATAACGCGAACATCGACGTCGGTGGGGATCTAATAAAAGAGAGAATGAGCTCTAAAAAAAAGACAGGGAAAAATGTGACGAACGCTCTGGGTGAACTGATATGGCACAAGCCATGTAACTGTCTGGTCCATAACTTCCGCCTGGTAGTAAATGCCTTTTATTGACAGGAAGGTTTTGCGCAAGGACCGAGTATGCATCACATATAGCTGCCATTCGGCTGCTAACCGAGAGCAGTTTTCGATGAGCGAAGGGGGAAGTCGGGCATTTGAAGGTAAGGAGGCAAACAGGAAAACCATGCAAAGAGCGTCGTCGATATCTCGCACCGCATCAATGAAGGTTGGATATCTGTTAGAAGTGAGGTTTTTGCCGTTCGAGTCCACGATTAACATACCGCTCTTTTATTATGTGGTCTAGACGATAGACAGGCTTGTTATCCTCCAGTTTTTAGCGTCACTCCATTCGCCCCGCCCAAGGGCTCGAGAAAGCTTTTTCGCAAAAGCCTTGTGCTCCCGCAATTTTTTGAGCACGGGCTCGTGAGCGAGATATGCAATATCCTTGGCATAGTAAAAGGATGTTGGAGCAGAGGAGCCCTTGTTGGCTCGCTTCCGACTGCGTGGTTCACGAGGAAATATCCCTACGAAGAAAATTAGTCCAACTTTAAACCCGAGCCCGGTTTTTCTACCTTTGAGGATGCACAAGCGACGGAAATCTGCCAGGGAGCATTGCAGCTTCTTTATTGCAGAGGTTCGTGTAACGTATGCTTTTGCAGCACCGGCCTTGCCTTTTTGCCGTAGACGACCCATGGCTGGATGAATTGAGATGAAACAAAAATTTCCGAAAACGGGTTGTTTGGACAAGAGCTTCCGAACCAAATACCATCGCTCTTTCTTGGTCCTTCACCAAAATGAGGTGAGTGCCGGTCCCCTGCCTTTCTTCCTTGGTACTGACTTGAATTCTCTAGTCAATACGTCCATGTTGCAAAATCGGAGTTAGACGAAGCCCAACTGCGCCAGTTGGAGGAGCACGAGATCTCGCAGGGCCCTCTGTCTGTACTTCAACAAGCCGTCCGAAATCATGCTCAAGTTCTTATTTCCCTGCGAAATGACAAGAAGCTGCTCGCTCGCGTGAAAGCTTTGACAGACACAGTAATATGGTGTGTGCATCATGGAACTTTACCCGTCTCCTCACTGACTCGTATTGCTTTCATTCAGGTTCTCGAAAATGTAAAAGAAGTGCGTTATCACACGTTCCACTAGGCTCAGTTTCTCATTATCGAACAGATGTGGACGGAAATCCCAAAGGGCAAGAACAAAAAGCCCGTGAACAAAGACCGATTCATCTCTAAAATGTTCCTGCGGTGAGTTATTCCTCCATCGCTCCCTAACACATCTAATTCAGCTGTAATCATTGTACAGCGGGGACTCAGTCATATTGAGTACGTACCTTGTCGTGCTTAATTATTGTGAGCGGTACTGACCGGTCCCCTAGTTTTGCGCAATCAAGCATGAATGGGTACACGGCTGTTTTCTTCCCATTTCCTCGTTGTATAACCGGAGCTGGCCTAGTCCAGTCATGGCTAGATCATAGGGTTCGTAAAATTTAAAACATTTTGTACATCTGCGACCTCGATCGAGTAATCAACGCCTCCTGCTACTACGGGATGCCTTCGCCTCATCCTCGAGTTCCTTCAGCGCATCAAATATCGCTCCCAGACTGATCCAAATAAAGCTCTGAGCACCGAAGGTTTTGTGCTCCCCATTCGCGAGCTCGATAGCGAGCTCGAATGAGAGCCATGCTCGTTGGAGGCATCTTCCCAGCCTACGTCGTCGTCTCCGAGCAATTCCTCCTTGACGCTTCGAACGAGGAAATCGCTCTTCTCCCTCAAACTAGCTATGAGGTCCATCCTTTTTCTTGGTTGGGAGCTTTTCGCGATGATGGTACCGACCACTGCCTCTCTTCGGATAAGGGAGCTGTTTTCCCATGAGAGAGTGTATGGGCAATACAGATTCCTGCAGTTCGGAGGCGTAGCGGTTGAAGATCTGGGCGATATACTCCACGTATCTGGAGGTCGAACATTGGTTCGGATAAACCTGGCCACGCATGTTTGGATGTGAGCACCATCGGGTCGTCGAGGTCCAAGCCATCCAACGTGTCCGCCAAGTCATCGATAGGGGGCGGGTTTAAACGACCTTCCTGATCATTTGTTCAAAGCGGTCCTACTTAACTTCCGGCAATCGATCGCTCTAAAGAGTTTCCCGATAACTCTTTGGCTCGGGTAGTAGTCACCTACAGGTTTGGTGAGTTGAAACAACTGCAGGAACTCTAGAGTCCATACCCAATTCGCGTTGACTTCGGGCGCATGCCAATCTGGTTTACGCTTTGGCTTGAATTTCGGAATGGTGTTCTGGCAACAGGCTGGTGTCCGTTTAGAATCTCGCAATTCCTGGAACGACTGGCACTTACTTGTCCAGTTTTAGGATAATCAACAGCATCAGAATGCAGAGCTGCAAGCCTGATGCAATCGGATCCAAAATTCCGAGGTGTGAGGCGTCTGCTATAAGAAGCCAGTTTATCGCAACCATTCCAACGACCTATGTTGAATGTCAGTGAAAGCTTCATCACGTTATTCGGACAGAACCCACGTCAGAATTAATATACTCAATGATGAACTCAGCCACGTCGACCATTGTGCTAGGATGATCCACAAGCTTTTTGTCAGCCGGGGCGTACTCGCCAGGTCGATATGTTCGTTGCGGTGTGAAGCCGGGGCATTTATTGAGGGGGATTATATTGTAAGTGTCTCCGTCAAGATCACCACCCCCACAACACGACGGCAATGGGCGTTTACCTGGTCAGAGGATTAGAATGCGGGAGATTAGACGTCAGGGAGCTGTTTACCCAAGACAGAGAAGACAACTGTGTTGGGCAGTGGTTCGTGGTCGAAACAAGTTCCAGGAGCGGGTTTTCCGATTGCTCTGACTCGTTGAACATCGCCAGGATGGATAGTCGGAGAACGCGAGATCAAGACGTCGCCTGCGATTTAGTCTCGTATGCCGACTTCATTTGAGATCGACAGTCGTCACGTACCTTCGATGTAGTTCAATTTATTGCTATCAGGCTCTCGAGTGCAGACAAATATTTCTCCTTCTTTGAGATACCGATGAACGTCCGCTACACCCACAACGGTAACCGCATCCTTGACAGGTATTCTGGCCTTGGTCTTGAGCAGTCTCAAAACATGGTGGATGGCAAAATCTAGCATTTTCCGATAAAATATTGCCTTGAAGAGTGTCGATGCCTAGCTGGGTCAAGCCAAGCAAGACGGATGGTAGCCGGTAAGCTGTACCGAGACCATGTATTTCGAGCATTCTTGCAAACGCTTGCAAGGATCCGGTGGATTCTTGGACTTCTCGAACCGCCTTATCCTGATAGCTCTGCATTCCAGGTAAGTACGACGCTTCAACGTGGGGGCAAGGCCAAACCTTGAAAACATCGTACGGAACCCCCAGGCCCTCTAAGAGCATGATCAGCGGTCTGTTGAGAAAATACGGTCCTGGTTTATCGAACGCCTTTGCGATATCGATTGTTCGTGATTGAGCCTCTGTGTTGAACTTGATCATCGAGGGCCGTAGACACATAATGTTTCCTTCAAGTCGGTAATCCACAGATAGCATCCCTTGAAATAGTCAGATGAAGAGGATCTTGAGTTAGCATTCATCAGGTACCTTTACAGCCGTCAAAGCGGATTTGATAGGCCCTCGGATGGTTTTTTACTCGTCGTTTTCGGCGGCGTGTAGCGCTCAACTCATCCCAGATGGCTTCCGCCAACTCAAGACTCATGGTCCCCACTCCGTCGGTAAAATGATATTTCCCTGATAAATCGGAGATTTCTGGTATATGAATTACTTCCTCCGAGTCCACCTCAACTGAAGTCCAGTCGGTGGCAGTGAAGGCTTGAGAAATTCTGGCAGCATATCTGGCGGGACAATATTGCAGCATTGGGTCGAAGCTAAGGCCGTCGAACGTGCCCAGGTTTTTAATGATTCCGGCTGCTGTAACCAGGGTTCCATCGACATCTTTGAAGGTCCTCACAAACCTAAGAGACATTGTGTTAATGGCCATTCGAAAGATGCCGATAGACACACCAAACTGCGTGCTCTTTCAGAGCTGACTGTGAGTACGCCAAGAAATTGAACTTTCTTCCTGCGATGGTCAAGCCATTATCGATGAGGAATTCACCAACTCGGCGTCGAGTGAATGCAATACAATCCAACTCCCGATCCGATCGATATTTCAAGCTTCCTTCGTCCTCAAAACTGCGAGAAAGCATTTAGATCCAAAACCAGAGAGCTAATACTGATTCACCTGACACGCAGGAACGATTCGTGGTTTGTCGAATGAAACGAACGGATGACACGATTAGAACGCTCTAGATAGGATCAGCCATGCTGAAGCTATGGACTCAGTAGGACGACTCACCTGGCTGGAATTCATATGAAATCACCGGAACTTGAGAACAATATTTCGATACAAGTTTGGGGGAAAAAACTCACAAATGGTCCTTGTAAATAAATGGTAGTCGGAGAGATGATCACATGCAAAGACTGGAAGATACTCTTGTCGGTGGGGTCCAAAGAAGGCCCCTTGGCATGAAATCTGGCATACTGTGTGTGGACTTCGGTGAAGAGCTGCTGAATGGTCTGTGAACTTGACGTCTCATCATATATACTCCAATATCTGGCCCTCGTGCCAAAATGGCGGAGAAAAGATGTCGCGTAACTTCTTCCTTGAGTATTAACGAGGTTGCGGATGGCAGGTATGATTGAGAGAATTTCTTTGGCATCGAGGTCCAGATTCCGGTATAGCGCCTCGACTTGAAAAGCCACGCTCCACCTGAGGACTTTGATCTGATCGCGCGCTTGACGCAAGACCTCTTCAGAAAACAACCCTCGGCGTTCGATATGCAACTCGCTTTCTTGCACATTTTTAATTCCGGCCGTTCTCGCGAGTCGCTGGAATCGTGTCATATCGTGGCGAGTGTTGCAAACCAGACGAATGGCCAAGGATGTAAAGGGCGCCACTCTTTTGTGGTCCGATATGGGTAAATGCGACAATCTTTGTCGCAGCGGATCTTCACCAGTCGTTGACTCAAAATTGGGAGGTTCGGAAAGATTGAAAAAGATGATGGAGGCTTTGGTCGAGAGCTCCGAATGAACTTGGACATAGGAGATCCGAGAAAAGCGTATCGCAACATAAAGAGTTTCGGTGGGCCGCGGAATTTCGATCCTGAATTCTCTTCTTTCATCATGGACCACTATGGAACCCGCGATATCTGTTTCCCACTCAACGGAGAAAACAGAATCGCGGCAATTCCACCCAAATTGCAGAGTACGAAGTCTTGTCTAGGGCTTCAGCTAAAGGAAATTGGGACTATTTGATGCTCACCGTATGTTATCGGATTGCGAAACATGTGCGCGTTGTTCCTTCTTCTCGGCAAGCAAAGGATCGGCATATGGGAAACCAGAATACGTTCAACAACATCCGGCCGCGGTTTCAATTTTCCCGGGGAGAACTTGACACGCCTTCCTCCGAGGCTCAATATCTTCGGGGCGGGCGGTTAAGTTGTTCTCCATATTCTCCAAGAAAATGCGAAGCAATATGATTAAGGAGTGTTAGAGAGCCACTGCCGCTATGAGCATTACTTCCGCGCTTGTCCTGGAATAAGTGAGCCTTGTTTCCGCAATTGCCTTT
Source organism: Mycena leptocephala (assembly GCA_029378395.1). Lineage (NCBI taxonomy): Eukaryota > Fungi > Basidiomycota > Agaricomycetes > Agaricales > Mycenaceae > Mycena > Mycena leptocephala. The sequence goes on from JARJLF010000152.1 coordinate 242,661, forward strand.
GAATAAATACCCAAATAAATAAGTGTGAAAGTTGACTGGGCCGAGGACTGTCGAGAAATCAGCATATGGTGGTCTATGCAGGATGCTGGCCAACTCCGCATCGAGCTGCAGTTTATAATCGGAGTTAAATCAGGAAGAACTTCGAGAATGCGAGAACCTGGTGCTTGGAAACCGAGAAGCTTATCCCTTGCATGTGAACATCCACCGCGATTGGTTCCCCGGCCATTGCTCGAGTCTCGTCGATACCAAGTTGAAGTATGAGTAGAAAGGCAGAGAGGGGATCGAAGTGCCACGGGTTCTCACTGGCGCATATAACTGTGTTCGTTTAGCGCTCGAAGAGTAAGCAATGGGTTTGGTGGCGCTTATATATATCTGCCGAGGAGAGGATCAGGCACCGGACCGATCTCCCGAGATCAATCAGAGGCTGTGTCAGGATCAAATGGATAGCAGAAGTTCCCACGATGACTCAAGCCCAAGTCGAACGGGACTCGAACCAAACCCGAACATGGTCATCTCGAGCTTGATCAACTGGCTGGCTGAAAATATCCTGAATGAATGGCACCATTATACGAATGGGAATCCAAAACATCGTATGAATGAATGCAAGCCGCAGCTGTTAGACGCCTCGAGGACACTACATGCCTTCCTTCATCCACGACGGTGACGACGAGCCAATTCAGCGATGGAGAATGTACTGTGGCGCTGGCGGAATACCCAATTACCCATCACGGATGCGAATGCGACTTGTGCTGGCAGTGGGCAAAACTTGTCTAATTTCTCGACGACCCATCTTCAACTTGTCTTCAATAAGAGCCTGAAGCGCTTTTAAATACTCGGGAACATAATGTGCGAAGAAAAACTGCACCAAGTCCGTCAGGTGTCGGTTTCGCTCAAACTCTCCGCGAATCCACATAATAGTTTCCTTCCTTGTCAACGGATCATGAATGGCTATGAGGGAAAATACGGTTAGGCGCTATACGTTGTGTAGCAACAGCGAAAAACCTCGCGACTATCAGAAAAAGTTAGATATTTTCATGCATATACTTAGAATGGGTAAGAACGAACACTCCGGATAGCGTATCGGTAGAGATTCAAGACTTGTTGTTGGAGAATAAAATGGCGTAAAGTAAGGACCATAAAGCGCGCCCAATGGGCCGATGATTTGACTAGCAGAAAATTGGGCAAAAGGAATAAGAATACAGCGAGAGGCTGATGAATTTCGGATTTCCCAAATAGTTGAATGTCACGCTCCATCGGAATTGTGTGACTTGGTTTCCACTGCCTAAACGCGAGAGCGACGGCAGTTGTATCGTTTCCTCCATAATGCCTGCCAATGACGCCGACGGAAATCCTCTTCAACTCAACCTACCGCCCATACTCCCCGCTGATGTTGTCGCTCTCGCCGCTGCCGACCAGGTGTCGCAAGACGAACCTTCTGAGCAAGAAGGAACTGCCAGAAAACCCGTACAATCCAGACCACTCATGATATACACTCGACCTCAAATGCTGCACCTTCAAAGCTCTCCTCTGGTCAAATCCCCGCCAGACATGCCAGAATTGAAGCATTGGTTTGGGTATGTTGCGCCGTATGTGCATATACGTCTTTTCGACCATTTTTGCAGTGAACACGAACCCAGTCTCAGTAAGAAAGATTCTGAGCCTACAACGCCGAACAGTGCGAGGGAGAGACGGTATTTACAACGACGAAACAGCTAATATTTTTTCTAACTATGTTGCATCGCAGGTTCCGAAGGGATGCAGACGACGGAGGTGCGTGACGTTCTGGCTTGTGCAGGAATAATATAATACATGGTTTCTCTCAGAAACATCTACGCGGCCCAGCTTCCGTTCCACACTATCGCAGCCTTCACAGATGGGGAACTTCAAGCATCAATCCTTGCGCGACCGCGACCGCGACCGTGACAGGGACGGGGACAAAGATAGGGAGAGGGACATCAGAGACAAGGAAGGCCAAGAGAGATTGCGGAACGTAAGTGTCGACAAATACCGTTTTTACCATCCACAACTCATGTCAACGTCCAGCTTTCTGATAAATACGACCGCGATCGACTCGCTGCTCCTGGCCTTAGGAATAAAGAGAGAGACATTGCGCCCCATCTCGCTGTCGATTCCTCAATAGAGGGTCTGCTTCTCTCTCAGCAGCTGCTAGGAGAGCAGAAGCGCGGGACGGTGCCAAGAAGAAGGTCGGCGAAGTCAACGAGGACTGGCGGCGAGGTGATTGCTCTGGAAATACTGTTTTCGCTTACTAACATAGCACTAGGCACTCATGTAACCCGTCAAGAACGTGAGTTTCTCAATTTGTTTCAATAACTTGATGCGGTATTGACAAAAGATTGTCGGTAGGATACGAAAACTCTCGAGCGAATCGAGAGGATCGTGAACGTCCCCGATCTCGCGCACGCGATTCCTCTCGGCCTCGGAGAGATGTATCCTCTTCTCGCCGGGACCGAGATGTGATGACAAGGAGTCCGCTGGGGATCGTCGGGATGATCATCGCAAAGCACCCCGAGACGATCGACGGACTAGGGAAGACCATCGTCGGGAGCGGGATGAACGTCGGGAACGTGAACGCGACGGGGATCGGGATGGAGACAAGGACGAAGTTGAAGATTCTAGGCGATGGAGAGATGATGGAAAGAGGGATGAGAGAATGGCCGCAAGGCGTGAGCGCGAGAAGGCGGCTCCGGAGAATGGAGATGCGTCTGGTGACCGACGTTGGACTGTCGTTGAAGACCGTGACGGTCGGTCGAAACGCAATCATCGCGATCGCAGAGCGGGAGCAACGGGGGAAGATGGCAAGGACAGAGAAGATCGACGCGATCGTGATCGTGAGAAGGAGAAAGAGCCTGCATGGATGGACACTTACATTCCCGATTCACCTGGGATTTTGGGAGGTAAGGGTGGCGAGGGTGAACTCGACGGCATTCAAGCATGGAAGAAGGGTCTCAAGGAACAGAAGGAAAAGACTGCGGCTGTCGCTGCGCCGAAGAAAGAGGAAGAACGGCCGGCCGCATCCGAGTCGATTCCCGAAAAACCTCTGGATGAGATCCAGATTTTCCGTATGCTGATGAAGCGCGAGGAAGAGAAAAAGCAGGTCGAGCCACCACCTGACGCCTCACGGGATGCTCCTCCTGGAATTCGCGGTAAGGCTTCCAAAGGTCTGTGTTTTTGTACAACGCATGGATGCCGTTTGACGTTCCATATATACCCAGGCCCACCAATTTCTCCGACCCCTATTCCCGACTCGACCAGCAGTGCACCTCCCCCTCCAGGCACTCCCGCTGTTGTATCGCCAGCACCGGCCTCATCATCGACCCCCACTCCCAATGCTACTTCTTTGTTGTCCATCTTGGGCAAAGCCGAACCTAGCACCCGCCCGCCTCCTCTTACGAATCTGCCTCCAGCCGTCGACGTTGACAAAATCCAGGCCCCGATGGGCTCCAGGTTTTTCCCCAAACCCATCCACCAGCAGAATGCCGCTTCGAATGCCGAAAAAGCGATCGCTTCTGATCCTCCGCCCCCACCATCTGCCCAATTCAACCCACCACCGGGCTCCCGTCTATTAGCCTTCGGCGCTCGGCCAGCTGGCAAATCTCCGGCTCTGCCTCAGCTCGTCAATGGATTAAACCAGCAAGATTCTCCTTCTCAGCAGCCGGTGCTTCCAAATGCAGGCGCGTCGACGCCTGATCTGCCTCCCAACCACGGCCCACCCAAGTCGGAAACTCTCCGGACTGGGTTTTCGCCTTTCGAAGATCAGTCGCGCGCGTCCTTTGGATTTGAAGAACCAAGAGACCAGGGGGCTTTCTCTGGTGCGGAGCCGCTGCGGCGAGGAGACGAGCACCGTTCGGTTTACCGACCGAGGCCAGCTCATATGTCGATTCCTCGGTTTTTGACCCCTCTTCGACTGGTTATGCCACAGGCAAGGGCAGTCGCTTGGCCAAATTCTTTGACAGTAAAGGCAGAGAGGCCCAAGCAAACCAAAATTCGGTTGGTTTCACGTCCACGTCCCCAAACCCCGGCCAGCGGCATGAGGGAGGTTTCAACCCGATGGACGGTCTGCTTTCCAAGTTGAACAGTTCCGCGCAGGTTAGCTCCTTTCCTAGAATCACTCTTCCTTCCGTTACTGACGCATGTATGATCCCAGATTCAAAGACCTAATATCATGTCACCTAATACCGCGCCTGTCGTTGGCGGTGTTTCTTTCGGCCAGCAAGCTCAGAGTAACTTGCAGATCTCCAGCAGCAGCAGCAGCAGCACAATCAGCCGCAACACATGCATTTGCATTCCAATAACCGGCTGGACTCTCTCTACGACAGCCGGTTGGACGACCGCAATTTCGTGCCAGACGGCATGGTTCCGGGTCTCCGTTCTGCCCCGCCTCCGCGTAGCCGGGATAGCGCTATATATTCCGATACACTGGAAGATTCCATTCACTTCAATCCTCCGCGCCTTCCTCCGCAACATCACCGGGGTCTTGATCCTATGTACAACCCGGTTCCCTCTGTCTTTACACAACCCGGAGGCAGAAATTCTGGTATCCCCATGCAGCCCCAGTACCGCGGCGCACCATCGCCTATTTCTAACCCCCAGCAACAACGACTGCCGCCGGGCTTGGCTAACCTCGGAGGCCGCCCACCTCTCGAGAACTCGCAGTTTATGGGAATGCCTGGCCTCTCGTCTGCTGGTTTACACAGCGGCCTGCACCCTAACGGCCCTCCTCAACAGCAGCAGTTCAATAATTTTGCTGTGAACGGAAACCTCAACTATGGCTCGGGTCTGCAGCCGCAAATGCGTGCCCCCCCTTCGTCCGCGCACCAGCTGCAGGGTAATATCCAACACCATCAACTGGCGGGACTCGGACACCCAAACCTTGACCTGCAGCGTGCCAACCAGGCACAATTGCTCGGCCTGGCGGGCGGTGGAATGCGGGGAGTTGGGATGGGCGGATTCGCACCCCAACAGGGTCCTCCGACGCAGATGCAACAACCGATTCATGCACTGCGACAGCAAGAACAACAACGGCAACAGCAGCTCCACCAGCAGCAGCAGCAGCTACCTCCTCATATGCTGCCCCACCACCACATCCAAGTTGGCCACCCCCATCAGCAGCAAGGCATTGCGCAGCCCAATAGCAACAGCGAATTGATGGCGCTCCTTATGGGCGGAACAGCGCATCATCGAGACTAGACTGATTGTATCACCACTCACTCCGGGATTTTGTTCCCGACTTACTTTGATACCAGCTTGTAGGTCCACATATTTCACTGTGCTTTTCTCATCTTCTGCATATATTTTGGTCTCGTCAATTCCGTTACCTAGCTTGACACAATTTTATTCCGGCTTTCTTGCACGTCGGAGAATTTGTGACGCGGGAGTCCTGTGATATTAACGAAATATTAACAGCGGTAAGAAAACGGCTCATCATGCGCGTCAGACTCAACGCCCAGGAACCCGATCCATGTCGAAATATTTGTTACGCGGTATGATGGTCGGGACGCGTGCTGGGCTTATCTCCGGAATAACACAACAAAAACACGCCAGGATGCCTTCAAGATCGAGGGCTAGCCGACTCCACGAATTAAGCGGCCTTTCAATTCGTGAACCGAATATTGGTCTTTCTACGAGCGACATTGGGTGTCTCCCGAGCTCTATCTCCGCAAGCCAAGGCATCGCCCCTGGGCGGAACACCATGTTATTTAGCAGTCGGTCCGGTTGCGCTGTAGCTCAAACGCGGGTTACTTTGAGTTTTATGTGGCTGGGCCGCTCAATTCGGCCTAATTCGGCCGTATACGTCATGCAACCTGAATCTGGGGTTAGGACCATCACCCCGGGGGTCCGGAAAATCTCAAAATTTAGAGAGATGTCTTCAATCAAACTGATATGTATGCGTCCGTGTCGCGTAGTAATTGGTAAGTACAAAATGAATGGCAGTGAAAGCAGCGGCGAAATTCTGATGAAAACGGTGGCTGACAGCTAATGGCGCGTCCGAGGAACATCGGCGTGGAGCGGTTAAATGAACACTATTCGGACGAGGGGCGCGGCATGTTAATATTCTGGGTTGTGAGCCTGTTTCACGGCGGGCGCCTAGCGAGAGCTAGTGCCGCACTACTTGCAGGTTGGGGGTGAAAAAAAATTAATTTACACTACCTGGCGTGTGGCTACACAGAAAGGGTTTATGTACGGTGCGAGATGGCGATGGCGATAAGAGTGACTGATGGGAGGAGCCCGACGGCGCCAAGTCTCCAGATCGCATCTGACTGGGACAAATAATAATATTCCTTTGATATTCTTAGCAGAATTACGAGGGGTAAAAATATGGACCCACTCGGAGGAAGAGAAGGGGCCGCTGGGTTGTGATTTCGAATATTCTCTTGGTGGTTACGTGCTGAGGTAGTGGCCGGGCACAGATTCATCTATCGGTGACTAACGACGCCAAAGTTCTTTTTGCCTGCAGGCAGGAAACGTGGTCTCGTGTATCAAAACCCAAGCAAGGCAGACAGGCCTTGTTATTAGAGCGGTAAGCGGCACACGCTCCTACACATTCCCAGCCCGTCCTTCAAAAGGCCCCCGTCGACCATCCGACCCACCTTTTTTCTCGCTCCTGCTTCGGTGCCACCTAGAGCACCGCAGCCTACTCCCGCGCTCGATTCAGTTCGCGCGCATAATTGTCCCTCACCCCAGTCGTTCCTTTTGGTGTAATCCGTTTTGTTGTAGGTCCATTTCCTTTGTTCTTTCTGCGGCTAAATACTGATTGAATATTCAGCTGCAGGTGAGAATGGGTCTGGTCACCGGAAAACGTGTTGGCAGCGGCTGGGCTCTCCTTGTGGATTGGAACACGAGTTGTGATGGTTGTGTTTTTCTCACAACTCTTCACATCCACATTAGGGCGAGTGAATGATGAGCGTTCACTCGGACCCCCGGCAGCCCCGGCACCGTTGCTTTATATACTATTTCCTTTCTTTCTCTCTTCGACCACTGTCGTCGAGCCCGTTGAGTTTCTCGACGCCGTTCGCGACGACCACCTCTGCTCTGCAGTCACGACCCCCACGCTCACCACGACCCCAGACTCTTGCCCGAGCGCACTGAGCGCCGTCGCAAGCTTGTAGACCGTCGTGGGTGAGTGTGCGCGGGTCCCTTTTTATTTTTATTTTATTTTGGGTGGCATCGTCCCGCGTCGCGTTCCCCGTGTTTGTTTTTGTTGCATTTTCTCGTTCCGTCGTGCCATGTCCCCGTTCCGTGCTGACCCAGTGTCTGCCAGCTCCTATCACTCGTCCGCGACCATGAAAGACGTTTCCGCCCTGCATAAACACTCCCGCAACTCCCTCATCTATCCCAAGAAACGTCCGTCCCCCCATGGCATCTCAAAGTCGCACAAGACGCCTCTTCTTCTCCCCCCACGCGCCCCGGCCCGCAAAAGCCCCCGCTCAGCAAAGTCTGCTCTCATCCAGCAGCGTCAGCGCGAGGCCCAGATCCAGGCACTGCGCAGAGAGGGGATTCTCTTGGAGGAGGAGTACCGCGACGAGATACGCCACTACATGCACGACATGGAGGTCAGAGCCTCCCAGCGCGTGTTTTGCTCTCGTGTCCTCATCTTGTTCCTCCCATAGCGCTACACCATGTCCTCCATACAGTCCATGGACCAGCAGCCCGAGATTCGGTGGCACATGCGACCGTGTCTCGTCGACTTTCTTGTCGAAATCCATTTCACTTTCCGTCTACGCCCTGAAACCCTGTATCTCACTCTCAATATCGTCGACCGCTACGTCTCGCGTCGCATCGTGTATATCAAGCACTACCAACTCGTTGGCTGTGCCGCCCTCTGGATTGCCGCCAAATTCGAGGACGCAAAGGAACGCGTCCCCACCGTCCAGGACCTCGCACAGATATGTCGCGACACTTACGACGAGTCGGCGTTCATCCAGATGGAAGGTCATGTCCTGTCTACCATCCAGTGGACGCTGGGGCATCCCACTGCAGAGGCATGGCTACGGCTCATGTGTATCGGCCCGAGTATGGAGGACGCCAAGGTCCAGCATGTCGCGCGGTTCCTGATGGAAATCACCTTGTTCCATCGCGAATTTATAAAGTACTCGCCATCGTCCATCGCCCAGGCCGCCCTCACGCTCGCGCGCTTCCTGTGTGGAAAACCGCGTAACATGTGGGAAGAAACCGAGGAGTGCTTTGAGGTCGTCGATTTTCTCGACAACCGGTTAGCAAAGCACGTCAATGAGCTTTCGGAGGTGTTGGTGAAGAAATATTCTTACGCCTTCTACTCGAAAGCGGCCACGTTCGTCGTCCAGTATTATCTGCAGGGCGGCCGATATGTTCGTCCGACATTGTCTCCCCTCCCTGCCACGCCAATACGTTCGCCCCCATCCGCTGTCAGCACTCCGATGAGCTCGACGACATCCGTCTCCGACAACTCAGACGACTTCCCTCTCACTCCCTCGACGCCCGCCTTCGCCAGCGATCCATTCGGTGGTTATCCGCATGCGTCCAGTGACAAGGAAAACATGCCGAAGTCTTTCGAGCCCGTGCTCAATAAACACCGGATCGAGACATCTCCTGAACAGTATTTACCGCACGATTTCGTGGCGTTCGGTCGACCTGCCCTGCATAATATCAACAACATCTCGCCACGGGCAATGGTGCCATAGCATTCGAGACCCTCCCTGTACTCTCCGTCAAAAGTTTACCAGCAAAATGTAATATCAGCATACACGTCGCCAACCGACAATCTCGCAATTTCTCTCCTGCAACCTCAATCAAGCATGCATCATCACTGTCACTCGCACTGTCTCATTTCATCGTCCACACATCCTATCCTGGCAGGCGCACATTCTATCGAAAGCACGCAAAGGTGTAATAACAACAGACCGATAGTCCGTTTTCTCGCGCACAGACTCCTACCTTTCTCTGCCAGTGTCATACGGGCCAGCCACCCGCGCGCGCGATTCCGCTCATATATTTTTTCATGGGTCGACTACATAAATCACGGCTTTACACTCATTCCAGTCTTTCTCATCGTCAACCATCGTCTCGTACTCTATATGCATCCACATCATCCACCATCATTCCCCCCACCTTTTCAACCCCTGCACAAGACGACAGTCTGTAACAACCTCGCTATTCTTTCTCTACTGGTGACCGTTCTAAAGTATACTTTATTCGTCATTTTATGATACTTTTCTCCGTCTCACCTTCTCGCCGACCAATCTGGTACCTTTGCGTATCAGCTCGATAATTTTTTTTTTGGTCTCACTAGGCGTCATCGTCGTACCTCGGTACAAAAGTCCCATCGGCATCCTCTCCTCTCTCGCATTTTCCCCTCTTCTCTGCACATTATTCTCCCCTGTTATATTACATACTTCCTGTATATACAGTCTCCGCAATCCAACTGAACTGTCGTCGATCGTCCAATTGTTCCAATTGTTCCCGCCTTGTTTCCGTCTGAACGTCCGACATTCACCAACATTCACGACTTCCATTGCATTGGTACAAGTTGGCATTTTAATGTGATAGCGCCGCGATACAGGTAAATTTTACCCACACAAGCCTTCAACCGACGGGTAAGCCGAGCATTCCAGATCACGAACCGCTCTGCCGAGGGATATCATGGGAGGTTTGTGGAGGCAATAGTTGGATTGCGGCCGTAGCAGTAGCATATGGATTTTGTTACTTGATCTTGATCCTATTGTACGTCCATTTCTCCCTCGACCCCTTCACTAGATTCACCGTTCCGCAATTTGAACGTGATATACACATGATACTGCCCTCAATTCCAGCCGGATGCAGAATAATAGCATCATCGGGCGCCGTGGCCCTGGACCCGTCGGGATAAGAATCAAGCAAATGTATGTTCACAACCCAATTACAGTACATGTGTGTGTCCGTCGCGAACCCGTTGCTGGTCTTCTTTCCTTTCAAGTTTCCTACTCTAGGATCCATTGATCGCCATCCTTCTTAATACCCACAGCCCTCTTCTCGTCCAGACTGATCCGCCCCGCGTTAAGAATGGCAGTCGTGAGCACGGTGTTCGCGATGGTCGGAAGACCATGGGTGTCGTACTCGGCCGGCTTCGTGAGGCCCGCATTGACGCTGCGCGCCGCGTCGACAAACTTCTCGATCGAAATGTATCCGTACCCGCGTTGGCCGTCGAAATGGCCGCTCTCGGATGGCGAATATTTCATGCTGAAAAACGCGTCGACGCGTCGTGAGCGAACCTTTTCGCGCCCGAATACGCGAAAAACCTACTAGAATGGGTTGTACCAAGACTTGCCCGTATCGTCGACCGTGACGTCGTAGCCGCGGTGCGCTTGGTCAACGGTTATGTCACCCTGGAGGAAGCGCGCAGAAGTTAATTTCGAGCATCGACGAGCGGGTTCCTGGGTTCACCTTCTCGCCCATGTAGTACCAGTGTTGAGCAGAGTGCACTCCCGCCTTGAGGGGTGCAGTCCAGCTGGCCGTGTACACACCGGTGCCCTTGTGCTTGGGGCTCTTGATCGACTGCCAATCCACCATGAGCGTAATGGTGTCTTCGGTTTGAGGGACGCAGTTGTACGGCTCGCTTGTCGCGATTCCGGTCGCAGCGCTCGCGACGACACGGGTTGGGATCGCGAGATCTTGAAGAATCCAGCAGCAGATATCGATATGATGCGAGGACAGGTAATAGCTGAACGAGTGTTCAGCTCCTTTTGCCGAAGGACGCTGCAGAGCACAAACCTAATATCCGAGTCTTTTCCAGCCCAAGCACGAAACGTTTCCAACTGACTCTTGGGTTGACTCATCCAGGCGCTGAAGAAGTTGAACTCTCCCAGTGCCGCCGCACGAGCTTTAGCGTCACTGTATGCTGGGTCAAAGCTAAACCCCGTCAGTTACAATTTTGATTTTGTTATTTCAAGCAACTACCGTTTGTGGTGTTCAACGAAACCTGGGTTTGACGGTAAGAAAATTCAGGCAATTCGACATGGAAATACTCACAGACGACGTTGTGTTTTTTAGCTGCCTGAATCAACTCGTTGTGGTGCGACAAGAGCTGGGTCGCAGGCTTGGTCACAAGGACGTGGATGCCGCGCTCAATGGCGTACATTGCGATGGGGTAATGCGTAGCTTGGATGAAAAATTAACAGGTCAATTCCAAGGACGAAAAAGCGACTTGCAATCGGGCGTGAATATAATGGCGGCATCACCCGGGGACAGCTTGTCGATGGCAGCCTTGTCTGGAGAAGGTGAGAGTGGAACAATCGAACTGTACTCGACTAACAAGCTTCCGGGTCGACTTTGCCCTGCTCCGGAAATTCGTCAAAGCTACGAGTCGGGTCAATTTCGGGAGAACAAGGAAATTTCGCGGACTAACGTGAGATCCATGTCTTTGTACACGCCGCCGATATTTTCTGCCAAGTGCTGGCGGATGGCGGGGAATTTTCCTATAACCAACGAGAAACGAGTTGAAAACGTTATGGTGAAGAAAGGTTTGGCTTACCTCCGTTGACGCCGACCATGCCCAGTTTGTCGACCTAATCCCTCGTTAAAATTACTGCTTCGGCGTATAGGTCAACACCCACTTTGCCTAGCCGGCGAAGATCGAACAGCGTAAGACCGACAACCTTTGCGGTCGTGTGAGATGAGTAAAGTCTAAATGACCGAAATGGAACTCACGCCAATCTAGAATCATCAGTTATGTCGACGGAAATACTACACAAAACACACCTTCTTATCCGACTTGGATGCGCCAGTACCCACCCACCCGGTGGTGTACTCGCCCTGTTTATTGCATGAGAGGAGGCAGGCGCTGAGAAACGAACTCGCAAACATACGGTGCCACCTGGACGGAATTAACGGCGAATTCGAAGCAAAATGAACACCTTACACATCAAGACATTCAGTTTGGAGAGATTGGCCATGGTGATGGGGGTCAAGAGCAAAAGACTGATCGTCGTCCTTGAAACTCTTAAAGGCTCCCTGCTTTCGGTCACCGGTCCGAGCGCACCGGCCCGCCGGTCCGCGTCGATCCCAAAATGGCTCGTCAATTACTTGTGATGTCAAGGGTCTGATCGGTAAGTCACGTGGCCGTGTTTTGATGGATTGATCGCACCCTTGTTCCTGGGGTCCCAGTCATCTCCATTTCTGGAAAACAGCGCCCTGAAATAAATGAATGTTCCTACGGTTTCGCCGGTGTTGGTGGCGTCTCACAGAAGCACCGTAACGTTGTACCAGGTTGCCAGTTGCGAGGGACTGGATGGCTGTCTTTCATTAACTTTTCTAGACTCGTTCCTCGAGGGCCGCGAGCGGTCTAAGCGCAATTTTGGTGCAAGTCCGTTTTTGGGAATTTCTCGGGGCCGGATGACGTCTGGTGGCTGTGTCTTCTGTGGACAGCCACCATCAACATGTGGTTATGACGCAAGGGATCCACCTGCGTTGAATTCTCAAGATCTTTTCAACTCTCATTCTCTGATTCACTCCACCATGTCTCTGACTTCTCCAGAGTCTGGCTTTACGCCCAGACGTGAATTCCTCCGTGACCAGCCAGTCACCCCCAACTCCTTCTCCCTCATGGCTATTGCAGGCGCAAACTGCATCAGACTCTATTCCTTCCCTCTTCCATTAATGACTGCACTCCGGAGACTCCTCGACCACAAAAATCTCGTTACTTGTATGTCTCATGTTGTTGCTCATCCGTTCCTGAATTTTATTCCGATCCCAGCGCTCCGCGAAGATATTGACCAGCAGATGTGCGAGATTGCCCTCGGCGGAAAACCATGGACTAGTGCAAAAAGTCTTTCCACAGAAAAACTTTTGGTCGAAATACTGGCCGTCATATACCAGCACGGCTATACCTATCTATCCACAATAGATTACGGTCGTGAAGGTGATGACCGTCTGGCCATGGCTTTCTCAAAGCCCGCCGTCCGTTCCCTTCCCCCTTGTCTCCTTCTGGCTCTCCGCTTCCTACGTCTCTGTCGTTGAACAAACAGCCCAAGCGCATCCCGTTCGCCCTGTCGTTCACGTCCGCCACAATGCTGCGTGTTATCGCCCCACCACTTCACTCCACGCCTGCCATCCTGCAGGCGGTACGCGGATCGTGGCCACGTGGGGTCGTGTCGGAAAAGAAGGTAGGCGACAATTGTTTTGAATTCAAACTCAAGGGATATAAGTGTATGTGTTTTTTTCTCCGCGCCCCGCACGGTGAATTTAATAGTGTGTCCAGGGTTTCACGAAGATACCTTCGCGACGGATTCACTCCGACATATCCTCTCCCTTCTCTCATCCCTTGATGCCCATTCTTTCTCCCTTCTGACATCAATCACTTTGACGAGCCGTTCTCGTGTCAAAGACCTCTGGATCTTCACCGGCCCTGCTGCTTCTTCAACGGATTCTTTACCAGAGTCCCCCGCCCCCTCAATACTCAATGGATCGGCCACCGAGTTCAGGCGCGCCATTCCAGGGCAAGAAGTTCTTAGCCCAACATCACTGGGAAGCCAGCAATCCCTTCATCGGAGACTTGCGTCTGAACCTACTCCTAACACTCCCTTTTCCCAATCTCATGCACGAGCAGCCACCGACAGCCCCGCCGGCAGCCCCCACCGCTATTCCCAATCTAATATCCTACGGAAAGCAGCGCCTAGAGCACAGATTCCCGTTTCTGTTCACGATTCAGATCCTCCTGTCCACGATGGCGAATTATACCGCGCTAATGTACCGGGTGGTGCACCAGACGAGACAGAAATCCTCGCCGCGTTAGTGCTTCTGGGCGCACACCAGAGGTCTTTTACTCCACTTCGCCTTTCGGTCACAACCAGTCGACAGAGGCCGAGGCACCATTCCCCCTACTTTTGCCTGTCGATGACGCTTCGCAGCCAAATAGTAGAGGGAGTAGCCCCCGTGCATCGCCTCCATTACTTGTGTCGGACCTTCCCTCCTCTTCGTTCTCTCCCCATCCTGTCCTTACCCCACCGCTTGACCCAAGTCCAGGCGGGGAAACGACAGTTCATTCGGGCCCCACGACGCCTGGCACGCCGCCTCACCTTCTGAGTCCCGGTGCCTTCCGTGATTCTGCCTTTTCGTCCTCATCAAATTCGATGGACGATGTCCCCATCCCCATAAAGTGGACGGGTGAGGAGCGAGAGTCGCTGGGGCCCAGCTTCCCTGGAGGTTGGCAGCCAACGCCTATTGAAGAGAAACCAGAGGACATTGAGTTTGACGACCCAGAGACCATTCTGGAGCAAGATGCCCCCACGCCTGATGTCCAAAATGTGTTTCAGCGCGTTGCGTCTCCTGATCTACAGGCCGCCGACTTGGCTCTGAGGAAAAGCGAGGCCGGTTTGGTGGGCTTGATCGCCGCCAGCGAGAATCCTGAGGTTGTCGCCAGCAGCCAAGAAGCCAACGAGGGGAAGGGCTGGGTTGTGGTCGATATCGAAGGGAAACCCGACGCCCCCAAAGAGGAGGAAATCCCAATGGTCGCGTCGCCCGAGCCCCAAACCCCGACGTCACCCTCAGCGCTCTCAAAATCGCATGAGGGCTCCAAGTCCCCAGGAATGAGCACACCGATTTCGCATGCCGCTAAGGCTATCGCCGCCGTCGACGCGATCGAGGCTAAGAACAAGTCCTCATCGAAATCATCCAAGGCGTCGACGGACTCACCCTCGGGCATTCGGAAGTTCTTTTCGATCGGCAGGAAGAACTCGAATCCCCCTTCTCCCAGCCCGAGCGTGCAGAATGTGAACTCTGGGTTGCCATCGGCATCTAAGCCCGCAGTAGCGACAGAGGTTAGCGTTGACGACACGAAGCGCGCGATTGAGATGGTGCACAATGCCAGTGAAAATAAGGCGAGCCCGAAGGAGAAGGAGAAACCCCCGACGACGTCCAGGCTTCGGGACAAGCTTCGCCGGATAGGCACTCCCGAGGCGTCGCGGAACGAGGACAAACGACGAAGTATCAACTGAGTAGTAGCAGCTCAGGCGATCATTTTCCTGGATCGAAATCGGACATCTAGACTTACCGGAGGACTCTAATCATGTTCCCCATTCTTCTGCTTTATCTAACTGCACTGTATTTTTCTGCGTTGCGGTCATCGCTGCAGCTTTATTCGTGTACGCTACATTCGTTTGGTACATAACCGATGGACCATCCACCTATTTGACGACGTTTACGAATTCTGATGAATACACAATTTGTGTTGTATGCGTTGGTGAGTTTGAGTGGTTATGCGCGACGACGATATATCAGATCGCAGGCCCAGAGGTCGTTAATTTCCGTTTTGCAGGTCCGCGGGCCTATCCACTAACTAGAGACGCCTGCGATTTGTTTAAAGAACGGGTGGTTATCTGGTATCGAGTTTAGAAGAGACGGGATTTGGAGAAGGACTCCGCTTTGAGTTTAGACATGGCAAAGTCAATTGACCGAGTGATAGGCAGCGACCGGCGATATATGCCGGAGGTACGTAGGAGTTGCCATGTTGTTAGAAAGGGTAGTCGTATACTTTAGAGAGGCCGGTCCCGAGGTGCGCAGTTTAGGCGAGACGACCCAAGAATAACTGGTAAACCATGGTGTATGAGAAAATGGAAGAAGGAGCAAGGCCAAGTGGCTCGGCAACCATGACGATGCTGGGTTGCATTAGCCCGGAACTTGCCAGCCAGAAACCTGAAAGGTTAAAGAGTGCTTATTTGCATAGTAAGTTTGAGAGGAAAGTTTTGCACTTGTAAGCCTGGGTTGGATTATATATTTGAGCCGACGTGCAAGACGGTCCGAGAATTCGACCGTCGGAGATAGCAGGCTGGAAACATTGGCGAGCTCTTGGCCAAACAAAGAGACACTGAAGTCAGCACAACACTGGCCGAGCGGCATCGTTTCTAAGTGAGTAGCCCGTGCCACGAGTTGTGAATGGAGGATGCCTTGGGCGGTCCATACCGCGCAGATCCGTCGTAGAAACATCGCCCCGTATTTTTTGCGAGTCCCTGGTCCAAGTTTTGGAAACACGTGACCACAGAAAGACCGCAGATTGACGCGCAGTCCGAAAAGCGGTGATATTGCATTCGCTTGCGCAGAAAGCGGTAGTAAAAAGGCAGATAAAGTGCTGGACCGTGTGGTAAATGCAGAGATATTTTTGAGAAAGAAAAAAATCGGAGAACATAGGTCATATGAGTGTGACAGCCTTGACGAAAGCCAAACTGGAGGAACAGGCCGGCATGCAGCACGGATGCGGGGTTCTGGGCCCTTGCGGGTGGGTTGGGGTACCTGGCAAAGGGCTGGGCAGGGGGAGGAGGAGATGCGAGGCCATGGAATAAATGGTGAGGAAAACAGTTTTTTTTGTAGTCCGATTCAAGAGAGAGACACGCTGAGTCTGACCCCAATCTGACCCTCTCCCCATCAGACCCGAAATCCTCCTCCGCCCACTACGTCCCTTTGCCAGGCTTGTCTCTTCCCCCCATCTCTTCCCCCCTTCCCCCGTCCCCCCTCCCCTCCCCTCCTCCTCCTACCCCGGCCACACCGCGCTTGGACACCGCCCCCCTGTGTCGCAGCAATGCCTACATGTCGCCGCAAAAGGGTCGTCCTCACAGAGCCCTCCGCCGCCCTCCTCGAGGCTGCAAAGACCAATCCCAACAGAGATGTCTTCTACCTTCACCAGACGGGTGAAATATTCGACAGCTATGAGTAGGTAGTCGCCACTCACTCGGGCCACGCGTTCTCATCGGATCTAACAGGGCTTATGCTGCCCGCATGTCGTTTTATCGCCAGAAGCAATTTCAGTGTGAGGTTACAGGCAAGAGCGGCCTCGACTACTTCCAGGCAGTCCACAGTGAAAGGCAGGAGGCACGCACATTGCACGTCCGCTTCTCCGAGCCTCTAAAGTCGGCCGTTCTCAAGTCGGTTCAATGGCGTATGTATCTTTCTTCTGGACATGGCGCGTGCTCATACCGCGGTCTGCAGAGGTCATGGGCCGTCTGGACCATCTTGTCGAAGCCGTCTATGAACGCTTCAAGGACCGCTACTTCAAAGACGAGAGTAAGTATTCTTCTCCCTTCCGGCGCGTCGCGCGTCAACTAACCACCCTCCTCAGGAGTCTTGGTCGATCTCGGCGGCACCAAGTAGGTTCTCTATCGCCACATCGTGCACTCGACACTAACCTACGCGCCCAGGTACTACGCCCGGGTAGACAAAGTGTTCCCTCCAAAGTACAGCAACGACACGTCGGCACGCGACGCGCACAAACCCAATGCCGCCACATCGTCGTCTGTTTCGCCCGTCGAAGACGATGACCCTCCACACACACTCGGGGGAGACCTCAAAGAACCGGTCAAAGATGCGAATGCACGAGACGACCCCAAGTTGTATTACTACTGGGTCCACATCCTCGAGCTTGAAAAGGAGAAGAGCCACGACAAACAAAAGGCTACCGCCGCCAAGAACGCCGAAAAGGATGGCAAGATGATCGACAGTCTTCGTGAGGTTCAGTGCGACATGATGAGGTATAACGCGTCCAGGTCATCCAAACCGATGGAGCTGACGCGATCCACACAGCCGCGATCGTCTCTCCTTCTCAAAATCCATATTACGTCGTTTCATCCGAGACTGCGTGGACCGCGATGCTGCTGTAGCTTCTCCTTGGACAGTCAAGCCGGCCATCGCAAAACGCTATGGGGTCGTCTCTGACATGCCTGAGGAGACTCGGAAGGGTGTCGAAACTCTCAAGAAGGGCGAAATCGATAAACGAAAGAAGGTCTGGGAAGACAAGGAGGCACCGCCAACGAAGAGACAGAAGAAAATGACAGCTGCCCAAGAGGAGAGAGGTACGTTGTTTTATCTTCTTTCTAGATCCGCTTCACAGTATCACCTTACAGCTGAAAAACGGGAACGCGAAGCAGCCGAAAAGGCCGAGAAACAAAAAATCCTCAAGGAAGAAGCGGACCGTGTCGCGGCAGAAAAGAAAAAGAAAAAGCCTCTCCGGTATCCCGCCGAAGACCTCGACATTACGTTAGGCGAAAAAGAGAAAAAGGCCGGTATCAAAGTAAAACGGCCTGTTCCCAGTCGCATTGCTCTGCCGTTCAACGGTACCCCTGGTACCTTTGAAGCCTTCTTGATGACATGGAATTTCCTCGTGGTATTTGGGTCAGTGAAGCCGTTGATTTTTCCAGATGTCGCCTAACTCGATTGTGATTAGGCAAGCCCTGCATATATCTCCACTCACTCTGGACGAGTTTGAGCATGGTGTTCAGCACTCTGCTGCGGAGACCTCGTGCGCGATACTCGCTGAGGTTCATTCTACCCTCATCTACAATCTACGTACGGTATCGTTCCAACGACACAGTGCCGTCCTTTCTCTTCTCTACGAGAGGGACCGTTTGTTGAATGAGGGTCGCGAGGATCCTAAGGTCTTCGGTGTTACCATCGACGAGCTCACGGCGGCAATGACGGAGGTTGGCAACAACTGGGAGCGAGTTCCTCTCAGACACTCTGAAGGGCGGGAGGGATGGGAGGACGCTCTTTTCGGGTGTTTGAAAGATGTTTGTCCCTCTTATATATGTGTGGAGCTGCTGGCTGATGTTCCTTCCAGCATGCTACATTGACCAACTTCCCCACCCTTCGAGAGGTTCTCACAAAGCTTTTATTTGCTCCGGACCCACACGTGGATCCTTGTTCCTCGACTTCCAGCTCCTCTCGTGTTTCGACCCCCATTCCTTCTCCCACTTTGACGGTTGTATCCAATCCCACTGAACGTTACTATGCGCTCCCGCCTGCTGATCGTATTGCGATCCTATCGTTCATGTGCAATTTGGCTATCTCAAGCAAAGCTATTCACGGTCACATGGAATATTGCGAGGAACAGCTGACGGCGCTCAGGAAGGAGAAGATTGAAGTTAATCGTCTCAAAAAGCAGTAGTGAGTCCTGCCGATCCTCCATTTTACCCCCTTTTCTGACCCGACCGCGCAGCTCGGAGGAGATGAACGCACTCCGCGTCGAAATGAAGGAAGACCCGGTTCCCCCTCCAACCAATGGTGTTGATCAGGATGTGGTTATGCTCGATGCCAGCGACCTTTCCGATGTTTCGGGGACGGAGGCGGCCCCCAAGAAGGGCAAGAAAGACGCACGTAACAAAAGCCAGAGTTCAGGCCCTGGAAAGCAACGAGAAGCTGCCAGAGCGAAACAAGCGTCGATCAAGCTGGCTACTGCTGAGCATCGTAGACTTGATGAGGAAGTCAATAAACTAGAACGCCGACTCGAAGGCATCGACCGAGAGTTTAGAAAACTTTTGTGCACCATTCGCGTCAAGCCGTTGGGGAAAGACCGGTTCCACAACCGCATTTGGTGGTTTGATGGGATGGGGTCGGGGTCGCTGGTGGGCAGCGGCGGTGTCACCCAGTATGGCGCTGGGAGACTGTTTATTCAGGGACCCAGCGAATTTGACATGGACCTTCTTGTCGCGCGGAAGGACGAAGGTATCGAAGAGCGCCGCAAAGAGGAGGAAGGCATCGAAGGGATACTCGGGCCTGGAGACTGGGCGGTGTACTCGGACCAAGAAGAGGTAAGTCAGTAAACTTTCATCTTTACATGTACTCAATTTTTTGTAGCTTGACGAATTTCTCGCCTGGCTCAACCCAAAGGGACACCGCGAAGTTGCGCTCAAGAGCGTTCTGACCAAATGGTGGCCCCACATTACTTCCGGCCTCCGCCGTCGCGTTGCCGTCAGTCGCGTCTCTTAAAAGTCAGCTATTTTTTCTAACGTTGTCTTTTATGATTTAAGGATGTCAACGTCAACGCACGCCTTCCTGAGGCAAGGCGCAGTACCCGCAAGGCTGCGACAGGTTACGATATTTCAAGAGAACCCTACATGACGTGGACAAATCGCAAGGCGATTACGGCCGTCTAGTAGGCTCCGCTGCGACGTACACCATCACATTTATTATTCTCTTGGCTTTGTATAGACCGCATTACAATATGTACCCACCCACGTTGTACCTTCTAGTACATAGAGCAATCCTAATTCAACAGATCATTAATGCCAAGGTCCCGCAAGCAGGGTATGCAGGTAATCTCCGTCATGCGAGTTGGATCGCTTCCTTACTACTGCTCCAGTTATCGCACCTTCGCAAATTCGTTGACCCATCCACATTCTTGCTTTGAACTAGAAGAACCAAAACGTGGGAAAAAATGTCTCAATGCTTCGATTCGTAAATCCTACATTCCTCATTTTGGCTCACTCCCAAGGAGTCCGGTAAGACCGCACTCGGACCGTAGACTTTGAAATTACATCCCTCGTCGAACCGGAGGGGCATTTTTCTGACTCTTCGACTCCCGATTCTTTTCTCGAACCCCCGCAGGAATGAAGAACTGCCTTAAAATCATGGACGAGAAGTCGATTGACACCATGTTCGACGCGTCTCGGCGCGTCTTTTCAGAGGCAGATCGTGGCCACTGGTCGTAAGATTATTTTTTTGTCTCTGTCACCTATAAGTGCGGGATGGCAACCGTATCTTTGGTACATACGGGAGGCGCAACTTGGCCACTGCCTTCAAGCTAATTCTTGGAGATACCAACTCATCGGTGCTTCAAAATGACCTGTGTGCCGAACAGCTTTCGTGAGTTTGTTAAATTTTTTGAGCGAATCCTTTTTGATAAACAAGCCTAGACACAACAACTCTGGTCGGGTACCCACGACTTGACTCAACTAAGCTTGTCAGAGACGAGGAAGCTACCACTGGTACCATTACTTATGGTCAAGTGGATGGACCCTTCCCAGCGGCGACTGTTACTCCTTCCCAATGGCTTCGAAATGAAGCAACTGACGTCCACTTACTGATACCCCGTCGTCAAGTGCAGCAGGCGAACGCACTCCTCTCATACGCCGGGCGTCAGCCTCTTCTTCTGACTCCGAGACCCTTTCTCCTACTACTGTAAACAAGTATGGCCGCAGCACTTTCGGTCAAACTGTATTCCTCCCTCTCTCAAGGCTGACTTGGCATATACTAATGAACTATTTTTTCAGCTTTTCAATTGCGTCGCAATGCTCGTCGGCATTGGCCTTTTATCTGTACCGCTCGCGTTCGCGTATGCAGGCTGGTTAGCGGGGACCGTCATTATCCTTTCTTATGGGTTTCTCAGTTGTTACACGTACGTCTTTGAATCTAGTACCGTCCTCGTCTAACCGTGTCCTCAGCGCGAAGATCCTTGGGCGCATGATCTTGTCCGACACCAGTTTACGGTGTTATTCTGACATCGGTCGAAAAGCCTTTGGACCATGGTGTACACCGATGATCACCCTAATGTTTTGTCTTGAGTTGTTTGCCGTTAGGTTGGTTGTTCTCTTGCTGTTATGTACATTCCTCTTATAAACATTCTCCTTTCAGCGTGCTTCTAGTGACGTTGTACGCCGATTCGCTGCATTCCCTGCTGCCGCAGTTTTCTACGGATACATACAAACTGTGGAGTATAGTATTGTATGTTCAGGCTTTACCTTGTCTTGCAGTCTTCCTTCTAATTATTTCAGAATATTGCCCACAGTTTTTCTACCTCTCTCACTATTGTCCTACTCCTCGATTCTTGGGATTCTTTCCACTATTTTAATTATATTCGTGATCCTCGTAGACGGGCTATCAAAATACACTGCTCCAGGCAGTCTCTGGAGTCCGGCAGAAACGTCTCTAGGCATTAGCAGTTGGACTAACTTGGGGATCGCTTTTGGACTCTTTGTCGCGGGGGTTGAGCAATTCATAACCCCTGAAATCTTGTCCGAACTGATTTCTTATTCGTCTAGTTTGGATGTCATCCACTAATTCCATCTCTGGCTCAGGATATGGTCGAACCTCACAGATTCGAACAGATGCTAAACATCGCGTTTGTACGTGCATATGGAGCGATTTTTCTGTCAAAAAAGCCAACCGAGAAACATAGGCTATCGCAACATTTATATATTCTCTTCTGGCAGTCGTGGGCTATTTAATGTTTGGAAATTCAGTCAGCGAAGAGGTAACTGTATTCCACGAGCTCATCCCAGTACATTCCAACGATTCATCAGATTAGTATGGACCTCCTGAAAATAGGCGAATACAACAAGCCTTTAAATCATTTGGCACTCTGGATGCTTGTGTTGAGTCCACTGTGAGTGAATCCACAATTCCATCTTGCGTAGACCATACTCAATTGCCATTCCAGATCAAAATTCGCGCTCACGACACAGCCGCTAACGGCCACACTGGAGATTTTGCTTCGCATTGACGAGCCTCGGTCAAATGAAGAGATAAATAAAATGTCCGGCCCGCAGGCTTCTCGCGAAAACGTCAAACGGGCACTGCGCATCGTTCAGCGAATCTGTGTGACCTTGCTGTCGGTGCTGATGTCAATCTGGTGCCGGGTTTCAGCGAAATTCTGGCGTTCCTGGGTTGTTCTTCCGCTTTCATGTTGTGTGTCATCGGTCCTTTGGCGGCGAACGCGTCGATTTTAGGCAGATGCGGGGTAGTCGATGGGTCGATCATGGTGTTGGCTCTCATAATGGCTGTTTGGGGAACAGTTGCTCTATTCCTGTAGTTGTAGGGTTGATCGATTTTGGATGTTAATGATTTTTTAGGACGCGGTAGCATGAACCCTGGAACAATAGATGCAATAAAATATCTAACTACATGGTAGCGCCGTGTGCTATGACTTTTGTGAGCTCTGGAGGCGATTAGAAACACGTGTGTAAAAGAAGCAGGCAACGTACGAGCCAGCTTAATGTTTTCTTGGACGACAGTCGCTTCAATCTGGTTGTCGGGGTTTGGAGGGATTGAGACACATTTGTTTCCATTTTCCATCCCTTCTTTTGCACGAAGTCCGCTAAATCGGACCCTGAGAAGGTTTAAATAAAAATGAGAAGGATGCTGAAGTATAATACGCACCGTTGAGGTCTAAATACGAAGCCAGCCGGTCGGCTGAAATTTGCGTGAAGGTTGCCTTGACCGCCCGGATCGCAACCTCCCTCACAGCATCTTCGAAGCCGACGCACTCGACAGTATAGTTGTCACGAAGGCTCTCGAGTTCATCCGACTGGTATATTCCCAGAATGCGGGGAAGCGACATCTATACACAGGTCGTTCAGGTGTTTTAGCGTGGGTAACAAGGCTGGAAGGGGTCGGGTTCGTCGAGGCTGGCATTTATGGGCCGCTCGTCAAGCAGGGAGATGCAAAGGTTGAAATCCGGAAGAGGTGACGCAGTGAGCGCTTTGATGAGGATGTTTATGACAACATCAGGATTGTAGAGGTCGGGGTTGAATTGGTAGAGTTTCAAGATGGCCAAATTGGCGAGGCAGTCATATTCCTGGCTCCGGATTTGGTGGTAAAGATAATCCTCAAGAATACTAACATTGGACGGATTGTATCTGTCTTGGTTCATAGTTAGTACATTTGCGAGGGAGATTAGAGCTGCACCAACCTACGCCAGACACAAGGTCCTCAATGAGCTCTGTACGCGTCGGAGGCGAGACCCAGGATGCCGCCATGAATGAGAGACGAGAAAGTTTTTGCGAGCACGTGCCAGCCAATTCACTTGGACGCGAACCAAATGTCTGTCGAAATGGACGTCGATTCTGGCGATGTGGTGCCTCTGGCAACTGAGTTAGATGCAGGCCCTGCCCCCGCTGAAGAAGACCATGCACCTGAAACCGACGTTTTAATGCCAGAGTCGCTTCCAGACGCCGCGCCTCCGGACCCAATCCAGCCTGAACTATCAGAACCAAAACCAACACCAGGGCCACATTACAAAATACGCTACAGTCTTAGTGGGCATACCATGTCCATCTCGTCCCTCAAATTTAGCCCGGATGGGTCCAAACTTGCTTCATCAGGTTTGTCATACTCAACGCCTCTTTCCAGTTTCATAATTGTTTCCTCGGCGAAAGGTAGGCGCGGACAAAATCATTAAACTATGGGACACGTATACCGGCGATGTTTTGCGCACACTCGTGGGCCACACTGAGGGTATATCCGATATTGCTTGGTCAAATGACGGCGACTATCTGGCGTCCGCCTCCGACGACAAGACGATTCGAATATGGGACATGAAAGTTGTGAGTGCGGTATCCCGAGTTTCGAGTTTTGTTTTTCTTGATATTCGCGCAGGGAACAGAAATTAAAACTCTCTTGGGCCATACCAATTTCGTCTTTTGTGTCAATTATAATCCCACCTCTAATTTGCTCGTTTCGGGCGGATTTGATGAAACTGTACGTGTATGGGATGTTGCGAGAGGTGCGCCATTTTTCTCTGTAATAAGTTGTTTCTTACATGGTAATGGCAGCGAAATCCCTGAAAGTGTTGCCCGCCCATTCCGACCCCGTCACCTCGGTCAGTTTCAACCACGACGGCACGCTTATCGTTTCGTGCGCTATGGATGGCCTAATGTCGAAATTCATTCAGTACTCTGAGTCGTTGCTGATTTTGATGATTTAGACGAATATGGGATGCCGATTCAGGTCAATGCTTGAAGACTCTCGTCGATGACGATAACCCAATCTGGTCCCAATTTTTTTTGTAATTACCCTGGCGCATGCTGACCGCGCCGTAGCTCGCATGTCAAGTTTACGCCCAATTCCAAGTTCGTTTTGGCGTCACCCAAGACTCACGATTCGACTGTGGAATTATCAGACATCTCGATGCGTGAAGACTTACAGCGGTCATACGAACCGGACATACTGTATCTTTGCGTGTTTCATCAACACGAAAGGCAACTATGTCGTTAGCGGGAGTGAAGATGCGAAGGTGTACATTTGGGACCTTCAGACGCGTCAGGTTCTGCAAGTATTAGAAGGGCATCGAGGTGCGTCTCTGCGTGTTCGATCTAGACCATTTCTCAAGTCGGTACAGATGTTGTGTTGGCCGTTGCAGTTGGTTTGCTCGCCGTTTCTCGCTCCTTGATGCTAATTAATTGTGCAGACGCATCCCACAAAAGCGATAATAGCGTCGGCGTCGATGGAGAAAGATCTGACCATTCGGGTATGGTATGACAACAACGAAGGTCCAAGCACGCAGTAGCCTTTTGTGGACCTTAATACTGTTTTTAGTCTTGTTAATAAAATAAGGTACATTGCGCGGTCCCGTTATTGAGAAACAGCGCGCGCCTGTCATCACTCATCTGTCGTCAAGAGGTACAGCTCAATTCGCAGTGCTTTGCCGCAGTGCTTTACCGCAGCCAGAAAGGCTAGATGATTCGGAGCTGACTGGATTGAAAGATATGAGAGGAGACTGTCGTATAAAAAGTCAGTATTCAGATCCATCGGAGCCGCACATTAGCAAAGGCATAATTTAGGAACACCGAGGTTAGTCAGCTCGGTAACCCCGAAGCTGTAATTGTTCCACGAGATTCCCGAAAATGCGATGCGATGCGAGTCACGCGGAGTCACAAGCGGCTATAAAAGGGGCTCCACTCAACGCGCTTATCTCAACAACCTCTTTCTCCTTCCACCACCACAACGTCCGTTTCCTTCCCCATTGCATCTTCACTATACTCATCTTTCCATTCAGTCCCCACCGCAATGCAGATCTTTGTGAAGACCCTCACCGGCAAGACCATTACCCTCGAGGTAGAGTCCTCCGACACTATCGATAACGTCAAGGCGAAAATCCAAGACAAGGAGGGGTCAGTGGCTCAGTGGCTCGACCCATCTCAACAACTGACCATTCCTTAGCATCCCCCTGACCAACAGCGTCTGATCTTCGCCGGCAAGCAGCTCGAGGACGGCCGCACCCTCTCCGACTACAACATCCAGAAGGAGTCTACTCTCCATCTCGTCCTTCGTCTGCGTGGGGGGATGCAGATCTTCGTCAAGACCCTTACGGGCAAGACCATCACCCTTGAGGTCGAGTCCTCGGACACGATTGACAATGTCAAGGCCAAGATCCAGGACAAAGAGGGCATCCCCCCGGACCAGCAACGCCTTATCTTTGCCGGCAAGCAGCTTGAGGACGGACGCACCCTCTCCGACTACAACATTCAGAAGGAGTCCACGTTGCACCTTGGTATGTCGCCCTCAATCCCAGCTATCTCTGTTGCTCATTGCCACAAGTCCTCCGTCTTCGCGGAGGAATGCAGATCTTCGTAAAGACCCTCACGGGCAAGACCATCACCCTCGAGGTCGAGTCGTCAGACACGATCGACAACGTCAAAGCAAAGATCCAGGACAAGGAGGGCATCCCCCCTGACCAGCAGCGCCTCATCTTCGCCGGCAAGCAGCTCGAGGACGGTCGCACCCTCTCGGATTACAATATCCAGAAGGAGTCTACTCTTCACCTCGTTCTCCGTCTCCGTGGCGGCATGCAGATCTTCGTGAAGACCCTCACCGGCAAGACGATCACGCTGGAGGTCGAGTCCTCGGACACGATCGACAACGTGAAGGCGAAGATCCAGGACAAGGAGGGCATTCCTCCGGACCAGCAGCGCCTGATCTTCGCCGGCAAGCAGCTCGAGGACGGTCGCACCCTCTCGGATTACAACATCCAGAAGGAGTCGACGCTTCACCTCGTCCTCCGTCTCCGCGGCGGCATGCAGATCTTCGTGAAGACCCTCACCGGCAAGACGATCACGCTGGAGGTCGAGTCCTCGGACACGATGACAACGTGAAGGCGAAGATCCAGGACAAGGAGGGCATTCCTCCGGACCAACAGCGCCTGATCTTCGCCGGCAAGCAGCTCGAGGACGGTCGCACTCTCTCGGATTACAACATCCAGAAGGAGTCGACTCTGCACCTCGTCCTTCGTCTCCGTGGCGGCGCTTGATCGATGTGCTTGTTGGATTGGAATTTTGTTTGTACACGTACTACTACCACACGCATTTGAGCAATACATTGTCTGAATCAATCATCCTTTCGTTTGACTGAACATCGTTGGTCGAAGAGCGACTCGGAATTTTTTTAAAGCTTGTGATGTAACATGCATTGAGAAACTCAAGGATCGACAACAACTGGATCAGCCGCCTTTCTTCTACGTTTCTTCTTCCGCCTCGATTCGTCCTGCTGTGAGTCTGTGGGCTGTTCCTCCTCTTTAACCCTCTCCTTGTCTTCCCTTTTCCTCTTCTCTCCTACGACAGCGTCCCGTACCGTCGAAACGGGCTTCTCCCTTCCTTTGCCTTTATCTTTCGCAGGAAGTTTTACAATAGGATCGACTTTTTTCTTCTTTACGCTCAACGGATTTGGACCTTTTGGTCCCTTCTTCTTTTTGCGAGGTTCGGTCGACGTTGATGCAGGTGTGAGAGTCTGCTGCTCGGAGCCTGTAGGATGGAGGGCTTGCTCCTCTTTCTGTTCGCGGTTTCAGCAATTAGGCATAGGAAAAAGGTAAACGACAAACGTATTCTTTGCTTTGAATCGTAGCGTCGCTCGGAGGCTCCAGGACCATGACTGAGCGATTGACGTGAACTATCGGGACAGCCGGTATGCTCCGTAGTTTTACACGGAGGGGCTGGGACTGGGTTGCAACCACATAACGGTGCTTATTCGTCTCCCCTACACATAGTTTAGCGGAAAGTAAATTTACAAGGGGATTAATTCGGCGTACCGACGACGCTCCCGAGGCATTCGTCTCCGGGTATGGCTTCACGGTGGTTGCACTTCCTCCGTTCGAATGTTTTGGCTAGGTCGACCGCAGGCTGATATGATTTTCCCAGTAGATATAATTCGTGAATGCAGCACTGTGTAATCACTAAACAACGGCTTTGCCGCCAGGGTTCTTAGTGTATGGCCAAGAACAGACGCTGGAGTGCATACTCGGCTTGATATCCCCTTGCAGGACGGAATTCAGCTGTTTCGCCAACTCGATTTTAGATTCTGTGGCGGCTTTGCACATTTCAGAGTCGACTAGAGATAGGATTGGAATTTTGGCGACAGGAGTAGCACGGTTATTTACCGAGGACTTGGTACGGTTGCCGGAAGCCAAATGACATCGAGTAAAGCGCCATGAGCTTGCGGTACGCTTTTGCGCGTTTTTGCCGCATTTTGGGAAGAAGAAGGAGAGGTGTTTGTAATTGTTTCTCGGCACCTTCTCCTCTTCATTTCATGTTCGCGTTTAGAGTGCTACTTGCACTTCTTAGGTCTGTCTTAGCGTTGTACGCATCTTCAGGCCATGACGGGAAAATAGTCTCGGACTCTCGGCTTTTGCTGTAGATGTTACTGGCAAAGTCCAATGGAACGACGAATGTCCTGGTGCGTGTCGTGTATGCTCTCTAAATTTTGTGTCTCATTTCGTGAAAGATATCCATGCGCTGGGCCCCGCCAGAGTGATTCTCGATGCCGGGAAATATAACGGGAATGTTCTTCGTGACGGCAGTTTCTCAATGTAGGACTTTACATATTCTTGACCGCAACCACGACTGAATACCCTGTTGTGCGTAGACCATACGTGCCGACCGGGACATACGTTCTTTCCGTCGTTTCGCACGACCACGTATTTGACCACGTACAGATGTTCCATCTTGTTTTTTTTAGAGTTGGCTAACCGTTCGCCAGGTGCGCATAGATGTCAACGATTCCGCATTCGAAGCCCGGCCATATTCTGTCGGCACTCCTCTGAACCCGGCGTCGCCCATACTGCTACCTCAGATATCTTTGCCTGCACGATCGAAGCATGTATATTTTGTGCCTCTCGACTCGTTCAATCTCCTTGGGATGTTCCAGAACCCCATGATGCTGATGCTCCTCTTTGGTGGCGTAATGGTCGTCGCGATGCCTTATCTCATGGTGGGCTTGCATTTTGTGTGTTGTTTTGTTGACTGACTTGGCGCAGAAAAACATGGACCCAGAAACGATCAAGGAGTTCCAGGAGCAGCAGGCGAAGATGTCCCAGATGCAGAACGCGGTGACGAGTGGAGATCTCAAGGGAGGGTAAGGTTGTGCTCGCTCCTGTGCTGAATTTATTTGACTCGGATTCCATTTTTTAGATTCTCGGCTCTAATGGCAGACGATCCGACCCCTCCGAAGGCCCTGGCTGCGTCTCCTGCTGGGAACAAGAACCGTAATAATAAGAATAAGCGGCGGTAGAGCTGGTAGATACTGTACCTCAATAATATTTAATTTCTGAACGGAAGCGACTCGGGCCGATCAAAAATTGGATGAATTCAAACTTTATTGAATCCGCAAACTGCTCTTTGTCTTCCCGTTCCCTTCCTGGCTATCCATATCCCCAGCATGAGCATTCACTGTTGATTCCCTACAAAAGGTCGAGTCCAATGGCTGCCCAACGCTCCCCTCACACTCCTTCGTCGATCCCAACCAGGCCGTCCAAGAGCTCGCTCCTTCCCACCAGGCGCCCCTCTTTTAGCACTCCCGGTCCTTCTTCACCCACTAGCCCAGCTGGAGTGTCTGGTTTTCGTGCTTTGCGGTCTCTTCTTCCGTTTGGCCCCAACAAGCACTCGACTCCCGCGAGTCCCTCTAACCCTAACGTTCCCCGTTTCTCCTCTTTCTCCGCAGTGAGAAAGTCGATACAGCGCGACCGAAATGCTTCGCTTTCGTCCTCGGACCTGCCTGTCATGGTTATTGACCAGACCTCTGTGGACGAAATGGGGATGATTCCTGTCCGAAAATCAATTTCGTTGCACGAAAAATCGTCGCCTTTCCAACCATCCCTTCCCGCGTTGGTTCCAGATCTTCCCACTGTGAACCTACCACATGCTTCTGAGATAGCAGGTATGTTCGCACAGACATGCTTGATGATCAGGCTCATCATATTTATAGCAGCCTCTTCGTCTCCTCCCAAAGCGGAGCCCGAGACAATTCCTGTTAAAGAGGACTCCCGGATGGTTTCAACGGGTCAGTGCACTTGCGCTTTTTATAGACTTCGTTTCTAAAAGAAATCCTCAGTGTTTACACCGCCATTGCGAACTCCTTCGCCACTCCCAGAGCTCTCGACAATTATAGAAATGGATACATCTGGGATTTCAAAACACCTGCCCTCAGCATCACCTTCACCATCTCTGTCCCCTACGAGCGCCTTTCCCCCTGGCCTCCCGGCCGATGAAACCTCGGCCCTAGACCTTTCTACCACCCATCTCGAATCACAAGTTATTGACGCCATGAGGGCGCAGAAGTCTGTTGCGGCTAGGACCTGGCAGCTTGACACCAGCGATGAGCCTAGTCAACTTGCGCCTGGATCCGAGCACGGGGACGTCAGCTTCAACCTCGGCGCGTTGGACCCCGACCTCG
Source organism: Mycena leptocephala (assembly GCA_029378395.1). NCBI lineage: Eukaryota > Fungi > Basidiomycota > Agaricomycetes > Agaricales > Mycenaceae > Mycena > Mycena leptocephala. Next base: position 272,829 of record JARJLF010000152.1, read on the forward strand.
CTGCCCTTCTGAGTCCGAACCGGATGGTATCCTCAGACACAAATCATACTATCAGGGCAAAGTCACCCGTGGATCTCAGTGAACCACCTTTGTCTCCCCCTTCCTCCTCTAGTGGTTCACGACCACAACACCAATCTTCGCGGCCGCGCTTGCGACCCGTACAGCGGCCCTCGACACCTCCTGACACGGCGATTCGACGGTCGCCTTCAATCTCACCATCTACCACCACTACCACAAGCCGCGCTCACACAGTCCGGCGAGCCCCACCTTCTCCGTTATCTACCTCGCATCCTCCATCTCCTGTTCCATCTTCTGCTATTCCTGCATCTCCGCATTCGCTTTCTAGTTCTTCCCCAGTCGTTTCCTCCACCCCTGCGCCTGTACGCCGAACACAATCGCCCTCAACATCTGGCCGGCGGCCATTACTTGGTCGTATCCTCCAATCTGATAGCTGGGAGAGCACTCGCTCACCCACAAGCCGACCGAGTCTCGACTCGGCAGGCTACAGACCTTCCTCAGCTTCGGCTTCTCGGTCTTCACTCGACACTAATCGCCAAAGACCGTCCTTTGACAGTAATCGACGCGCTAACGCCCACAACACTAACACCGTCCGGGAGCGGCCCTCGGAAAATTCTGCAGCATGGAATATACAACTACAGAGGTCGCGTAAGCGAAGCTTGAGCGTGGATGAGCAGCGGACGTCTCCGAACTCCTCGCGGCCGGGCAGCAGCATGTCGAACCGCCCCGAATGGCTAGGGCCGCGTACGGCCAAGGCGTTCAAGGCGGCGGGGCTGCTCCGCACGCCTGATTCCGGCGACGGCAACGACAGCCTCTCCCCGCCGACGTCGGGCCGGGGTAAGTTCGGCTTTGGGTCTGTGCAGAGTAGCACGACAGGCGGGCGGAGCGACTCGCGATTGGGCGTGGCGTCGCCGCCGCGCTCGAGCTCGGAGCGCAGAAGGGGGAGCGGGAGCGGGAGCTACTTCGGAGCGCGGGGAGCCAGCTGATGGAGAGCCCGACGCTGACGATGTCAAGCCGGGACACGCCGCGGTCGGTATCGACGGCACCGACGTCGGTGTCGGGGGCGTCGTGGGGGCGGGATGAGGAGATTCGGGAGCTGAAGGATAAGCATGCGGTCGAGACGGGTGCGTTGCTCAGCGCGCTGTCGGACTCGCAGCGCACGAGCAAGGTCCTACGGGAGGAAAACTCGGAGCTGCGAGAGCGATGGCGCGGCACGAGGCGGAGTCCGAGAGGACCTTGACGCTTGAGCGAGAGAATCAGGCGCTGCGGGAGTTTGTGTCGGAGCTCAGGGAAGAGGCGGGTCAGCTGAAGCTTCAGCTGCGATTGGCTGCCCCAGTTACGAGTTCCTCAAGATATCTTGCGCCCTCGACAACACAGGCGTTTCGGCTACCGCCTCGTGCCGGGGAATCGTCTCGCAGCAGCGGCGATGAAAATGTCTCTGAGGATTCATACAACAACGGGGTGACCCTCGGGTTTTCGTCGACGCCTGCACCGTCGAAAAACTTGCGGAAACGTCTGAGCTCGTCGTCGTCCATCTTCCATGCTCCGCCTTCGAACATGTCCTTGCTTTTGCATGAGGACGGAGCCAATTCGAACGACTTTGACGACAAGTCTGGGGCGTCCGGGTCGCTCCTGCTGGGCTCGCCGACGATGGTTCTTCCTCGCATTGATAGCTCACCAACTCGGGTGCATCGGGCCAACCAGTCGATCACCTCAGTCGGGAGCATGGCGACAACATCACCGAATGCGTCGATGCTAGGGAGTCCCCACAGCTTATTGCTGAGGCCGGAGCATGAGGTGCACCTAGGCGATATGGACAGTCTAGACCTTGGCCGGACTGGCCCCGACGAAGACTGGTCAGAATAGACTCGGGAATCTAGATTCGATTTTTTATTTTTTTCTATTCTGCATACATTATTGGATGGATTGTATTTTGTAGTAGTATCATATAGTATCAGTCTCTTGGTTTCAAAGGCGTCTCGAAGTTTGAACCTGGGTAGAGGAGAGATCTGCGCAGAGCAGCGTTGCTAAGGGGGATCAGTTTTCCGCAATGCGGATCGACGAATACGGACCGTTGTTTGAATTGCGCCAGGACGGTGTGTGGCGGCTTCCGTTCGCCCATCGAGCCGTCCATGGGCCTAGACGCGGTGAATAGACGCGCGACGCGTTGCAATAGACAAACCTATCCTGCGCGGTGGTGGTCTCGATTATGAACATGCGGTCATTGCGAGCGACACCCTCGTCTGTAGCGGCTGCGGCCGCACCGGGTGCCTCCTCTACACGTAGACCGGTGACTGAAATGGAGGGCGAGATGCTCTGGACTGTTGGAGGTGCATTCGTATCAGGATCATAGTCTAGGATCAGAACCTGTTCTGCCGGGTGAGGGACAAGGGCGAGCGAAGGATCGTCTTTGTAGTGGTACTGGATGGCGGGGTGGATAAGGGCAGCATTGGGCGCGGTTGTGGTCGGGGTGGAACGTGAGCAGAGGACGTAGTATGGGGGATGCATGTGGGGTGACTTGAGACTGATGGCCCTTAACATAGCAACATACTGGAAACCACATGCGGGATTGATCTTGACTATACTTATACCGCTGGCTGGCTGATCCTCGTCGTTAACTACCCTTCGCTCTTTCCTGCCCTCTCGTTCCCCTTCACGCTCTTTTCTAATGGCGTCTATGCTCTCTCTGGCTTTATTATTCGGTCTTCTTGTTCCGGGCGGGCTAGCTGGTCCAGCTTGTGCGGAGAAACACAAGACCGCCAGCGACTGTATGTTGAGGTGTAACCTGAAGTGGGGGTTCCCGGGCTCTATGATGGGCACGGATCCCTGGGGGTCCGTCATGCATCAGGGCGGAGACTCTGACGATGCCTGGAATAACTACCTTGCCCAGGCTTGTGGCCAGTATGTTTTTTTATTTCACTTTTCGTCTCGCGTCCATTTATTCACCCGTTCTTAATAGAGAGACCACGACCTCGTCCACGGTCACACCCACCTCCACGACGGCCACCGCTGCGGCTACCAAGCTCATTCACCAGGGCTTGGGTACCCAGAGTGTCTCCTCCACCTCCTCTTCTTCCACCTCACCTCATCCCGTTTCACATCTTCTCGCCTGACGACCTCAACAACGACACGCAGCACGACATCGACCTCCAGCACACACACTACAACCTCGAGCTCCAAGGCCCAGCTCGCCAAGGTCACCCAACCCGCCCCGGCCCCCACCACTCACACCACCGCCGCCGCCGCCACTCACACCACCCAGGCCAGCAACAGCAACAGCAATAGCAACTCGGACTCGAACTCGAACTCGAACTCGAATTCGAACAGCACTCAAATAGCAATAGCAATTCCAACACCAACAGCGGCAACAGCGGGAGCAGCAGCTCTGGCGGCAATGGCAGCAGAGCATCGAATGCCGATAAACAGGCGTACCTGGATGCGCACAACTCGATCCGTTCGCAGCACGGCGCCGTGGATGTTACATGGAGCAATGCTGCCGCTGAGAAAGCACAGGAGTGGGCCGACAAGTGCCTGAACAAACACTCGGGCGGAACCCTTGGTCCCCTGGGCGGTATGTTTCGTCCTCTTCTCACGCAACCGTCTCTAACGTCTTTCACAGAGAATCTTGCTGCTGGCACCGGCTCTTACAGCATCGCAGAGGCTGTCAAGGACTGGACCGATGAAGTTTGTGCGTGTATCTCCTCTTGCATATCTCCGGCGGAGTCTGACCCATATGGGTAGCTGAATACAACGCCAACAACCCTCAACCATCCCACTTCACCCAGGTCGTGTGGAAGGCTACGACGCAGATTGGATGTGCTGGTGCGTTATTATCTGGGATGGCTTTCATTTACTCACATTCCGGCAGTTCAAACGTGTGACGGAATCTTTGCCGGCTTTGGGGTGCGTATATTCGAATTTGCGCGGGCAGTCGATATTAATGAACGTTCATACAGGCTGCCCAATACTATGTGTGCGAATACTCTGTCCAAGGAAACGTTATTGGCAACTTCGGGTTCGTTTTCAATTTTCATGGGCAATGCAAGTTATTGACGTCCACTGCAGAGCCAATGTGCAGGCTTGAACGTTTGTCGATGTCATGGTCGTTCGCGACTGTCCCGTCTTTACACCCAGCGTGCATTTTTCTTTCTCGTTCATCAGAGATGAATATAATACCAATTGTTTTTGGCTACCACCCAAATTGTTGTTGTTTTGGCCTGTATATTTCGAACGACGTTCAATTCAACTTTATACTCCTCGCTTGGGCATGCTCTCGTCGAGAAAGGTGTTGAGCATCCTATCCAACATCAGCTATGGCCTCCTCATTATAATCACAATCATCATGACGGGCATCTCTTGCGTCGCCCTTTTGGCACAGGCAGTCCGACACTCACCCACTCGTTCCTACACACGAAACTTTAATGCGCTCATTATCGGGGCGTCCTACGGCATTGTCGTACGTAGACCTATACTCGCGCCTTTGTGTGCAGCTGTCTAAGCGAGCCACCAGCTCGTCGTGTCCCTCTTGTTCTGCGTCAAGCGGAGGCTCGCGGTGCGCATGCACCTGCGGCGCAAGACATATACCATTATACGCCGCGGAGACGTGCCCAACGTCCGTCTTCTCTTCCTCTGTCTCCAAACTCCGCGTCCCTAACACCCGACGTTGTTTCTGTGCTAGCCCGTGCACGAGTACATTGCGCAAGAATACATGCGGACCTGCCTCGTTTCACACGAATCCCTGCCGACGGACGTGTTCCACCCCGGTTGGGGCCGCCCTGGTGCGCCATCTCCGTCCATATATACGCAAGTAAATCATAAACTTATCCTGTCCAAGGAACGAAATACGAGGGCGTGCGTTTCCGCCATGCGCTCCTCGATACGATCTCAGAAATTGGCGAGTCTCTTGCAAGTTTCTCGTTTTACCGCTCATAGCTTATATCCTGCGTTGTTTTTTTGCAGACACCCTCGCGCACACTGTCATCCCCGCGCACCCGGCGCTGAAGCCACACGCGCGCATGCTGCACCACTTTCGGTTCATCCTGCCGCTTCTGAACTCGGAAGATGATGAATTTACGCCGCTGCACTACTATGACTCTGCGATCCAGCTTGCGCGCAACGCCGCGGAGGAGCCGACGGAGGAAGAGTTTTTGCTGGGCATGCAGGCTGTAGAGGAGATTCGGAAGAGGTGCGTTTCAAAGGGGAAAATGTATAGACGCGGCTGACGATCTTTTCAGCTTGAATGATTGTCGGCTGGAGGCGCTCGAGTCGTCCATTACTGACTTTGACGATTCAACCGCAGAGTCATGACCTTCAAGCTCTCTTTTACGTCTCTTACATGCGGGGTACAAGTCTAGTAGATCCCATTGGCGTACACCTTCTTCCAGCTCGGTTTCGCGGTCCACGCACCCCAGTACGCGACAACCTTCGCGGGCACTGGCGCACCATACGCTGTGCTCATCGCCGCCATCGCGTCGTCGGCGGACGTGGCGCCAGTCGTGACGGTGATCCGCGTGAGCCACGCGCCGAGGTGGAAGTCGTCCTCGCCGGGGAGCTCGCCACCGATGAAGCCGCTGTCGGCAGGACGCCAGGGAGGACTTCCAAGACGCGGTCTTGACAGAGTCGAAGTGCGCGTGGGACTTGGCGAAAAACCCGGCCTTGTGCTCGGCGGGCGCCTTGTCCTTCACAATCGCCAGCAGACCTGCATCCAATTAAATCAAGATCAGTACATCTGGGCTCGGACGGATCGTGTAGCTTGCCTGCGTTTTGGCCATCTTGGATTCGTAGAAGGCTTTGTAGGTCTCTCCGTCCGGTCCCGCCAAGTACTTATCCATTGCCTCCTGGCCTGTGGGATTGTTTACTTTAATATATCGAGACAGTGGACAAAGGAACTGACGGTTGACGAGGTACCCTCCGGCGGGGCCGGAGCCTTGGCGGTCAACTCGGCGTCGTCGCGCTGCGCACACAGTTATTATCGGTCAACTTATCCTGCAGATGTACATACGCAAAGGAGCCTGGCAAAGTTGGGGTCGTACTTTTCGTCGTGGATTGTTTCAATGAAGGCGGAGCCTCCCTTGACCTTGATGGGGGCTTCCCTGACGAGGGCGGCAATGACCTCTGTGGTGGAGGTGTAGACTTTGCCGTCGGACTCGAGCGTCGGGAGCGTTCCATTCTGGTTCTATCATCCATTAGTCCATGAACGTCGAGGGTATTTCATTAGACCGTACCAGTTTGAGGTACTCTGGCGCCAAGTTCTCGCCCGTCACCAGGTTGACGTTCTTGCGCGTAACATCGGCCTCTGAGTACCCAAGCTCAGCGCTGAAGCGGCATTCAGCGGCGCGCCAAGGAGGAATTGTGCAAAGAAAGCGTACACAGCGAGCTCGGGAGCAGCGGACCAGACGGAACCAGCGCAGATGTAGAGAGTTTGGTCATTGTAGGTGTTGTGAGGGAGGATATCGATACTGGCTCCTATCTTCGCCCATTTATAGTTTGCAACTGTTCCACATCATCATATGGTTGATCGTGTGATTCTCCGGGACCTCGATCACCGACGCGTTTTACGCGTCGATGAATAGCACCCTGGGATGACCGAGCCTACACGTGTGGCAGACGGTCACGAATAAAGACTCAGTCCGACCCGGAACGCGTTTTCCATGCTAGCCAGCGTGATATTTATCTAACGATGATTACCAGTAGATTGAGAGCCGGGACCTGTTCAGCCCGGAGAAAATTTGGCGAATGACATTCTAAGATCTACGTATGCGCGACAATATAAAACCCTAGAACAAGAAAACCTTATAAAGGGAGGGGGGGATGAGTCGCCGGGTGAATACGTGTCGGAAGGGCAACGAACCTTGTCAGCAAGCTTGCTGATCGTGCGAGGTGCTGGCCATTGTAATTCATCGAGGTGTTTTCTGTGCGTGCGGTGAATTCATCAGAATAGCTGACAAAAGAAAGCTTACTTCATAGCTGTTAGCATAGGTGGAGGGCCTAGAATATCAACGCCGGTTCAAGTTAGCGATGACCCACGGTCCGGCGATTTTTGTCACATACCGCACATAAGAATTTTCGCGTCGTGTGTCGAGGCGGGGAGGTGCGTCTGGATCTGGTCCTTGGATACGAAGCCCACGCCGCCGATCCACCCTGCGGGCGGGTTGTTGAGGACATAGTATACCTTGAAGCGGGCGGCGTGCGCGCTCGCGAGTGCGTCAAGCTCTTTTTTCATCAAAATGTCCTCCTCGTTGACGTTGGCGTAAATGAGGCTCAGCATCGTGCGGTCGGTGGGGTTCTTGAGGACTGCGTTGATGATCTGGTACATGGGCGTGATGCCGCTGCCGCCTGCGATCATGCCGAGGGCACCGGTGAGGCCCGGAGTATAGTCGAATGCGCCTTTCGGGCCTTTGACGCGGATGTTGTTGCCGAGTTTCAGTAGCGAAAAGTGGCGCGAAATGTTGCCTTTTTCGTACGACTACGGGAAATGAGTGGATGCATTGCACTGGTTCCAAGGAGTTGTGTTACCTTGATGAGAAGATCAAAGGAGCCCTTTTGGTCGTCGCTGCTAATGGGAGTATAGCTGCGCATGATTTCTTTGCCATTTATTTCGGCTGAAACGGAAATGTGCTTTCCGACCGGGAGTCCAAGGTAGTCATTGGAGCGGGGCAGGGAAAAGCGGTAGCTGTGGAGATTAATTGTCACAACGCGTTGACAAGGTGCTGCAATGGAGGAACGAACATGGCAGTGTTGGGGGATATCTGTATCTTTTTCTCGAGCGGGAACTCGAGCCAGATTTTGGGGTTCAAAGTCTTGCGGCCACCTGGTTGGTCGTGGGAAGGTTAAAACGCGTCGAAAGGAAGCAGGTCGACATGCGAACCGGTATTAATGACCGTGGCCCACAGCACACCGGCCAAAATGAGGCCACTGCTGACAAGAAACGCAGGGCTGGAGGCAAGTGCGACCAGATCCTGGGTGCCAAAGTAGGGGATATCTACTGCGTGAAAGTCCATTCCGTAGTATTCGTTTGAGTCTTTTTTGGGCAATCCGATGAGTATGAGCTTGGACACGTCGTAGCCCGCGGCCGCGAGTTTTGCCTGGAGGTAGTTGGATAGAGTTACAAGGACTGCAAATGAACCGAAGAGAGACAGCACAAACACTAGCTGGTAGCGGTTTGGCATAAATTATTAATCGTGCCACAAGGACCCACTCGGGCACCCGAGTTTGGTCGTGTTTTTTCTTATTATATAATCGCGGCTACGGCCGCCTGGATGAATCTCGCTTTGGCCAGGTCGCTCGCTTGGCCAGGTCCGGTCCCGCCGCCGGATCGTCGCTAGCCGACACAGATTTGCACAATCTCGGTTCGATCTCGGCGTGTAGGACGATTGCTGATGGCCATGTGCACTTCGTGTCGCAAATCCAACTGTCTGAGAAAGAAAGAAAAAAAAGAAAAAAAAAAAAAAAAAAAAGAGGAAGAGAAAAGAAAAAAGCAGTGGGGGGACTTGGAATAAAGAGATAAGAATTGAATAGGAATGAAAGGGAATAAAGAGTGACAGTGAACTTGGCGTGGCGACGGAGGCGGTTGTCTCTTGCGACAGCGTGATAAGTCAGAACGTAGCATGACACAGCCAAACAAACATCCGGCTTAGCAAAGGTTGGTGCTAACCTTCACTACCGGAGCCTCGTCTGAGGGCTACCCCCCTCCCTGTATCCTGCTGAGACCTGCTCCGGCGCCTTTTTCTTTATTCTCCGCTCTTTATTTCCCTTGTCTTTTCTTTCGACGGTCGCGCTGCGCGTGTAGCATAGTTTCACCTCGATCCACGCTTAAAGCGCAAGGCTCCCTGCGCAGCTTCCGAAATGTCTCCTATGCCACCACGCAAACGGGGTCCCCCCTCATCTCTCCGGATCGACGCACCAGTGCAGGTCCCTCATATAGCTCTCGCAACTGGCGACAGCTCTGCTTCTGCGCTCTCTTCCGCCACATCCGAGTCGGACTACCCCCCGTTCAAACAACCTTCCAAGCCTAGGTCTCTCCAGAACATGAAAAAATTGTCCCTGAACCTCTCCTCGGCTCAGTCTTCGACCACATCGCTCCTATCCTTCGGCCCCCCAAGCGCCGCAAGCTCCACCCAGCAGGAGCCTTTGCGAATGGAACGGCCTCGGCGCCCTTCCGTCATCTCCCTCCCCGCATCCGCAAACCCGATCCCCACCACCCGCCTTCATCGCAAAGGCGAGGACGGGTCACCGGCAGTGCCGTATGCGGACGGGCCGATCCAGATTACTCCGGGCATCTGGCTGGGCTCAGAGGACAATGTAAAGGACTGGACTGGACTGCTTGAGCGGGGCATCAAGTCCGTGCTCAACGTCGCTAAGGAGGTTGTCTCGCCCTTCGATGCCGTCCCCTCTCAGACGCTGCGCGGCTTCTCGTCGACTCCAAATCTCAACAACCTCCCAAAGGACCCCGATCCAACGTACTACCCGTCCAATCTAGCCAGTGGCAGACCGGGCATGCACTACCTCAAGCTTCAGTGGTCTCACGGGCAGCAGGATCTCGTCGAGCACGGTTTCCGTGAAGCAATGGCCTTCACCGACGCGGCTCTGGAACGCGGAGACGGTGTGCTGATTCAGTACGTCATGTCATGCCAAAAGTCAATTCCCGATAAACTGATAAACCTGATCTCTCTTTTCAAGTTGTCAATGTGGCATTTCAAGATCTGCCACCCTCGTGATCGCCCTGGTTATGCGAGCGGCAGCGGAACGATCTCCCTCTGTGCCCTCTGAGATTTGGGCATTGAGGGGTATGCAGGGAGCATACACGTTCGTCAAAGAAAAGAGTAAATGGGTCGGACCTAATATGTCGTACGCAGCTTGCCATATTCCCCCTTTTTTATCCGCTAATCAAATAATCTCAGCCTTATTTATCAACTATTGGAGTATGAGAAAAAACTTAGAGGTGACAATGGCCAAATGTCAGATACAGAGTCTGTCATGGCTGAGGAGGACGAGGAATGGGGCCGCCAACGTCGTATGCTCGACGAAGTCCCGACGGATGACGAGGATGAACAGGAAAGCTCCGTGGTTATGCGGGAGGCCCAGGCTCTCGACAAGGCCATGGAAGATCGCATTCTTGCCCGCAAGACGTCCTCGTCTTCGGTGGCATCTTCGTCTTCAGGCGTCGGGATGGGTCCCGCATGGAGAAAGACGTACGGCTCCCGCAAGCGTGCTGGGTCTATTGCCAGCAATATGACCAATGGCAGCAGCATCCTCAGCGAGGACCTGGTGGAGGAGGACGAAGAGCAGGAGTTGCTGGGCATTGGCGGCGGCTTTGATGAAGAACGGGGCTCGAGTGCCGAACCTGAATATTCTTCCACCAGTTCACCGGAGGATGAAGTTCACACCAACACCACACCCCGTCGCCCCGCGCGGCCGCCCCCGTCCGCGCCGGTATGGAAGACGTCGTTCAGTTTGCCCATGCCTCCGGCGACTGCTATTCGACCATCATTCGACCTCCCTACAAAACCAAAACGTAGGCCAGTCCCCCTCGGGATTCTTCCTCCCGTACCGCCTTCTCCCATCAAGATCGTTGTGGACGGCGCGGAAACCCCAGACAAGCGTGTGTCTCGGAAGCCGCATATGTCCCTGCCACCTTCTCGAACCCGGACCGAGTCGAGGAAACCTCCTCCGCCTGCTCTGCATCTCAGGAGCTCCCTATTGAAACCGAAAAGCCAAAATCCCCCTTCGGGCTTGGCCACGCCATCCCAGACGCTCTTTGTATTCCCCCCTTCGCCGACGTTGACGACGCGTACGCCTTCCGCCATGACCCTGACCTCCAACATGAACAGCTCTGTGCCGTTCCCCAGCTCGTCTACGCCGCGAGTCTCGACGTTCCGGTCGCAAGGCCGGACGCGCTCGTTCATCGGGTTGGGCGCACCCCCGACACCCACCACCGCTTTTTCGAAGGTGGACGCGCGTGGGTTTTTCGGGTTGGAGTAGGGGAGAGGCCCCTCCATCCTCTCCCACCATATGAAATCTATGTTTCTATGTCCCGTCATTTCAGGGTTATGGTGCATCGCGCTTTCCCATACATATGCCGCTCTTCTTGTCATCCTCATCCTCATCGTCACTCAACCACCGCCCAACACCCACGCAATATTCATTATTCACGCACGCACGCCGGTAGACGTCCCCATCATCTTTTCACGCACACGCCCGACTGCATATACTTTTTCTTCCGGGCATGGACCTTTTTTGCTAATTGTAACACTATCTATTTCATTGCATTGCAACGTTGCTGCAACCCACTGTCCTTTACGCGTTTTTTTTTTTTTCGTCTTCTGTACTTTGTTGCATTTTTTAGCTTGTACGTGAGAGTAGCAGCATTGCTTCTCCTCTGCCCGGACAGGAATCCGTGGAATAAACATAGGTTCGCGCCTTTGATATTTGTGAATTCGACGGTACGGCTTCGCGATCCGGATCCAGGTACAGTGAAAATCGTGAGTCAGCTCGTCTGACCTGCCTGTCAACGCCAAACTTGAACCTTCTGAAGATCCTCGATCAGAATCAGACTCTGGCGAGTGTGACCGGCTCAGACCGGCTTGCTATACGGTCATGCGACAAAGCACCCGTGTGACCGCTCGCGTTTTGCGTGGACTCTTACTGGACTCTTGCGCTATAGGCTCTCTCCCCTCATCTCTTCTCATTCCACGGTTTGCGATTCGACCCGTTTGTTCTCGTTCTTCCCACCGGTAGAGGAACGTGGTCCGCGGAGGCAAATGGCCGTCAAGTCCAAGTCAAGTCTGAAACAACACTTTTGACTCAGTCACTTGGCTGCGTCTAGATCAAGCCTGATCAAGCAGACATTTAACCATCTACACTGTTTTCACTTTTTTTTGCATGGTCTTTCGGATAATTCGATTTGGCACCCCCTTGACAACCCCCTGCCCATCTTGAAAGCTGGCTCTGGCTTGCTCCGCTTGGATTCGGATCCGCGCTTTTTACTTGAGGTAGGGTGGCGGGACTCGCAGCGGTCTACATCCCGCGGCGCCAAATTGTTTCGTAGAGTTGAAAAAACTTTCGAGTTTATAAGTTGGATAATTCTAATCAACAACCCCCCTTGCTGATGTACGGGGGGTTGCTGCTATTCAGCAACCCTCTGATTTGTAAGTCCAGATCTGATGGCAGCAGTGGCGGGAAGGGGCGGGACGTGTTCGGACTCTTCTTGGCGACGAAAAAAAACCTGAATAATGTTACAAAAATTCTTTCAAAGGAGGAAACACTCGAGACAGCTACTCAATTTTTCTTGGGCTGAAATCCGGGAACCAATGGCATTTTCACACTTTGGCTCTGCTGGAAGTCAAAAGAGTTCAGAAATGGCCAGGGAAAAAAACGCAAAAAATTGGAGGAGACACAGGCAGATACCCTAGAAGATATTGCACTCTTCGGCACCCGCAATGTGGCCAAAATTGACGGCAACAGGCGGGATAACGGTGTCAAACCCATCTTCAACCTCCGCTTCGGCCTCACGTGAGGGGTTGTTGGATAGGAAATTTCTATACTATTTCTATCCAGCAACCCCCGTACACCGACAAGGGGGCTTGCTGATTAGAATAATCCTTCTTGGAGTACAACGAATAGAGTGAAAAGCTTTGAACGCAACCACAAAACCGCACCACTCAGCAAGCAAATACATAGAAGTAAAAAAAAAACTGCGGCACAAGGATCCAAGAACCGGAAATCATAGCACAGACCAAATCCTTCAATTTTCCGTCTCTGATGGCCTGGGGTGCAGTGAAACTTTAGACTGGAGTTAGGTACACTGCACATACCTCAAAAATTACTGAAACGTGGTAGCCGACAGTCCGCCTTCCCACTGCCGCGTAACCGTCCGCGAACAAATCCAAATTCTCGCGGCCATGCATCGGCACCTTTAATTCTGTACGAATGAACTTGTACATCAGCTTGGTGCGCCCCAGATGAGAAGCTGCAGGAGCAGCGCCTCGGCTACCCAAAATATATTCTTTTCGTAACTGGTTCAGACGTGTGAACATCTGCGTAGAAAGCTCAGTTGTAGCCGCTGAAATGTCAAGAATTGTGGGTTGAGATATGATGTCAGACGCCGATGAAAAGAAGTCGACGACGACTCCGGAGGTCGCACGGCCCACACTTTTCATGCGTTCGGCTGCGTCCAACGAACTGGTTGCATCCAAAGTGTCGAAGACCGCTCTGTCTACAAGCTTCAGCAAGGACATGAAAACCGCTTCGGACTGAATGTGCTGGCGAAAAGAGCCGACAAGTACTAAAACATAACATATGTGTAAAACCCTTCAAAGCGACAAGCATAACAAACCTGATTCATCGAGCTCCTGGCCTTGGAGAGAATCGAAAACACCTTCATAAAAAATCTGCCTGAGCGGAGTTATCATCACTGCTTTAACTGCGCGGCTGTCGAAACCTAGAGAATTCGCCGTCGGTCATGATCTTCAGAGCGATTTCTCTCTGCATGTTGACAATGGCAGAAATTGCCTTGCGTTCAACCTCTTTCAGGCAGGCACTAAACTCGGCGCGCTTCTTATTTAATCAATTCGGCTGGAGCAGGGATCCGATATGTTCTGCTTTGTGGGGAGGGTTAAGTCGTGGACCAGAAAACAGCTTGGATGTCATCCTGGTAGTAGGCGACAATGGTTTTCACCGTCCTGTAGTACCGTGACCGTAGATAACGCCAGAGAAGGACATCCGAAGCTTCTCAAGGCTGCCATCTAGTATGTTGGGACAGATGGCTAATACCGCGGAACATTTGTCACTGAGAAAAGCCGATGGCTGTACAGAGATGGTTTGATGAATATCCTTTGAATATCTCAATTAATTGAATCCTTCCACGGCACTGAAAATCCGTTTTCGGTCCAGATTCTCTCAAGGTCTTGAGCAGGAAACACCATGCGGGTGTGCAGTTGATATGGTGGCAGCCAGACCACCGGTCCGTAGCAAATGTTAGGAAACCCTTGAACCGAGGTCTGAAGCCAGCTTGTTGTACCAAAAGCTTTCGCTCGGAGAATTTTTCGCGTAGAAGATACTGTCGGAACGATTCTAGCGTTACGCGTTACGCGTGATATGTCACGGCACTGGTCATGCTCTTCGAATTTTTGAACCTTCTGCGTACAATTCGAATCGAGAGCCAGCCATGGGCGTATCGAGCCAAGTTTGTCGGTTGGAAAATTCTTCACGTAAAGCGACTTGATTTTTTCAATTGTGCTTCGTTGACCCACTCCCAGGTCGCGAATTTCTTTGGCGCTCTTCATATGCTTTCGTACATTGGGTCCATCTCGGGGGTATCTAGGCTTTGCTATCTGAATCACACTCGTCTTTAGCTGGATATAGATGTCTGGACCTTCTATGCTGCCGACCCTGGCAAATGAAGGAGAAATCGTTGTCGAGAATCGCTGGTCTCACCGCATCAAGCCAGGCAGCATTCAGCGCGGCGATCTCATAACACTCCGTTCTCCGCTGGACCGGGACGCATTATCTGCAAACGAGTTATTGGCTTTCCTGGCGACGTTATTTGCGTAGATCCAACCGGTCAAACAGCACCATCTACGGAGCATGTCGAGGTGCCCAAAGGTCACATATGGGTCATGGGCGACAACGCACCTTATTCACGCGACTCCCGTCATTATGGACCAGTATCAATGGGCTTAATCCGAGGGAAGCTCTACGCGAGGGTGGACTGAATTTTTTTTTTTTCATTCCGCACAGATTGACATGACGTTTTTCTTAGATCTGGCCTCTAAGGGATTTCACGATCTTTCGGAATCCGACAACCTATCTGGACTATTGATAGCTAGCACTGAACTAGCACTGAACCTCGTAGCATGCTGCAGTGGTCTATCTCAGCAGTCCTGCGGCACTTGTCTTCGCGACCCCCTCTCGGCCCTTGGGTAGAGTTTCATCTTGTAAAGTTCATGGAATAACCTCCCTGTCCATTGGGCTCAAATTTGAAGTTGTCGGTAGACAATCCAAAGTTCCCTGCTCTAGTTGTTATCGCTATTCCGAAATCTGTCTCGAGAGAGATACCTAAAATGCTATTGCCTATTCCTTTGAGCTTGCCCAGCATCTCTGCCGTTTCAGCCTTTTGCGCAGCTTCGAGCCGAGGTTTCAGCAAATGCTGGCTCCTCTCGATTTCTTTCGTCTGAGGGGTAGATGGAGGTAGTATCTTGAGTAAAGTAGTGTAGTCTGATCTATCGTGAGCAAAGTCCACAATGCCGCAAATGTTTTTGACCTTCTTGTGCTGCTGTTAATGAACTCCAAGAATCAATCTTTTCGTTGGATGCCGCTCGTCTTTGCAATGCCTTGACATAGTTCGGATCGTCGAGAAGCGCTGAAAAGTAAAGTTAGTGGACGTCGATAGATGGCCAATGAGTACCTTGAGAGCATGCCTCTACACGGCTTGCTTGTGATCGTCCTGAGCCAAAGACTTTTCTGGAAAATTGCCCCAGATGCAAGAAATAAGGCTCACCAGTTTCACGAAGCACGCGCCGATGTTCGCATTCAGAACTGCCCGAGCCTTGGCGCATTCTGTTTCTTCCGGTGTCATAGGTATCTCATCTTCTTTAGGACTGCTTTCATCACGATCCTCTTCGCTGAGCGGTGTATCGTCATCTACGTCGACAGTGGACTGGATTTCTGCTTCGCGTCGCTTTGGGACGCGACCGAGTCCCGCACGATACGCCACGAGGGCCTCGTCCCATCTGCGCGACCGAAAATGTTCATTTCCCTCATTTTTGAACTCATCTGCAGCGCGGAGGCACTCCTGGACAACAGTGAGGGATGGAATTCAGTGATGGAACACGACATACGGCGATGCCAGTTTCCCCCTCGTCGTCGCCTAAAGGCATAATGCGATCACGTGAAGGCGACATACTTGTCCTCCTAACAGTCAAAGCCTTCAACTTGGACTCCAACGTCGACGAATCAACGTTATCCGGATCCTTAATTCAACTAATTCTCAAACACTAAAAAGTTGAGAACAGTGCCGGCGTTATTGTCGACGCAGCTTCGATGCTTCCCGTTTGCATACCATCGACTCCCACCCACTGGCTGGCGTGCTCGGCAAAAAGAACCGGCACATAACAAAGGTTTGCTTACGATCAACTTTGCTCTCTTTCCACGGACAAATTCACGGTTAAATCGTTCCGTCGGCCATTGACCCTGGGTTCTCACTATATAATTCGACCTTCAAAGCTGACTGACCGTCACTGATCTTTACCCTCCTTCTACCCTTGACCCAAGGTTCTCCTGTGTTCACCTTAAAAGCCGCGACTGCTCAGTGCTTTTCTTTCCTCACAACAATAATGGCCAACGTCCCCGTCTCTATCGATAACGCCAAATGTGTCCTCGTCATTGGTGCCACTTCTGGCATCGGCAGGGCTCTTGCTCTCGCAATATCTGAACTGCCCAGTCGCCCTACAGTCATCGCGGCTGGAAGAAGGCAGGATAGATTGAAGGAACTGCAGGAGAAAAACTTGGAGACTGTACAGTTGGATGTTGCCGCAGACTTGGAAACGTTGAAGAAGACTGTCGACTCGCTCATCGCCAAGTACCCAAATGTAAGAGACTTTGAGTTCTTCTTCGACTCCCTGCTAAATCTCTATCCAAGTTGGATGCAGTTATCTTCGCGTCTGGTACGTATTTACTCGTCTAGTTCTTGTCCCGTAGAGACCATTCTGTGGATCTGCATGACGAAATTTTACCACCGCTCTCCGTTGGTCATGGTCCCTGTAAAACTGATTTTTAACGGCAGGCATCCAGTACAATTTTGATTTCAATAAAGACGTCGATCTCAATCGTAAGACGACTTCGTTATTGGTGAGGGCTGCCTGACGGCCTTTAACAGAGATCATCAAGGAAATCAACGTCAATTATCTTGCTGTCGTTTCCCTCATCTCCATGTTCACACCACACTTCTTGAAACTCAGTGTGAGTCCACTGGTGAAGCGCTTCTCTATGTTATCTGAAAAAAAATTCTAGGCCGAAGGCCGTCCTTCCTTCATCATCCCTATCACATCTGGACTTGCGTTTAAGCCTTCCCACTTCGTCCTGAACTACTCCGCCTCAAAGGCGGCGTTGAGAAGTTTCACCACCTCGCTTCGCGCACAACTCAAAGCCACGAAGGTCCACGTCGTGGAGATAATCCCTCCGTGAGTGCTGCATATCGGTAGTTGATTCAACTCTTAAACGGTGTATCATAGCCTGGTGGAATCTGAGCTTCACGATGGTAAGCTCTCGGTTCGGTCAACAAAACTCCTCGCTAATCTACGAATTTCAGAACAAGGCACTACCGAGAAACTGTCCAAGTTCTGGATGCCATTGGATCAATACACCAAGGAGACCGTCGCCGGATTGAGAAGAGGAGACTTCCACGTTGCTTCTGGCAAGGCGGACGAGGTTTTCAAGGTCTTTGAAAAAGCAGGGCTCAACGATGCGTGGTAGATGTAAATCTACACAAGTCAATTTCCATGCATTTCTTGAGACCACGAAGGAGGATCTTGTGGGGGGATATTACTGTTCTCAGACTGAAAAGTGAATGTATTTTCTCCATCCGGGACAAGTTTATTACACTGGCGCCTTTCAGCCAAACAAAGCATTTACAAGATGTTCGGTGCGACACTACTAATCCCGACAAACTACGTGAGTTAAATACTTAGGTTAAGGGTAATACAGTGAACGAGAGTGAAATGCTACTAGGTAAAAACAGAGAAAAAAGCTTGCGGAAACTAGATTCGCAGCGAGCAGTCTAAACGGATGGACGCGTAAAAGCAGGCAAATGAAGCGAGGGCGGCGACGGCCGCGTCTATGTCTTGGGAATATGGAGGTTGATCGCTGCGGGCAAGGGTCAACTCTTGTTACTCCGAATCAGACAGTGGAAAAGCGGCTCACCCCGATACCAGTTCAATGCGTCGGACGGTGAGGGGGCGTCAAAGTACAGGATGGCCTTGTTGTCAACAAGCCGGAGAGCTGCGAGTGGTTTAGTGAGCGCACAGACGTAGATGAACGGGAAAAGCATACCATTCCCGTGGACGATGCTCGCCGGCTGTGGCAGCGTCTGCATCCTCAGCACGGCCCACAGGTCAACATGACAGGTCGGATCCTGCCCTTCCGACGGATCCCGACAGAGGACCAACAAGTCGTTGCATAGAATGCCGACGAGTGGCCGCGGTGTCAGTTCGGAGCGAGACAGTCAACCTGCACCGTGCAAGGATCCCCCTGGGCGTTGATCGCCTCGAACGAAACCATCGCCTTCCGCACGACCCGCGTTAACAGCAACTGCCCATCCATAATAAGACGTCTGCGCAACGTCAGAGACTTTAACTAGTTATTGCGCAAGGAAAACGCACCGATGCGGCTGCACCAGAGGACTGGGAAACTTGCCGCGTATTCGAGCCTGCCATTGAACCAGTTTCCGGCGAGACTCTGATTCGCGCTTCCCTTCGTTCATATTATTGGCCAGCAATGATATTTCCGCCAACGACCGGTCTAGCGGGTCGTCCATGTATTCATACGTCGGAGGCGTCGCCCGAAGCAGTTCCTCCAGCTACAACCCAACGATCAGCATGGTGGCGCAGGACAAACAAAAATAGACGCACCAGCAACCGATAGCGCGGTATCCGCTGCACAGGAAGTAATAAGTAGCCCTCGAGATTGAGCTGCGAATGCCTGGGGCTGATCCGACACCGTTTCAAGTACGTCCGCAGCCGCTTCCGCTGGCTCGTGGAGAGCGGGGGGAGGCCAGCGGCGCCGCCGTCGGGTGTGACGACCGGGCTCGAAATAGCTGACAACGTCAACCCCAGCCCCGCAAGCTGTGATGTCGATGTCGCTGACGGCGTCATCGCTGGCGACGTGTTGGATGGTCCCGGAGTGGCTGTCCAATTCTTGACACGTTGGACAGCGTTGTCAAAGTTGCTAAAAGACGGGCGCAGTCAATATTCATTATTCCCGGTCGAGCAAAGATTAGAAAATAGACGAAACACTTACTTGATGTAGCTTGAATACATCTTCATAAATGCGGCGTGCTTGAGGAACATGCTCCCAATGGCCTTGGCCACATTCAGCGAGAGCTGCCCGTCCGCGTCCGCCTCAGCCAACTCGGCGCTGGATTTCATCAGCGGGGCGGCGGCAATCTCGAGTGCAGGGAGGAAGCTCTCCTTGTGGAAGGAGAACAGCGCATCGATGCCGCCAAAGACGACCTTGCGCTCGGCCGCGGGAACGACGGTGTCCTTGCTCGAGCCGCCGAGAACGTTGACCGGCGCCGCGCCAGGCTTGATGTAAATGTCGACGAGCTCCTGCAGGCCCTTCACGTATGTCCGTCCGTTCTATGTAGTCATATTCAGTCAGGTCAGCGCACAGCAAATAGCGCCACAAAACTTACACCACAATCTCGCGGACCACCATGGCCGCTTGCCCTTGTCGTCCTTGAACTTGCGCTCGTCGCTGCCAGACCCACTGCTGTCCGTCGTCGCCACGCTGTTCGTCTGTGTCGAGTTTCCGGCACGCATCCCCGTCAACGAGTCCATCGAGCGCAGCTGGCCCACCGAGTCCAGCGAGGAGCTCCCATTGGACGACATGGACGCCTCGCGGTCGAGCCCAGCCCCGCCCCCGTCGGCCGCCGCGAGCGAGACTGGAGCACCTCGTCCCCGCCGGCTCCGTACATCCCCATCGTTGCCGCCTGCTGCGACAGCCCGAGGTCGTTCATGTCCTTGAGGTACGCCATCACGGAGCGCAGCGCGCGCTGGTACGCCTCGCGCTGGCGCTCTTCCTCGCGTCGCAAGTAGGTCTCCACGACAGGACTCGGCGTCTCCACCCGGGCACCGTCGGGCCCGTCCGTGTCACTCGTCGCGGTCATCCCCGGCACGAACGCCGCCGCCTCGGGAATCGGGATGTTCAGCGTCAGCGGCGAGTCGATCGGGAGGAAGCTCCGCCGCTTGGCCGTCCGCGTCGTCGGCGGCGGCGGGGCGAGGAGGTTGGGGGATGTGCGGACACGGCGCTCGGTGGTGGTGAGCGCTCCTCCTCTTCCGCCGCAGGAGGGAGGGTGTGGTGGATCATAGGTGGCGGGTTGAACGCGTCCAGGGTGCCAGTGGTCGAGATGCGCATGTTGATTTGCGGCGACTGGGCGAAACGATCAGGTGATCCCCGCGACATAGGTGCTGTGGCGGGCCCGCGCATGATCTGGGGCCGCGCCTGGGGCAGCGGGCGCGGCGACGGGGGTCGATCTTCATTTTGCCCATCGACATCTTTTTCAAGAAGCCCCACCGGCTGCTCTTCTCCTTGCCGGGCGCAGCGCGGATCGTGTCCCCCCATCAAAAGGCAACACCCGCGGCGGGGACGTGTTGTTTTGCGCAATAAAGGACGAGCCCCGCGACCGCGACGAGTTGGTGTCAACGCGTTCCGGTGCGGCGCTGTTCTCCCACATCGACTGGGTGAGCGGGAGACGCGCGCTGCCAGGGGCGCTGCGCGACGGGCTGCCATTCATCGCGTTCGCGGGCCCGACACTCGCAAACCGCTTCTGCATGCCGGGCCGCGGCGGCGTCTGGCTCAGCAGATTGTGCTGGACTGCGAAGTCGCATAGTGCTGCATAGGGGGCCGGGCAGATGGGTCGGCGCCGTGGTTCGGCCGTAGATCGCCTACGCTCTTCATGCGGCGGATTTCGTGGTCGCCAAAGTAGCCCGTATCGTCCACTGGCTGGGCTTGGCGGTGTCGGGGCGGTTGATGAGGTGGTGGGCGCGGTTCGGGGTGGTGCGTGTTCGGGTGAGACCGCGGCCTTCGCCCGGCGAACGCGCTCGGTCGGGCGTGATGGTGTACTCTTCCTCTTCAGGGGACACTGTCTCAAATCCCCTGCGGCTGGGGCCTGAACTAGGGGGCTCGGATAGGTCGTCATCTGTATCGGCATCCCCTGAGGACGGAGAATGGAAAGGAAACATGGGGGTGGAGGGTGGATATACGGGGGTCGTCGGCACTTTGGCGAGTAGCGGCTCGACGAGAGCCTTCCATGGGCCCTGGAAAGGGTTGCCATCGACGCAGAGGGTCTGCAAGGCGGGAAGCTGGGCGAGCCAGCTGGGGAGGGCGTGCATTTTATTGCGCCGGATGCTGATCGGTGAAGCTTGTCAAGATCAACGAGGGTATCAGGGAGGGTGCTGATACCGGTCGAGTCTGCGATGAGGACGCGGAGGTGCAAAAGGTCGGCGAGAAAGACAGGGAGGACGCGCAGGGGGTTTGAGGCGATATTGAGTTCCTCAAGGCAGACGCAGAGCGCAAGAGTCGGGGGTAGAGCGTTTAGAAAATTAGCGGAGATATCGAGGGCGAGCAGGGACGTGGAAATTTGTGGGACGAGAGTAGTGAGAAAGGAGGGGAGAGCATTGGGGGAGCCGGACGAGCCCAGGAGCAGATGTGTCGTGCCTGATGGATGGTTAGCGAGCGGGCACGGGGCATGGGTATACAGCATAAACACGCACCGGGCTGAACATTGAGGTCGGAGAGAAGGAGGCCCTCCCCCTGGACGATCATGCCGCGGCCCTCCTCTGCAATGAGAGCGGCGGAAGTGCGCTCCTCGTCGTCTTCCTGGTCATCGTCGTCCTGCAGCAGGATGTGATCCTCGTCGGTCTCCTCCTCACTGGCGGCAAACTCGTCGCGCTCGTCGACGGCGTGCTGCCAGCCCATGTCGTAGCTCTTCTTCTGCTGGAGACGCGGGGAGAGGTGGTGGTCGGTGCTGCTAGCGCTGGTTGAGGAGCGAGAACGGACGCTGGAATAGGATTCGGACCAGCGCGACTGCTCTGAGGCACGGGGGTCGCTCGCGAGGAGCTGGCCGACGGAGTCTGAGGTGATACGGCCGTCGTCGTCCGTGTCGTTTGACGCGACTCGCACATGGGAATAATCCGCTGCCATAGCACTTCCGCCGCTGCCTCCCTGGTGTACGCGGAGGAACGGGCTGAACCCGAGGAGGAGGAGAGGGCCGGGGGAGTAGAAGAAAGCGAGTGCTGTTGGCGATATGGGTAAGGGTCGGGGAAATGGGAGGGGTCAGGGAGCGAGGAGGGAATCTTTGGAGGCCTAGCAAAGGACTTTGAATAGCCGTAGAGCGCGATATTTTTGTTTGACTCTGCGTCCAAGGGGCTATTGAGCTCGAGGACGGCATGGGAGCCCATGGCTGTTGAGAAGAGACAGTGAGTTATAGGAGGAGAGGTTAGGGACCTAAACAAGGCGAAACAGACCAGATTTCAAGGTTGATTCTTCATACACGCTGCTCTCATCGTCAGACAGTTCCATCCACGAGAATCGCTGGTCCATTCCCTCCACGCCTGGGTAAAGCAGAGAGCACTTGTTTGTCTACCCTGCCATCAATCTTCCGCACGCAACAGGCACATCCATCACACTCAAGCGACGCTTCAGTTTCACTCACTGACAACACCCAGCTCATCTCACCAATCCTTGTCCATATTTCTCAGATCTCAACAACCCATCCATGATTTTGCATCCGTTCATCACTTCACCCGGTCCACTGTTCCTTCAGCGCTCTCTATCAACTGAGGTCTGTCTGCGCGTCCTCCGCTCAATCAGCATCAACCGCCGCATCACTCTCCTCGTCTCTCGCCTCGGCCGTTCCGTCGTGGTCCGTGTGATTGCATACCTGATCACACAGGCTGCTGGCACTCCAAATTGTAACAAGCCACGGACGCCGCCGCGGATGAAACAGCAATTTTATTCTGAGCCTCATCCAATAGAAACCAACACGAAAGAGCAAAAAAATTAGCTCGTCCGATCAAGGCGATTTTACGCGATTGAATACAACAATGGCGCTTATGTTGAAGACCTGCGCTGGTGTTGGTGTTGGTGTTGGTCGCGCTGAGACGGTTGAGACAATGGCAGAGTCTTAGCGCATTCAATGTTGGCTTTCCCGAATGTTGTGTTGATACCCCCGGCTCGAGAGCCTTTTGAGTTACAGCAGTTGTATCGGAAACAATTTTCTTTGGTTTCAGACTGTGTCTCTAAATTTGGACACGAACTTTTTTGAATTGGCTGTGCTCAACTCCTAATCTGCTCTAGCGGCCTGATGGCACAGCGGTTAGTGCGCCTGCGAAAATAATCGTGGTTCAATTCCTGGTGCAGGGTCCCTCGTTCGATTCGGGGTCAGGTCATGGCATTGCGAAGCTCCTTTTCTTTTCTTTTCTTTTTGCCGGTCAAGTCATATGCTCCATAGCTATAGGTTGCATTTTTTTTCGTTCAGTACGTTGTAAGCGCCTATCGAAAAATGATGGCATCAGATTAGATACCCTCTCGTCTACAATGTCATTCAAACGCAAAACAAGCAGGCCCACAGCTGCAGCACCGACCACAACCCTAATCTCAACCGGCATACCCTCGCTCGACGACATCCTCGGCGGCGGCCTCCCGCTCTCGTGCTCCCTCGTCCTCACCGCGCCGGACCTCCACTCCCAATACGCGAGCTCGTCCAAAAGTACTTTGTCGCCCAGGCCTCGCGTCCCAGCAGCACGTCTGCGTCGTCGGCAGCGCCGCTGGGTCGGCGAGTGTATGTGGCTGCCCCCACCCCTGGTAGCAATGCAAAGGAGAGACGAGCCAGGCCCGAGCGCGGACAAGATCACGATCGCGTGGCGATACGAGCAGATGAAGCCCTTCCAGACCACCGTCGCCTCCTCCTCGTGAGTGCCCTCCCCCATGCTCTTGTGGTGCGAAGTACATGTAACCCACACCAGCCTGCAGCACCTTTGACCTCACGCGCGCGTCCCGCCCTCGGTGGTGGCGGACGCCCAAGCCGCGGGCCGGCTCGCGTTCGTGTCTGTTGAAGACGCGCCGACGACGCGCGTGTTGGCGGAGCTTGCGCGGGTGCTTGCGGCGCATGACGCGCAGCTGCCCTGCGGATATGCGTCCCTGGCCTGGATCCCCGCGGTGGGGCGATATCACAGCGCAGGTCGCGTCTACATATACGCCGACTTTAACTCATTGGAGTGTACAGGACATCCTGCGTTTCCTACACGGTCTCCGCGCGCTGCTCCGTCGGCACCCGCACGGCTGCGCATCGGTGAGCCTCGCGGCGGAGTGGTCGGGCGATCCGCGGGGGCAGGATGGCACCAGAAGCTGGGGTGGGTGTCCGACGCGGCGATCACGATGGATGCGTTTACGGGTGTGTCTCCTTTGCTCCTACACTTAATTATGTCTATTTAATTTAATCCGATACTTGCGCAGCCAACCCCGCACTAGCAGCGGCCTTCCCGGGACACCATGGCCTCCTGCGCATCCACACGCTCCCCGCGCCGACCGCGCTCGTCCCTGCGTCGGACCGCTTCTCAGCGCTGCGCGGGACGGGCGGCGCCGGCGGCGGGGGCGGGGAGAACAATTTGGGGTTCAAGTGCACAAGGAAGAGGCTGGTGTTTGAGACGGTGCATTTGGATGTGGAGGGCGGGGTTGGGGAGCGGCGGACGAGTGCGCCGCTGCGAGTGTGTCGAGGTGCGAGCCCGAGAAGAGTTGGAGCGGCGGTGGAGGTCGAGGTGGAGGGCGTCCCCGTGGAGGCGAGCGTCGAGCCAGCCGCGACGACAACAACGAAAAGAGCCGCAAGCGGGTGGGATTCCAGAGTGACCGGCCGAGGTGTATGATTTTTAGATAGCGAGTAATCTAATCTGATGGCATCATTTTGCTCCTTCCCTTCTACGTCCATGTCGCGAAATAAACGTGCACGGACCAGCGCGTCGAACCGCGAATTTGGAGCTCCCACAGAGGACGACTCGCCGTCTGCAGGTTTAATCGACTCGGCCTCGTCTGCCCTAAGCACCCGCACACCAAAATACACCTCTGTTCCAACTCTGGCTACTTTGTGCTCCCGCGTCTTTGCAGAGGATTTGTGCGTCTGCGCAACAACGACCGCGTCTGGGCTCGTGTCTCGGTCCACCTCAAGGCCCTCCCCGAGACCCTCCTCCCGCGTCTCCTTGCAGAGCTTGTGCGGGTCTGCCCCACATTCCTCAAGCACGAGTTCCTCGTCACCTACTTCTTCCGTGGACCAGTTCTCGCCCTCACATCTGGACTGCCTGGTGTGCAGACCCACACCGTGCGCGCCATCGACCGCATTCCCGACCTGCGCGATCTCGAACTCTCTGGCTTCGACAAGATCCCGACACCGCCTTTGCCGCCGTCCTCCCCCGCCTCCCTGCCCTCAAGCGCCTCGTCTGCGGTATATCTGACTCTTTTCGGCTCCGCTTTCGCATATCTGAGTCATTTGATACCCAGCGGATGCACGCTTGTTGGGCCGAAGACCGTCGCCGCCGCCGCGTCGTGCACGCGCCTCCAAGTCCTGAACCTCAACTACACCGCAGCCACCCCCGCGTCCCTGCAGCCCCTCCTGCTCGCCTGCCCGGGCCTCGAGGTCCTCAAGCTCGCCGGCATCTCCAACTGGGTATGCCCGTTGTTATGCCAATGTTTCCTCTAACGGGCACGCAGACGGACACGACCTTCGCCAAGATGCTCTCCCCCGCCCTCTCCCTCCCGAACCTGCGCACCCTCAAGCTCGCGCGCCTCTCCATCTCCGAAGTCTCCCTCAACGCCCTCCTCCCGCTCTGTCCCGCCCTCCGCCGCCTCGACATCTCCTTCACCGCCGTCCGCCACCCGCTCGTCGGCCCGTACGACCTGCCTGCGCTCGAGAAGCTCTCCCTCACCTCCACCCACACTCCAACGCCGACCTCCTCGCGCTCCTCCCGCGCCTGCCGGGCCTCACAACCTTAGCCCTGGGTGCCCTCGGCGCGAGCCCGCGCAGCATCGCCGCCATCGACTCGAGCATGACGCTCACCGACCCCGCGCTGCTCAAGGTCGTCCCGCTCCTCCAGGCGTGCGACAGGCTCGAAAGTCTCAGTCTGGTGGGGAATATCAAGCTGGGGGCGGCGCTCGCGCCGTTCGTGGCTGCTGTTGGGCGGAAGTGCAAGGTGCGCGTTCCTTTCTTTTCCTTTCCTTTGCCTTCCTTTCCATCCCACCCATCTCACCTGTCTCCTGCTCGTCCTCGGCACCCCAGTGGCTCAACCTCTCCGGCCTCCCCGCCCTGCGCAGCACGCACCTCGCCGGCCTCTGCCCCACCGCGCCGGGAGACCTGCCTCCGCGCTCGAGACGCTCATCCTCAACCACACCGGGATCGACGACGCCGCTGCGCCGTTCCTCGCTGCGTGCCCCGAGCTCGTATGGCTTGAGGTCGCGGAGACGAAGATGACGAGTGAGTGTGCGGCGTTTACCTTTGAGCTTTGAGCTTTGCGCGTCCCGGCGCTCCTCTCACCTTCTTCGCGCTCTTGATCCCTGTGCTAACCTTACCTGCAGGCGACGGCCTCTTCCTCGTCCTCGACGGCTGCCCGCGCCTCGCGACGCTCGGCCTCCGCAGCTGTCGTGGCGTGCGCGTCGGCGACCGTCGGCGGTTTTTCGAGGTGCGCGTTTGTTCGTTTGGCGGTACATTGAAATTTGTACTGATTTACCTTGATTTAAATTTACACTCATGTAGGCCTGGGAGGAAGATAGGGCGGGCGCGTAGGGTGTCGGCGTAGGGGATTTGGTACTGCGCCTACCTTGCTTCGCCTTCTCCGCGAGATGCATGTCGAGTGCGGACCAGTGCGGTTCAGCTGGTTGGCGGCTAGCTGGTTGTGGCCGCGGTGGTGGAGGAGGAAAGATACGAGCGAGTGGCTGACAGTGCGATTGGCTCAACTACGTCGATTATTTTTGGCGGGCACGAGCACGGGCATACGCGTGTTTCCAATGGGCGTCCCAATGGGTTGGCTATAGAGGTCAACTTGCGCCTCGTAGACTTTCCACTCAAAAAGATGCACCCTCACGTGCCGGTCCAAGCGATGCATACGAATCGTGAACGGATCGAAGGGGCCTCGAAAAATTTCTACCATAATTCTACGTTGTACATATTACGAAAAAACAGCCTAGTACATACACAGTACATATATACAGTACAGTATAAACTTTCTTCTTAATAATATTTAAGCAGACACAAAGCGCCACATCTCCCCAATCCACCGCACCAGCAGCGGTGCGTCTTGGGCTTTCGGTTGCAGGACAGAATGCGCGGTGGCGGCTTTGCTTTGGGGAACAGCGTCCAGCATGACCATCGACACGGTGGCGCATTTGGGCGCCGGCGACGGCTCGGAAGAGACGTCGCACGCGAAGGACGTCCGCATCTTGGGCCGCCCGCGCGTCGTCTCGAGGGACTCGTCGCAGGGGTCCGTGGTGCGTTTGCGCTTCGCTGGGGACGATGAGGGAGGTGTGGGTGTGTCGAGCGTCGGTTTGGGCGCAGGAGGCTGCTGTCGAGGTGGTGCGTCGAGCGGTTTAGGTTCGGGCTGTCGAGGGGGCGCTGAGGATCGGGGCGTCTCGTACGCAAAGTCACGGGCGATGATAGCGGGAAGGGGGCGGGAGGTGGAGGGAGTGGGTGCCTCGAGGGCAAAGTCGCGCGCCTTGACGGGAGGCGGAGAACGGGGCAGTGCGCAGGCATCTATGCGAATGCGCTTGTGGTCCTGCTGAGGGCGGTCGCAGTCGCCTTTTCGCTTGAGCGGCCTTGGCGTCTGTGTTGCCACCGTTTCCCCGAAGCCTTTGCCCGGCGGTTTTGTAGGCACAATAGTGGGGGGCTTCAAGTCCGTCGACGCTATCCGCTGCCTCGTCGCTCTGGCCGGAGCTTCCACCGTCGGCCCGAGGTCCTTGCCCAGCGATTGCCTGCCTGTTGGCTTTGCAGGTACGACAGCAGGGGGCTTGAAATCCGGCGAAGCCTCTCGCTGTCTCTTGACCGCTCCGTCCCGGCGCGTTTCCTCTTCCTCCAGCTTCTCCAGGATATCCAGGAACTCTTCCACCTCGCGCTCCAGATCCGCCGCGGTCTGACCAGGCATAACGAAGCGCGCAGGCTCCACGGACGCCCCGATCCACTCGAGATTCCACTGTCTCGAATCGATGGGCGGATCGCGCACGTCTTCAGGTAACGGCTCCTCGAGCTTACCCCTCCTCTGATTTCGGCGCGCCAGCCGCGCAGCGCGCATGAGCTTCGCATCCTCCCGCACCCGCGCGCCGTCGTAGTCCAGCTTGAACTTGACCTTCCGCATCTCCAGGCGCAGCTCGTCCGGCGTGGCGGCCTCCAGTTTGACCGCCGCGTTGGGCTCAAGCGCGCGGCTCGCCTGGAAGTCGATTATCGTCACCCGCGCGTCGCCCCCGATGAGCATGTGGCGCAGCTCGATGTCGCCGTGGTGCACACCGGCGGCGTGCAGCTTCTCGAACGCCTCCACGCAGCGTTTCTTCAGAACGTAGGGCATGTCCGCGGATGCTTCGATCCAGAACGAATGGTGCGGGGGCTCCATGGCGACATCAACAGCGCCGGCGCACGAATAGACATTGATAATGGCTGGGACTACTCGTCCTTGAAGGGGCTTGAGCTGCTTCTTGTAGAGCGCAAGCTGGAAGAGAGATGAGAACGCGCAGAGGAATAAAAAAGAACTACGAACTTCAGAAAAGAAGCCATGCCATTTCTCTTTCGTGAGCCACCTACAGAGAGAGATAAGACAACCAAAAAACACGGCAGTCGTCCGATGCGTACATTTTGGAAACATATTTAACTGGCTGATGGCCGATGTGCCCTGTCTTCAGGAAAGCGGAGCACATTACGCCCGCTAAGCGTGGATTAGTTACATGCGAATGGATCTTTTAAAGGACTCACACGATAAGAGAACACTAGGCCCAGACTCCCTGAACGTAAAACCGGTTGTCCACGCCCATTTTCCGTGCGGATTGTATATTGCCTTCTGTAGCTTCCCCGGGTCGGCACGCAACTTTTTCGACAGTGATTTAAACGGTTTTTCTTTTGGTAGCCGTTCAAGTGGTTCGCATTTCAGTGGCAGTGGTGGCGGCGACCAGTCCACAGGAAAGGCTGGAGGATCCTCTGTGGATGCCTCTTCCGCTTCGTCGACAAACGCGTGTGGCGGAGGTCGATACCGCTCGCAGAGAGCCCTTAAAAATCCAGATAAACAATCAGCGCGGGAGGAGATGCGCTTCGAAGCGATGAGTGCTTCCAAGGATGGTACAATCGGAGCTGGGACGCGTGTTGAATCTGCAACAGCGAACAACGGCCGGTCGGTGCTATGGTGCGGATTGAAGGGAAAGGGGGAAACGGGCATGGAGAACTTGGTGCATGGCAACCCAAGAGGCGTTTATTTAATATGAACGCTTTGACGACGTTGTGCCAGATCCAGCACAAGGCAGAAGACAGTACAAGGCGACGTCACGTGTACGGTCAAAGCGAGAGTTCCCCACGTCCTTTTTAATTTCTCCGTTCTCAGACAAATAAAGGAAGGACTTGCTGTATATTACAATGACAGGAAATACAAATCGACGGTCTAGAAATATATGTGGGGGTCTAGTACACTAATAGAGTAGGGTGTAGGAGAAATTAGAGTAATCGGGGTCGTTTATTCATACGCTGCAGGTGAATCTCTGAGCGTGAAGTTCCAAGCTCCTGGCATGCTCATTTCGCGTTCTCTTTTATCAGAGAATCCCCGAGCCGGCGGGACGAATCGAGGAGGCGTGGGCCAGATGTCGTGCATCGAGAGGTGCGGAAACATACTGGAGTTGGTGCGAGTCGGCGACATTGGGCACGGCGAAGGGAAATGTTCCGATAATCCGTCACCACCAGTGTCCGATGCAGGCGGGAACTGAATCTCGGATTCGTCCCAAGTATTCGTTAAATCTATCCAGCTGCCTCTCGCTTCGTACTCTTCCAGAGTCATAAAGTGCGGCGTTGCACGCTCCACGTTCGCTGCGCACTCACGAAGCCACTCGGCGAGGGAGTTTGTGTTGGAGGAGTCGCACGAAGCCACTGGCGACGGCAAGGGAGGAGAAAAAATGTGCGACGGGCGGCTGATTGGCGCCGCCACCACTTGGTCAACTGTTTCGGGAGCCTTGGCTTTCGAGGTTTTCCGGAGGGCATTTTTTACGTGTTTAACACTCTGTTTCACTGCCTTGCGAAGATTTTTGAAGCTCTTCGACAGTCGGAGGAGTTTATTGGGCACAGGCGCCGGGGAATCAGGTTCTTGCGGCTCTGGGGCACGAGCGCCACTGCGAGAGTATGGGCGCGAATAACCTGAAAACCCGGACACCTGTGACGACGGTGTCAGGGGTCGCAGTATATTCCGACGGACTGGCGACGCCCAGGGTACATAAGGGCTATTTGGGTGAGAAACTGAGGGAATTTCGATGGATAATTGGCGAAAGATAGGCTGTGGTGAGGGCGATTCAAAGGAAGGAGCGAGGGAAGGAGCGGTGGATTCGTTGCGCAATGACGGGTCAAGAAAAGAGGATAGACGCAGTGGCGAGGTCGCAAGGACAGGGGGAAGGGGCTGGAAGGGTGTGCACGGCCTTGAGAGGGAAATGCTCAACGGCGCGTCACTCTCTGCGCTCTGCTTTCTAGGGGTACAAGGCCGGGAAGAGGAGACTGGCAGGGAAATATCCCGAACGACACCAGAACCGGGTTTCGCGGGTTTATTACCGCTTCTCGAGATGGGACGGCTCTGACTCTTCCGGTAAGAACACTGTTTGCAGTGGAAAGCAATTCTCTATAACACACCTGAACGTTATGAGATTTGGCCGCTAAAGGTAGGCGATCTGGCACCACAATATATCCTTCGAGTGCGGTTGCAGGTGATGAAGAGAAAGAATCCGAGTCGTGGCCGAAATGCAGAACCATCGTTTCGAGGCCAGCTCTCGAGTCGAAATCGTGAAGGGACATGACAATCTAGATGAAAGGAGTGTGTTAAATGAGCGTTAAAAACGAGGGAAATGATAAGAGATCTTTACCGTTAGGGCGCTATAAGGGCGCGGCACAAAGACAAAAAGCCCAGTTTAGCACAAGGAACGCGTCGCGTCTAAACGAGTTGATGGGAAGCCTTTGGCAACTTGGACCAAACAAAAGGTGGTCCGACACGGGCCGGACGAGAGCCAGGTAATTTTCCCGAGATTTTCCTTCTTCAAATGTTGCAACTCGGTCGGTTCTCATTGCGTCACTTAAGAACCAGGACCCACCATTTAGTCTTTTCTTTCCTTACTCTGCTAAGGCGGCCCGACCAAGCTTATTCCGATTCTTCTCCGCGTGAACTCGTGGCTACTTCAAGCTTGCTGGCGAGCCGTGAAATCAATAGGTGCCATCGGCAGCGACCTGTGTCCCTGAATCATGCTGTTGCTCTTGAGCTAACCGTACCCGCCCCCAAATCTCCGATATTGACCCAATTTCTACAATCACTCGATTGGGTCGTGTCTTTCCCAACCATGCACGATTCTCCGTGCACACGAGACGGAACCAGGACCTCTGTTTCATTGGCTTTGTGCTCAGAGCAAGAGTGCCGCAGATTTTTCGGAACATCGTGTAACCTGGCCTGACCACTTAACATCAGCCGTGCGCATGTATAAAACAGAGCTCCTCAGGTATGGCTGAACTGAGTGAACGATGCCTAACTACAGCATTCTAGCGGTGTTGGCTGCTGCCATCGCTGCCCCTCTGGTTACCGCAGTCTCATCCCAGGCGTACACATGGAAAAATGTCAAAATCGGCGGTGGAGGAGGGTAAGTGAGACGCTACAATATCCCAAAATTGCCACTGAAAGATGCACTACAAGATTCGTACCAGGTATATATACTCCTCTTCGATATGACCGGTTATTGACTGTGAGATAGGCATCGTATTCAACCCGAAGGAGAAGGCAACTATTCATACGCCTCGGTTTGAGCGTTCCTAACGAAAATAATAGGGTGTCGCATATGCCCGAACTGATATCGGCGGGGCTTATAAACTCAATGCAGCGACCGGTTTGTTCCCAACTTGTTCATTATTTTTGTCCTCATATTTCCATCCCAGATACGTGGACGCCTCTGTTGGACTTCGCCAACGGTAGAGAAAAGTAAATTTGCGGTAACGAGTAGGTTTTGACTTTGCACTAGATTCTACCTGGAACTACTGGGGTGTAGCCGCAATTGCAACCGATCCGGTTCAAACTAGCCGCCTATACTTGGCCACAGGTGGATACACCAACAGCTTCGAGTAAGTTTGCGGTAGAAAGTTTCTGCGTAGAATGGTATTGACCCGTTTTTACAGTCCAAACAACGGCCACATCCTTATTTCCACTGATTACGGCGCAACCTTCACTGCCTCAGCTTTACCTTTCAAGGTTGGAGGTTAGTGGCCCTACTCGGAACGTGGAATTCGACTGATAATTGGTTGCATCAAGGAAATATGCCGGGACGAGGTAAGTCTCTATGGAAATTATTCAAGGTGTGAACTAACCGGCTATGGACAGGAATGGTACGAGTTTAGAAGTATCAGGGATATGCGTGTTCTAATGCTGCATTTCCACTAACCTAGGGAGAGGTATGTGGTATTCTTGTTATCTGTATTACAACTCTTAGCTGTGCCATAGCGCCTTGTAGTTGACCCGAATAGCAACGGAATATTATTCTTCGGAGCCGGAGCCGGAAAAGGCTTATGGAAATCGACTAACTTTGGTGTTACCTGGCAAGTTTCCTGACTAACTGCACTGGACCTACTGGCTTACCGTTTTTTTTTTCCAGGACGCAAGTCACGAGCTTCCCAAGCGTCGGTAAGTGGACACAGCATAAGTTGAAATACCTCTCCAACGGAATCTTCAAGGCACCTATGCCCCCGACCCCACGGACAGCAGTGGATATAACTCTGCGCTGATATAAGTCTAGTTATACTTCCCGGATCTCTCGCTCGTTAACACCAAATGCACAGGTATCGCATGGGTTACCTTCGACTCCACTTCTGGGACTGCTGGCTCTGCGACACCCCGCATTTTCGTTGGTGTCGCCAATCAAGGGTCTTCCAACGTCTTCGTGACCACCAACGGTGGAACTACTTGTACGTCGATGGTGCTTCGTGACGGAAAAGGTACCCAACGATATATGTAGGGTCTGCGGTTGCTGGTCAAAACACCACCTATCTCCCGCACAAAGGTGTCCTCTCACCCGCCGAAAAAGTATTATATATTTCATATTCCAACGGCGGTAAGAATGTTCACTGCAAGGAGAAGACATATCTAAATTCCAATAGCTGGCCCGTACGACGGAACGCTGGGAAGTGTTTTCAAGTACAACCTCACGTCATCTGTTTGTAAGTTGTAACTTCGCTTTTCATTCTCTACTGACATCGGCCTAGGGACGGACATTACTCCAGTAAAGCAGCTCACCATATTTCATGACCGTTCTCTCATCATTCCGCTAGGTGACTGGATCCGATTTGTATTTCGGTTTCGGTGGTGTCGCAGTCGACTTGCTGACGCCCGGCACTATCATGGTTGCTGCTCTCAACTCCTGGTACGTTGGACCATCGCTGGCCGTACTGGTGGCGCTGATAGATATCGTACGTAGGTGGCCAGATGGTCAAATCTTCCGGTCGACAAACGGCGGTGTTACCTGGTCGCCTCTATGGAGCTGGCTGAGTTACCCCACGATGAACAAATTCTATACCTATTCGGATAGCTTGGCGCCATGGCTGGGAATTAATTCCGTGCAGGGTACTCCCGGTGTCCTTCAGATTGGTTGGATGATGGAAGGTGGGTTTTTGTACTTAAGGCGTCTCCTTCGCTAAACGTCACGTCAGCGTTGGTAATCGACCCCTTCGACTCCAACCATTGGTTGTACGGTACCGGAGCCACCATCTACGGCGGCCACAACCTTAAACTTGTGTGTCTTGATTCGAAAATGTTTATACTGGATCTGACTCCCGATTAGTGGGACACAACTCATAATGTTTCCATCTCATCTCTTGCCGATGGTATCGAAGAAACGTCGGTGCAGGGCTTGATATCACCCCCGACCGGTATATATTCAAACATCTTGTTTCTGAAATCAACTCACTTATCTTTCCAAGGCGCTAGCTTGATTTCTGCTCTCGGAGATATTCAAGGTATGCCAGTTTTCAGTCAACATGATACGTCGCTAACTGCGTTGGTCAGGCTTCGTTCACAACAGCCTCACACAGCCTCCTGCAAATGTCTGGACCAATCCGGCGTGGAGTACAACGGCCGACCTGGATTTCGCGGGAAACAACCCCCTCAGTATTGTCCGTATTGGAACCGGTGATGCGTATGTTTCTTTGTCACTGGTTTGTTTGCTTTCAAAATTGAGACTCTCCTAGGACATCAGGAAAGCAGGTTGCAATCTCGAACGATGGTGGAAACACTTGGTCTCAGGATTTCGGTGCCGCCGACAATGTTTCAGGTAAATTCCACTACTACAGGGTGATTCGTTGTTGCTAATTCTGACCTTGCAGGTGGAAAGGTCGCATTTTCTGGCAAGTTTATTCGCTTGTTTCTTTGAGTTTAGTAGCTTACTCAGATGGGTCACGATAGCGAACGGAGACACTGTTCTGTGGCGAACCAGCTCGAATGGTGTTCTGGTGTCGCAATTTACGAGCGCGTTCGTATCGGTCCCGTCTCTCCCTTCCACAGCCGTAATTGCATCCGACAAACTCAACAACTCCGTTTTCTACGGTGCCGCCTCTAACACTTTCTATCTCTCGACGGACGGTGGAAAGACTTTCGCCGCGAAGGCCACCCTCGGTTCCTCTTCCTCGCCTGCGAAGGTCATCGTCAACCCCAAAGTGAGCGGTGATGTGTGGGTATCGACCGACACCGGGCTCTTCCACTCCACGAACTCCGGAACCTCATTCACTGCCATCCCTGGAATTACTGCGGCTTGGGCCATTGCTCTCGGAGCACCCAAAACTGCCACCAGCTACCCTGCCCTCTTTGCCGCTGCCAATATCGGAGGTATCGGATACTTCAGATCCGACGATATGGGGGTCAATTGGATCCAGATCAACGACGCTGCTCACGGTTTTGTAAATTGTTCCCGCTTGCA
Organism: Mycena leptocephala; assembly: GCA_029378395.1. NCBI lineage: Eukaryota > Fungi > Basidiomycota > Agaricomycetes > Agaricales > Mycenaceae > Mycena > Mycena leptocephala. The sequence goes on from JARJLF010000152.1 coordinate 307,767, forward strand.
GTGTGTTGCCGCTCCATTGACTCATTCTCTATTAGGGCTCTGCCGGTTCGAACCCCATTTCCGGTGATCCAAGAATCTACGGACGGTGAGCTTTTTTAGGTGGATACTGTGTCTCATTTATTAACGTGTGGGCCAGAGTATATATCGGAACGAATGGGAGAGGTAATAATTCCAGAGCATTATCTGTTCCGATTCTCCAACTAATTTAATGACAGGTATCTTCTACGGGGACGCCTCAGGTGCTGCTCCTCCTCCAACTTCGACCGCTAGCAGCACGGCTTCTTCGACGGCCACGACCAGCACAGTGTCCACCACCAAATCCACCACGTCGACGGTCTCTACCACGACCACCGTAAAATCCACCACGACGGTCTCCTCGACCACGACGTCTTCGCCCCCACTTCCACCGGCACACAGGGTGCCTTTGGCCAATGCGGGGTACGTATACATGCACACAATTCCGCGATTTGACGTTGATCGTCCTTTTTAAGGGTATTGGGTGGAGCGGACCCACCGCTTGCGTTGCGGGTATGTGTTCATTCATTCGTTAAAAAAAACGGACTGATTTAACTCTTGTCCAGGTTTCACGTGCACGTTCTCGAACGCTTGTGAGTCCTTCCGCTCTGACCAGACAATGTTTGCTAAGCTCCGACAGACTACTCGCAATGTGTTCCTTCTTAAGCTGGTTTTTTCGAGACATGTGTAGAGCGGTGTTGATCTGCTGCTCGATGTATGTAGTAAATTGATGTATCCTCTGAAAAATATTTCATCTTCTTCATGTTTTCTGTGGGGCTACATAAGTTCCTAGCCGTGTCTATTGGATGTGCTGCTGTTGAATCCATCCCTGGTTGATTCGCGTCAAGTAAAGGCATGAACGGGAGCGGATCATCATCCCATTGATCCGGTTTATCACAGCCACTGATCGGTCTCGGAGGCACGAAAACTCAGCCGAACTCACTTGCTGCAAGCGTGCAAACATCGAGATCTCTGGTAACAGACTTACTGAATACCGTTCCAAGCTTCAGCCGATATCTATCTGGCCGAGACTATAAACTTCAAAGTCCGAAACTCCGACGAAATCCGACCACGTGAACCCATGAGTCAAGTCGAAAAAATTTAAAAGCTCGTCACGTCTCAAAACTCTCGTCTGACTCTCATCCAAAATGGCTAAACCATGCCTCTGGCTTCGATGTGAAACCAAAGAATTCGAACGGCGTGCCGCGCTGACACCCACAACGTCCAAGCGGCTCATCGACGCGGGGTTTGACATTTTCGTTGAACGCGATGAACAGAGGATCTTCGATGATTCTGAATATGAAGCGTAGGTCTTTGGCCTACTTGCTGAGCATAGGTCCTTATACGCACGTAGCGTGGGCTGTACACTGGTGGAGAACAATTCTTGGCCTACTGCACCGACCACGACCACTATCATCGGGTTGAAGGAGCTCCAGGAATCCACGGACCCCCTCCCTCACACACACATTCAGTTCGCGCACTGCTACAAAAACCAGGCGGGGTGGTCGTCTGTTCTGTCTCGATTCCACCGCGGTGGCGGCACCCTTTATGATCTTGAGTTCCTCAACGACGCCAGTGGTCGCCGCGTCGCCGCATTTGGTTTCCACGCTGGCTTTGCTGGTGCCGCAGCAGGTGCTCTCGCCTTATCGTCGCAGCAGAAAGGAGAGAAACTGGGGCATCTCCAACCGTTCGAAAATGAGGACGCGATGGTCACCACTGTCAAGCAGTTGCTAGGAGGGAGCGGAAAGGGTGTCAAAGCATTGGTAATTGGTGCCCTCGGGAGGTGCGGACGAGGCGCAGTTGATCTCTTTAGGAAGATTGGGCTTGCAGAGTCAGTCCCACCTCTGATCCGTTGGTTTAACGATTGCTAATCCTATATTTATAGAGATGATATTCTCAAATGGGACTTGGATGAGACTGCCAAAGGTGGACCGTTCGACGAGATTCTGGACGTTGACATCTTTGTCAACTGCATCTATCTCGACAGGGCCATCCCGTCCTTCATAACTCGAGATCAGATAATTGCAGCAGGGACGCAGAGGAAGCTCTCTGTTGTCGTGGATGTCAGCTGTGATACGACAAATCCATTCAACCCGATTCCGATCTACAGCATCAACACCACTTTTGCAGAGCCAACGGTTGCGGTGGATGTGGGGTAAGCAATGTATTCTTACCCGAGGCCAAGCACTATCTGACCTATCCAGCCCTCAAAATTCCCGGCTCTCGGTGATATCTATCGACCACTTGCCGACGCTCCTTCCCCGAGAAGCTTCTGAGCAATTTAGTGCGGATCTCCTGCCCTCGTTACTAGAGTTCCGGAACAGAGACAGTGCACGGGTCTGGACGGACGCGGAGAAGCTGTTCAAGGAGAAGCTGGGCGCGGCGGCTGTGGTCGAAGGCCTTTGATAGACGGTATTAGACGTGCCTAGAATGCGTACGGACCAGAATAAATATGTTATTCTGACTGTTCCATCAGAGACGGGAATTTCTGATTGTGGGTGAAACGACGTGGATGGCTGCGGAAGCGTTCGCCAGCGTGGCAAGATATTCACTGATATTCACAGCGTGGAGGCTTGCAACGGTGATCGCATCGCTATGGCCAAGCGATCTGCGAACGCGATAGGTCGCAACGGTTACGAAAGGAGCTGAAGCAGAGTATACATTCTCAGAGCCGACGTCTCATTTCTTTTCCTTACAGCTAGTCTGCGGCTGGGCTTTTCTTTCCTTTCTTTCTTTCCTTCTGCTTCCCTTTCCCTCCATACGCCTGTGCAATTCCTCGCAGTTTTACACCGGTGCTGGACGCCTCATTCATTAGTAACTCTATCGTCTTTTCTCGCCAGTTCGTTATGCTTTCCGCCCCAGCACACGTCCCGGAAATTTCGGTGTCTCTCGCTCCAGTGGAAACACTCGCGCCGGAGCCATACTCCCCTTTCTCCTGGTCCACCACCCCCGCCGGTGATGACGACGGTTTTAGACCAGTACACTTGACTCCCCCGCCGACCAGCACGAGATTCAGGCAGCTCTCCCCGCTCCGTCCCTCCGACGCCCTTGTCACTGGCCAGGGACTCGAGCGCGAGCGTTTTGAAGCGTTACTAAAGGCTTCCAAGGAGAGAAACTCGGCAGTCGGGGCCAAGAAAGGAAACGATCTCCGCAAAGAGATAGCCCTGAAGGCCCATGGCAGAAAGCAAGGTGCGTAGCTGACTGCTCTACTTGACTGTGTGTTTCTGACGTGGCATTTTCGTGCAGTCGAGCGTCGTGCGCTTTTCCTTTCCAAGGTTCTCGCTCCGCCGTCCCCGACAGCGACTTTGATGCCCAAGACTCCTCCGGATTCTCCAGCCATTTTCAACTACGTTCGTCCTTTTCCCCTTTCTCTCAGTGCGCCACTGACTTTTATCTATTTAGACACTTCCTTCTCCCGGCCTGGTTTCGCCTCTTGCATTGTTTGAATCCTTGAATGAAAACCCTGCCTACGGCCCTCTGTCTTATTTCCGAGAGCCGTGGGTCGAACAGGTCGACTTCCGCCTCCCTGCCGATCTCAGAAAGGCAAAGGCGAACGGCACCCCCAGATCCACTGCCCACGCTAACCCAGCAAAACCCATCCCGTCTCTCGATCAGATCTCTGCTCGTTTATCGTCCCAAGGTCACGTCCGTACTCCCAGCGCCGAAGCCGCGGAGAGGAAGCAGCGTTTGCCTGCTTTCCTCGCTCAATCGCGGCAGACCGCCCCGAGGCTCACGATCGGCGTCGGCAGGCTGCAAATGCCAGTCCGTTCCTCGACGCCAGACAAGGCAGATAAACTGCCCAACTTGCCGCCACGCTCTCCATGCTACCCTTGTCGCCCAACCTCCAGGTGACGACGCTCGTCGTTCCGCGCACCTCGTCATCGTCGCCCACCGACGAGCTTTCAGAGTCCAACCTGCTTGCTCTGAACTCCCGTGAACGACGGGCCAAGGACATGTTGTCCACTCTCAGGAAGCGCACTCGCCCATCAGAGAATGGCCGTGTGTCTGAGGGTCTCATGCATGATGACACCCTTGACCGCAAGTGGAAGCGCCGTAGCGCCCCCGCAGAGCTCAGCCCACGCGCACGCTCTGGGTTCGAGCATCCGGTCCTCGCCATGCCCGGCGGATTCTAGATTAAATCGCTCATCCCTTGTAATTCTCGCGATGGTTTGGCTGCTTTAGCTTGTGTTTTTTTATCTCTTTTTTTTCACTCAAGTTTTCAATCAATGGGAAGGAAATTGTGTAAGATAGTTCGGTGCAATCACAACTATAGTAGAAAGGCAACACACCCACATAGTAATCGCTTTTTCGGGCCTTCACTCGAGGTTGGCTGAGCCACCAGGGAGCGGAACTCTTAACCCACACAACACACACTCATTAAACCACAAACATTGTAGGCAGAGCCTTCTAGTGCATTAGCATTAATACATATATTCTGTTGTGGGCCGCGCCCAAAGGTATACAAAACACTGAACCAGTTCACAAAGTTAGTCCCACGATTGCACTTGCTGAAATCTGCCCAAGGGCGCATCCTCAAACGCCGGCTCCGGTGTGGGTGGTCGCCCCCTCAATCGCGTTATGACGCTTAGGCGTCGGGCTGTAAAAGGATCAACGTCATGTCCAGGCTGATTGTATGAGACACGTCTCACTATATTCGAGCCGAACATGCTCGTCTTGACTCTCGTCGTCTGAATCTATCAGAGGGTCATAATTCATGACCGTGTGCCATGCCTCTGTTGTTTCATGTAAGTAAGTGACCTTCTTCAAACCAAGAAGACCTCACGTTCTAACATAGAGCGTTCTTGTACAGGCGAGTCTCGACTTGTCGGCCTTTGGATTTGAGGGGGCACTAACATATCTGAGACGGCTTCAGCTAAAGTTCGCCAAACACACCTCTGCTATGTGGTTCACGAGCGATTGATGGATCGTGGTTGGGAACATAGTACATGAAAGCCGCCTCTTCTTTCGGGATCTCGGCGATGAACGACCGTGGTCGCCGGGACGCTTCTGGCGGTGCTTTTGAAAAGTCAATACGCGGAGCGGATGAGGATCTGTGGTCGAGTACCTGTGACGAAATGAGGGACAGCTAATTTGGCTTTCTTAATATTTTCCCCGTCAACAGCCAGGACAAGCCGAGTAAGAAATGCGTTTCGTTGACCTATTCAAGGGGATACCGTCAGGGTGCGGATGAAAGGTAGCATGATACTAACTTGACATCAACGCCCCCCATTCCTTCTCTTCCATCGTGTCGACATTTTCCTTTGCCTCCTCCTCCTTACTGAGTTTCCTTACCAAGGGCGCTTTGCCCGGGTGTATTCGTGAATACGGGTCGTCGAAAGGATTCTGTCCGTCCGGGTTTTCCAAATAGTAATACATCAGCCAAAGAAATACCCGTGCACGGTCTTGGGAGGACAACGGCTTGGGTAAGAAAAGATCCAGAAAATTCAAAGTGCCGTCAAAATGAACACTTGCTAACGGCTGTGTGCGTCAAAAGTTAATTAAGAGTACCGGAGACCGAGATCGACAGGCTCACGGCAGCATGGTTGATAACACGAATATCAAATTTACGACGCTGGTTGGAGGGTGTTGACCTGCTCTCTTATAACATACAAGATTGAGGCTCGAAACATTCATAGCAGCGACGAGACTTACACTTTTTTCGAGAATTTCGTCGGGTGTAGAGGGGGGAACCGATTTAAATTCCGAAGGAAGAAGAGCAGCTTTGAGACAATTTTTTATCCGAGGAGCGTCTTGTGCGTTACCGTCTGTTTTTTGCAACGACGGGACAGGATGGTATGTTCGCAGGGCAGTCTTCACTGAATCACGTCTAGTTCGTTAGCTGTAAAATTAAGAGTGACATAACGAGCTGACTTTCTGGAAAGACTAGATTCCAGGATGAATACATTTCCGTAATAAATTTCAGACTAGAAAACGCTCACATGCCATCGTCGTGTTGATCCTGCCGACATTTGTGAGCAAAGAAATCTTTGCTAGCTCCACACCAAACGCGGGGGTGTCAACCATCTTGTCCTTGAGAACTTTGGAACATTTGTTCGAGTTGTACAATGCATGGATGTATAGATCCCGAAAGGTGCACATTTTCCCGGGTATTGGAGAGTGAAAGACATTAGTTTTATCCGCAAATATATGGTAGAGTAAATCTGTGCCAAGGCCTCGAGTCAGAATAGATGCACAAAAATGCACCCGAATAAAGGTGAGAACCATATTGCACATCCTCGCGCGTCAGTGGCTCCGCGTCGTTGCGCTTGATGGGCAAAGCTTTCCTACTGAGGTACCCTACACTAAAACGGGGATTATAGGTGCCACCCAAAGCAGAACGACGTCGAGTCTCACGGTGGTATAGGTTCTGGTGGCCATCCTGTGGTTTGCGAGCCAGACGGGACGAGAACTGTGGTCATGATGAAAGGATTAACAGACACGGGGGATATTTAAGGTCGAGCTATGGTCTTGCTAGTGGAGCAACACCCACAACAACTCAAGGCCCTAGAAGGCAATGCGCTGAAGGCAATGTGGAAATTGATGTGTGTCACAATGATACTGGAAGCTTGGACCGTGACTGTGACATTCAATTTTACTTCCGCCATGGCCGATAAATTTGACGAGTCTACTCAAGTCCGTGCTCTGTCTTTTATTATTATTTCATATTCATTCAATCCTTGATCCTTCTACAGAAGGAGCTTTCTGTCTTTTTAGAGCAGCAGCAGGCGGAGGCACGTCTCCACTCCTCAATCCACAACTTTACCGGTATATGTTGGGACAAGTAAGTCATATTTGGCTCTCGTAGTTCTAAAAATCATAATGTACGATAGATGTGTAACGGGTACGCCGTCGACGAGGTTCTCGCGTGCTGAGGAGAGCTGCCTGTGAGTCGACGCGTGTAAACGAGTCAACTGGACTGACCACTGTCGTACCGGCTAGCTCCAACTGCGTCGAAAGGTTAACGTTGTTGCATATCACACTCATTTCATTGACTGACTTTCTACCCAAGGTTTCTGGATACCTCATTGTTAGTTCGGTTCTCGTGCCAGTCCTCCTTACTTAATCTTCCACCTAGGTTTATGGTGCGAAAAATCGAGGAGCAGCGGGCTGCTGTCGAGGCTGGAAAATGAGAACTATCCAAAATCTGTCCATTGTTACAAGTATACTACGACCCAGGAATAATCTCGACCCTCTCATTTCCTTATTCTTGGCCACATATATCCAACGGCCGCGGGCAGGAAGAAGCAGAAGGCGTCAAGGATGTCTCTGTTTCGTCGCAATCTCAAGGGGATTTCGAAACTCGTTTTCGCGAAAGAGGCTCCTTCAAACCACCTGGTAATAGCTTTGTCCTTTTCGTGCCACAACTCTCTCAACCAGAGATCGAACGCTGTCTTTTCCGACTCAGGGATCTCCACTTCAACAGCCGAGCTCGATTGGTGAATGACGCTGGGGGTGGTTTTGGACAAGTCGCCGATCAGAACCTTGTCCATGCTGAACATTCTCAGGTGAAGGTGAATTGCGGGCGGTGGGACTCCTGATAAAAATATCGAGCGAAGGGTGTACCAGCTCTGGCCATATCTGTTGATAATGGTCAAAGCGCGTTGGAGTGAGAAGGTAGAAGACATACCCCATGGGCGGTATTCCTTTTCGCTGCCTGTTAGCTAAATAAATAAATGACCATATTTACAGGCGCACCTGGATACACCGTCGTAATATCGATCAACTTCAAATCAGGAATGCGGGGGGCTAATGAGCGCAAGCTGTATTGTAATCCGGTGGACCGAGGGAGTAGCATGTTCGTCATGTCATCCTAGAGGTTCTTAAGCTGACCGAAAATATCACTGGATGTGAGCTTACAATTCCCATCTTGTCTGCGAATTTCTTGCTTATTGGCCGGGTGTGCTTACTAACGACCGTCCCTTCAGGGTAGAGGAAAAACACCAAAGGCCTATCGTGCTCCTCTGCGGCCTTGCCGAGCGCGGACAAATGAGACGAGAGCTGTACTCGATCAGACACCCATGAACGAGCGAGAAATATGAAGTTGTAGAAGCGCATCCCCCATCCAAGAATGGGGACCCACTTGGACCAACGTTAATTTCGAGCAAAAGAAAAATGGACGATGAAGCTGACCTGGAGACTCTTCTTCAGGGTTATAAACACGGAGTCGTGGACGCCATGAGGGCCGATAAAATAGGTGAGACACCAGCCATACCACCAGTCTGCGTAGACCTGGAGGTTCGATATTATAAGAGAATTGGGATCAGCATAAAGCCACTGACCTGATGGTTTGCTATGAGGATAAATTTAGTTGGGAGGTCGAGCGAGACCACTTGGCCGTTGTCGTTCTTGACTACGATTTTCTCAATTTGTTCCGCGGTGAAACTGCCCTGCCCTTCCCGCTCGAAAGAAATCACCAGCTTGGTTGGGGCGAACCACTGACACATTAAGACTAGACCGAATCAAAAGCCGCAAACGGAGGGATCTGAGCTGACGTACTCAGGAGACAGCCGAACGACCTCTTAGTGTAGCGAATACCGTCCGTATATAGCGCACGCGACCAGTTGAAGGGAAGGAACCACAACGGAAGCAAGAATAAGATCTGGGTGGCGTTTGTCTAAACAGAGTGTTGAATGGCCACCGCATACTTGAGATACTAGTTGGGTCGAACTGACCATTAAGCAGGCCACAGTGAAGACGATGGCTGAAGCGATGGCGAGCAGCTTCCTTTTCCATGGGAGGCTCTCTGTTCTGGCATCTATCGGGATAGTATAAAGCTCTGGGCCAACGACCGTCATCTTATCGACTTGCGCAAGCAGAAGACGTCAAGACGGAATAAGACGTATCAATCAATCACATGTCTTTCGCATGTTTATTTATGTCAACGCCTTCCTTTCTTCAAAAAAATTGTGGGAGGTCTATACACAATTTCTACTTGGACAGCAGCCCGTCAGCGTGTCAGTAACTAAAAGGCTGACTGTGATCAACTTGGATAAAAAGCGAGCATCCGGTGTTTCAACTTCACCTAGCGTCTCACCATCGCCTTGGCTTAATTTTAACGGCTGGGCGATACATGCCTATTATAACACCTCATCGTCTCAACAAGTATGACCAAATCTTGTATATGGCTCCGCTCTGACTGTCGGTTCAAGCAGGAAAAGAATAGCCACCTTGTTACACAAACTGCGAGAACATGGGCTGATCGAACACCCAGAATACTGGACTCGTCAGCTCGAGCGCATACAGTATGGAAATACGACATATGTGGCATGTCCTTGACGGACCATGTATTACCGCGGTGCTCCGTGAACGTTTTGACTTTCAGAATAATATTAATGAGCCGACGCTAGTAAGTGAATCGCTCAAGTCAACGCACACCCAAGAATCCCACCGATACGGCCGCACCGATGTACCCATGCTTTACTGACGAGCAGTATGATGACGCCGTACGCGACGAAGCCCCATCCCATGATGTTGAAGAGCATCTGCGTCCAGCCCAATACCGGGTATGCCTTGTCCACGACGCCGTGCAGCCGCACCGCCCACGGGCGTAGGGCCGAGCACCAGCTGGGCCGCAATCGGGACGAAGAGCACCGTCGCGAATACCTCGTGCGCAGACGGGACACTGAAAGCACATGAAGCACATGAACTTATTGAACCATACAGGGATTAAGTCAATGTGTTCGAAGAGGTGTGCATCATTCACCCCCAGACCTACCATCGTACATCTGTGGCTGGATTCATGCAGGCTAGCTGACGCACCAGTCGTCTATTTAGCCGCTCTAAAGAAGAAGACCATCACGACAGCTTTGCCGCGCATTACAACAGCTTCCATGTTGTGCTATGTCTTATTTGGAATTGTGCAAGTCTTCACCTCTTTCCCTCATGCCGCTTGTGCTTCACGAGTCCTCTAGCTGCGACGTCTGTCTCAATGGGTACTCGTGGCTGACCCCCGACAACACCCCCACTCAATTCCCTGTGGCCACATATTTTGCAGATCGTAAGTAGTTCCGCTGAGCTCCGATCGTATGCCAGCGCTAAACGACCTCCCAGCTGCCTCGTCAACGTCGAATCCTCCAATTGTCCTCTCTGCCGCACGGCATTCGACCGCGAGCGTATAAAGAAGCTCCACGTCGACGCCCGGAGTCCGACGCAGAGCGCGATCTCCTCCACCGCCTCGCCCTCGCCTTCGACGCGCCAATAATCGACCAGATCTCCATCTCAGTCGAACTCACCGCATGGCTTGAAGGCCGGCCGAGGATGATGTACTATTGCCGTCCTTGTCTACCCCTGTCTCTAACATGCTTCACTTACTCAGCACGTCGCCCTTCGCAGGGCATGGTCCGCATTCAAGGAATACATCGATCTCAACGAGCGGAAACAGCGGGACAAGCAAAAGTGAGTCCTGACCACGCTCGCACGTCGCTGCTGATCATCGCTGCAGAATTAGGCGCTCTGAGCACAGAATCAGGCGCTCCGAGCGCATGATCCAGCAGCTCAACCAGGACAAGGAATACGACCGCGACATGCACAAAGCCGTCGAGTCCAGCCTGCTCACTCAGGTCTCAGAGCTCACTGCGTGCGCCCTGTTTCTCTCAGAGATGGCGTCGCTGACCTGAGGCGCGCTTCTTTGTATTTAGACAGGTAAGTGATTGTCGTTGTTCTATTTCTGGAATTCAATCTAACCTATCCAGCATAGATTGCAGATTTGGACCCAGTGAACGCTTTCCGCAACGCGTCGACCTCGACTCACCGTGTAGACTCCAACCACGGGTCGACGTCCGCTTACCAGCTGCCGACGCCGGCAGATGACTTGTCTGACGAGTTTTTACGTCTGATCAGTGTAGAGGACTTTGAACGTGGAGAATGGGAGCAAGACGAAGATGATGAGTATTCTGATTCTAACTTTTCAGATCACGTCGATATTTTGGACGACGAGAACAACTACGACTTTTACTATGACGGGACAGAGGATGTGGGCGATTACTTTGACGCCGACGATGGCTTGGAAAGCCTGGTGGGGTGGTGATGCTTCCCACGAATGGTTCTTTCAATTCTAGGGAAGCAATTGAAATATCTTACCCCAGGGTCTGCCCGATAGTTCTCACACGGTTCTACTTAATGAAATAATTTCAAACCCTTTTTTTCAGTCTGCAAAACCCACCCCAATACCTTAATAAATCATATGTCTTATCCAAGTTTCTGACGCGGCTTCACAGCTTATTTTTCTTCAAAAAAATGTGGGCGGTCTATACGCAATTTCTGCTTCAAGCTTGGGAGCAGCACATCAGCAACTAAACGGCTTGCCAACCAAGCCGTCCTTATAAGCATCGTTGATCAACTTTGATAGAAAATGAGTTGCACTCTCGATTGGATGCATTTTCACTCCTTACTTTGATAGAGACATAAGTGCCGGCCACACAAACGAATGCGCCGACCAGAATCGTGAAGACAGCAAGTGCAGCTTGCCCTGGTTGTCTGCGAATACCTGGCCATCCTCCTTTGAAATGGTAGGAATCATGCAGCCAGAAGAAACCAGCGATTCCGTAGGTGTACCAGGAGGCAAAGAGAGACGCGGCAATCCCTGTCAAATGCACCACGTCAAACTTTGAAACGAGACAGGGAAAATGGTCGTTACCGATCAAGTACGAGAAAATGGGGACTGCAATAGCTAGAATGAAAGCAACCGCCACGGCTGCGACGCATAGCGCAACCCACACAACCCACCCCAAGATCGTGTGGTTGTACATGTGCTTTGTGTGGCGAAAGTAGCGCACAAAAATAATTTTAGCGGCCGTATGGGAGTACAGTCCGCCCGCACTGGGAAAAAATGAGCGTGGAATGGGATGACACACGCAGGTCTACATTAAAAAGTTTCCAAGTGCGATGCCAAAGCTGGCTTTTGCCCAAGATTCAGGAAGTGATAATAGAGCCGGGGAAGCAACGGTGTTGCCGATGTATACATATCTGTTAAGTTTTCAGACGATCGTCGCTGGAAAGAAGAGAAGTGAATACACCACAACAGCGAATATTGTGTAAAATAAGGTAGAGAAACCCTGGAGACACCAAGCAGCCTTCATTGCATCCGCCGGTTGTTTCATCTCAGATATCAGTATAAAGAACCTGGATGACATCAATTTTTGAGGAATATTTTGGAGAGAATCGCGTACATGAAGTGACCTTGTCGCGAAGATATCAGAATGGAAATAACCTGTCTCATTTCGACTGACCAGCATAAGCAAAAACCTGGAGGAATTAACGAGTCAGCAATCGCAGGTCTGGGACAACTTCCTCCAAATACCGGGTTTGTGATAGCCAAAAATGCCTGATAGAATGAGGTTGGAATGGTGGCGTTCAAGGTTCGGCCTGGGACCGGATTGACACCAGCACCAATCATAGCGACCACGCCAGATATTGTGATCAAGCAGACGCTAAACAACCCCAGCCAGCCAACACGGTCCAACGTGCGGGGAAGTGCTACCAGCAAAGTCGCTACTGAGAAGATCAGTAGGAGATAGATTGTGCATAAACCGTTGTTCGAGAGTGTCGACAGGGCTTGCTGTCCAGAGAGCAATTCGGAACCCTGGTGAAGGTTTGAACCAAACAGCTACCGGTCCGACCATCACTGACCGTTCCACATATCGCAAAAATTATGGTGCCAATGGATAAAATCTCCCGAGGAATTGGGCCACCTAGTACATATCCAGCATCTCCCCTTTCAATTTTCCCGGTTATCAATTTCACCGGGTCACGAAAAAAATGTGTTCTCACATATTGTGGACACTGGGGTGATTTAGCTAGGAAGCAAAGTCGGGGGGCTGTCTAGTCTTACACAAATTGTGAATACTAACCTTAAAGTCAATCAGAAGTTTGGCTGTATATAGGGCGAAGACGCCAAAGAAGATTATGAGGATGACGGCAGGAACGATGCCTTTCAAGTCGTAAGTGAAACCAAAATTGCGAGTCGAGTTTGGTGCGATGAAATGCATCTCACCAACCACGGCCAAAGCAGAAGGCAGAGACAGCATCCCATTGCTGACGATCTCCGCTATCATGAGCAGGCTGACGAACTGGAAGTTGCTTGAGAGAAAGAAATCATCAAGAACTGGCAAGTCCGACCTGCCAACTGAGGGTTTTGTAGTGGAAATCATGGTCCGGCTGTTCTTCGAATACGTCGGTGTCTGCCTTGGGGTCTGTCTCATGGGCGACGTCCGAGGGAGACCGAACGATACTCTTCTCTTCGGCGGCGTAGGAGGAAGCCATCGAGGATGATTGTTATCCAAAATATCCTACAGAGGTTCTTATCGTAAGTACCAAGTGTGGGACGGGTGTTCCGAGTCGGCATCGAAGCTCCTACGCGATCAGCGTGGCTTCCCGCCAGAGGACATATCAGGGTTGGAATTCCCATGGATTCCATCTGTGAACTAGAAAACTTGGAGCAAAGAATATTGCTTTCCTTAACCTAGTTTGTTTGAATTCGATTCAAAGCGCGTCATTCAACAAAGAAACGCGACACACGTGACCGTGTAACGGAGAGGTCATTACATAAGGGTGCCGACCGAGGCGCGCGTTTCTTCAACTTGTCTTCAACCCTGTAAAGTTGACCGTTCTTTTCTTCAATGTTGGGCTCTCCTTCGCACCTTAGCAGCCCCGTCCTTTCAGATAAACAGTCCTCTCCGCGCCCTCGTAGCCCTCCCCCGCTCAAGCTCTGTCCAGTACCAACCGGAATGCACCTTCGACGCCTTTGTTAGTGGACATAATTGGAGCGCAGTTCCCCGCTTTCGACTGTGAATCTGCCGTGATTTTTCCTTTCCAAGATGACACCGCCCGCGACGAGGCGTTCCAGAAAGGTATGCTGATTTTTTTCGACCTTTCATTTGATGCCACATATCCATCTTGTGGTTCTGTGGCGTATCGGCGCTTGTTAAAGGGACATATTATACATCTATGAAATCTCCGCCTGCTACCGATTGACTGACATTCTGCTCTGGTTATGTGCGAATCGCCTTCTAGACCTGAATGAGATGCTGTTTGATGCTGCTCTGCAGACTCATGTCTGGGCATCTGCCCGTCCGTTCCACGAAGCCGATATTGCGACACGCAAGTATGAACGACAAATCATGGCAATTCAAGGACAGGAGAACCAACAAGGCACGTTAATGTCCACGGCTCGACCTCCTCCCTCCTTCCTCTTCTTTGTCTTGGGTAGGCCTATTCTGCCTCCTAGACCATCCCCGTTCTTTCATTCTTCACCATACTGGCCGTGGTTCATTTGAACTGATACTTGTACTCCCACAGAAAAAACGCGCCAGAAACTGAACGAATTTGTTACCCGCATGAGATCCGCGTTGGCTGCACTTACTGGAACGCTATAATTGCTTAATGGATAGACCTGACTCTGACTGTATTTTGTGCTCCCTCGTTGTATTTTTTTTTCGCACTGGAAAATGAAAATGGAATCCACACTGCCGATCTCAATTGATGTTTATTAAGTAATATGAGCGGTTTCGTTTGCTCTCCGTTCATTCTGTTCTCTGGCCCCGGCCCAGTCTAGTCACTCCTTACCTCTCCTACTGCATTCCAGGACGATGCAGTCTGTTGTCTCTCGCCCTCAGTCTCTGGCTCAAACCTCCTCGGCTCGCGTACCGCACAAAAGCTCCTCATTCATGTCTCTCAGACGTGAAAAGACGAAGACTTCGCCGGTCTCTCCCCCCTGCGAACCATCGACCTCTCGCACCAACTATTTCGACATCTATCCACGGCCTTCATCCACTCGTTCCTCCAAATCGAAATCCCGGGATCCTGTACCTCCCTCGCCCTACAAACACACCTCTCCAACCTTGGCCACACTAGAGGCATCCCCCGTTGCATTCCCGACCATCGATTCTCCACCCGAAATCCCGTATTCGTCACCCGGAGTATTTCAGAGGAGCAGATCATATACGGGGCCGTCATCAGGTGGGGTGTATGAACAATTCAGTCGGGCAGACTTTGGAGCAGTCCCCGACCTCCGTTTCTCTGGATCATCCACGCAGCACACAGAAACACCGCCCGATACACCGGTAGATAGCTTCGACAGCAGCTCGTTCACGGATTTCGCGGTAGTGGTGTCCGCACCGGTGTCCGGAGTAGAGACGATGGACGCCCTTGTGGACGGCATGAACGGCGGCGACGAGATTGTCGGGCGGGGCATGACCTCTTCTTCGAGTCGTCAGCGCTTTGGAATACCAGGCCATCACCCGCTCTACGAGCCTCCTTTGCCTACCCCTCCGCCTGGTGTTGTTCTCGGAGGTCCCAAGCATCAGCGGCAAAAGAGAGAATCCTTCTCCAGTGATTCTGGGAGCGAGGAGGAGGAAGAGGCAAGACGTCAAGCGCTTGCAGTGTCCCGACCTCGTAGGAGACGTCCTCGGCCATCCCCGACTCGTAACGGCTCAAATTCGACCATAACTCCTGCTCAGCTGCCGCCGGAGTCTCCCGTCCAAGGTGAATCTTCGTTGTTCACTGCCTTCCCTTCCGTCGAGGCCATTCCACGAAAGGCTACTCCGGATAAGCAACGAGCTGTCGCACCTTCTATATCAGACATCATCCGGACCCATGCTCCCCAGGCCCAGGTGCGATCCCGCCCTTCGATTACTACTCGATATACACATAGTCATGGCCATTCGACCGTTCATGAAGAATCAGAGCCAGAGCCGGTGCCGCTTGAGGAAGAGGCGGACATGATATCCCGGTCGTCTATCGACAGCATAGCTGACGAAGTTCGTCGAACTTTGCGCAACCAAAACGTCTTTCAACCAGCTCCAGCACCCCCTTCGTCTTTCTTAAGGCGACACTCAACCTTTTCCGACAACGCCAGTATTTCCTCACCCCGATCCGACGGGTGCGCTGGTTCATCCTTATACGCACCTTCGATAAGGTCGAATTACCAACCAACCTCTCCTATTGACCCCGACTTCCTATCGCTTACACGACCTTCGCCTTCTCAAGCCGTTGCTCAGTACCTCCGCTCAGCCCGACTGACTACGTTACTGAAATGCACTCGTTCACCTCATGCATCACAAGATAACCCATTGACCGTAAGTCTTTCGGACCTAGGCAGTCCAACCGGATATCCCGTCCTTGTATTCCTCGGCTTGGGATGCGTGCGTCATGTAATGGGTTTATACGATGACATGGCGCAATGCCTCGGTCTGAGACTCATTACTATTGATCGGTACGTTCCAGCTTTCGACTTAGGGGCCTCCACATTAACCTTATTCGATAGATGGGGCGTCGGTCGCACTGAAGCGAGGTCCAAGTCATCCAAAGGCATTATGCAATGGGCTTCCGTCGCGGAGGAGGTTCTCGACTTGCTTCAAATCAGCGAATGTAGTGTGATGGCTCATTCTGCGGGAACGCCGTACGCCCTTTCCTTTGCGAACAAGCTCCCTGAGCGGATACGCGGAAACATCTGTTTGCTGGCGCCGTGGGTTGGGGGTAGTGACAACAGTACGGAAATATTACTTTCTTTTTTTTCAAAGCATTCTGAAGCATCCACATATTAGGTGGCTACAAGTGGCTCAAATATGTGCCAAACGGGATCCTTAAGACTGCCCAAGCCGCCGAGTGGAAAGTGCAGGCGTGGATGATCGGCAAACCTCCCACCATCGCATATGAGGGCATAGGCTACACTCCGAGCCGTTCCCCGAAGACACCCGCTCAGCGGGCTTCGCCTCAAAGCAGCAACAAAAACCTCGGCATCTACCCATCAGCCAAGGACTCGGAAGGCAGGCCGCGTCCAAGCATAGGCAGCACCTTCAGTGAGTATGATGATCTGCGAGACTTTGACGGCCGGTTCGAGAGTAAGAGCACTCTGGGCTCCACAGCTCGGACAAGGAAGGATAGCAAAGCTGCCAAACGAAAGCCCTCTCGTGGGTTTTTGGATAGACTCAAAGGATCTCAACCCCCATCGCCAGAGGAGTCGAAGCCTCCACCCATCATAGTACAAACTGGGAAGAAGTTGAAATCTCTTCGTTCTATGGGATCACTGAAGGGCAAGTCGTCCTCGTATGCTTCGATAAAGAGGTCCGAGCCGTCGAGCCCACGACTTCCCCCTGCTCCTACATTTGACGTCGGACTCGGGTTTGACGACATCAGCTGGACTAAACCCGGCGGCTCCGAGACTTCGTTGATCCCAGAGACGAGCGACGGCCTCCGGTCTGCGAGCGAGAAGTTCTATACCGCACCCTCCCGAGCTCAAGGGCGGCGCTCGATGTCGTTCACAGATGGGACCGCTTGGTCTCCCCTGTCTATGCCTTCGTCCCCCGCGGCGAGCAGCTACAACACCAGCTCTACCTCGGTCTTTGCTCCTATAGAGAAACCCAACAGCGAGTATCAATCCGCGCTCGGGAACGCGCTGATTGCGGCATCACATGCCGAGTCTGCAAAGGGGATGCACAATGATCTCCTGCAGATCCTGAACCACGACAATCACCCGTGGGGATTTTCGTACTCGCACTATCCGCATCGAGTAAACGTGTGGTACGGTGACAAGGACGAGAAGATTGCGGAGAATGCCGTGAGGTGGATGGAAAAGAGTATGGGTGAAAACAGATGCTCTGTCAAGATCGTCAAAGATGCAGACCATGCTCTAATGTACAAGAGCAGCGTCGTGGTCGAGGTGTTAGAGCAGATGCTCAGTTACTGGCAGCCCGGTGAGTCCTCTTCACTGGCAGCGCACGCTTTTTCTGACCGGCAAACAGAACATTAATCACCAATCCTCTCTTTTCGCTCCGCTATCATCATTTCGACAAGCCCTTCTTCGTTCTTGGAGTCTTTTTATGTTCATTTTGGAATTCGTGCACAAACTGTATCTTTTAACAATCCATTTCCTCTATCTCTTAGTGTCAGATAATTGCATACCTCGACTCGGTTTATGTTGTAGATGTATTTGGATACAATTCATTGACTTGAAACTCTTTTACAAATGAACGTGAGGTGCTGCTGCTACATATCAATACATATATTGAGCCTTCAAGGCGTCGGCGCTAGTCACGAATTTTATACGACAGAGAATTGGGGTCTCGCTGGGGAACGTGTGATCCAAAGATCGTTTCTGGGTACAAAGGAAGTTGCAGGGCTGTCGCTGCGACCATCCGTCCTGTCTCGCCAATCTACTGGTATGTCGGGAAGCGGGATGGTAGGGGCATCTCCAGGGCTGGCACTGCGGCTCTCCATCCTTCTCTGCATGAGGGAACTGCTGACCGGACTTTGGAGCGTTCGTTCTGGCATACTCGAAGGGTCTGAAAAAGGATTGAGCGACGCCGTGCGCATTTGGGGGGGCGGCACCGGCATGATGGGGATGATGGAACCTGACGGGCTCGGCGGCTGTGAGGACTGGAAGCTGTTGCGTCGTTTCTCCTGCCGTTGGCGGAGGAACACGATCAACCCGGCGACAAGAGCAGCGACAAAGACGGCAGCGAGGATGCTTATACCAATGACCACCGATTTAGATACGCCGCCACTGGATGATGACGCAGTTGTAGAGTCGGAACCAGCGCCAGCTGTAGATGTGACGGGTAGGATGGGCCCGGGGTTACTCGGTGAATTGGTTGATGTTGATGACCCTGTCTTAGTACCTGTGCTCGTAACACCGCTCGATGTAGTGCCAACACTGGTCGAAATAACCTTGACACTGCTCGAGCCGCTCGTTGTTGGGCTGGCACTGCTCAAGGGTGACGTGGGAGTAGATGGAAGTGATGTCGATGATGTCGAGCTAGCGCTGGATGTTGGAAGCAGTGGTGGTGTCGGAGCCACACTGGCAGTGTCGGCCTGAGATGGTGGTATACCTGATTCATGTCAATATCATATCGTCGGCAGCGGTGATAGGAAACCAATTACTTGGGAGAGCTGCGGGTTGCGTGCCTAAACTCAAGTTAGCTTTATTGACGTGAGAGAAACAAATCCAATGACCTGCTTGGTCGTCCTGAATGTCGACGTTGAGAGTATTGAAGCTGATCTGACTGGAACCGTCGGGCTGGTCGCTGAGGATATTATATACCCTCAGCGTGTGTTGAATCGACGGATCCAGGTTCATTGAGAATATCGTAGACTTGGCAACATAAGCAGCCGGAATGATTCGAAGAAAACACATACCGGGCTCACAGTCGCATCGGCGGTGACTGACGGATCGCTGCCATTGACCGTCTGCAACACACAGTCCTCTTCGCAGTCGAGACTGTAGCCATACATGGACCCGCCAGCCTGCTTGAAGCCAACATAGGTTAGAGAGGACGCGGCTCCTAAAGGCCGTGATGAGAGAGGTGTGCGCAACAAGCACAAAAGCACACGCACTGGGCAGGGTCACAGCCAAGGACCCGCCAAAAGTATCCGTCTGCATAAACAAGTCTTGGGTCAATTCAGAGAACGGGGAGACCCCCATGCTTTATTATTCGATCAGGTCACAAGAATTCTGTGACTTCTCGAATGCCGATTCGGCCAGGTCACAAAGTTCGTTGACCTCGTTAGGGTCCAGAAAATATAGGGGGATTTCCATATTCGTTACTCTCTCTTTGCCAGTGCACTCGCCCATTCCCTGTATTTTTCGCGCCGCCAGCATACACCCAACCACATTCTGAATATTTACCTCGCCGCCATGGAAGCTATCCGGGGCGTCATTGATCCGGTTTTGCTGCAAGAAGCAGGAAGCGGCGCTCTGGCTCCGACAACTAATGGGGTTACTACCTCTTCCAGCACCTCGCCGACGCCAGCTCCTTCGCCTCCGCGTTCTAGACGGTTCACCAAGACTGAAATTGCAGCATGGCCTGCATCCAACTATGCACCTATTCGGGACGCGAATGAGTCGCGTCAAGAATACGAAACACGCCTGTATGTGGTCAAAATCCTCGCCTCTGGCCGTATTTCACTAAATATCCCACAGAACACATGTAACGCGCAAGGACCCTTTGTGCGAGGTGTGCAACAAGCTTAAGATCACTGTCCCCAAGACAGCAAATCTTGAGAGACTTCGCCGGGAGCTGGCCAATTACTGGTGTGTCTCGAATCCTCTCGCTCGCTGCACCCATAACATCGCCTCGTTAGGTTTATGCCGTTGTCCACACATCGACAATCCGCATTGAATCGCAACACTGCACCCGCTCCCGCATTCCCAAGAAGAGCGAGAGCAACAAATGAAAGCGATGTGCTCGCTTCGGTTCTCACTGCTCCCTCGGAACCTTTCCACTTCCCTCCAGTCCCTGGTGCATTGGCGACTGTATCTTCGACGATCCGTGGGGAGCTACGTGGAAGCGTCCCATTGTTTCACATCGGTGGCCCCAGCGGCGCGTCGGCGCCTTCAGGCTCGCTAGACACTTCAAAGGACAATGCCCCGAAGAGACGAAAGAAACACCGCGGAAAGACATCAAATACTGCCAATAATCTGCCCGGATCTAGCACGCAACACCCAGAAACTACCGTCACCAACCGCAATGGTGCCAGTACCGTTCCCGTGGCCCTCCCTTCCCATTCAACTCAGTCCTCCGCTGCAGCTGGCCCCTCCCGTCTTTCTACCTCGCGGCAGCCGCAATCGCCCAGCCCTACGCCGGGCCTCGGCCCTCCCTTTACACCGACTCGCCCTCCTCCAGAGGCTTCCACTGTGCAACTCCAGGCATCGCCGCTCGTGCAAATCGTACCATTTCAAGAGGGAGATGATAACGAGAATGGTGAGGCTGCTCTTCTTCGTCGATTCGACGTGGATGGCGCGGATGCGTACGAGCTGCTAGGTTACGAGGACGAAGATGATGAGGAGGATACAGCTGTTGGGACGGGAGGAGATGCGAGCAGTTCCCAATCGTCCTCGTCATCGGACGACGATGAAGAGGACACACATTGGACCGCAGAGCAAAAGAAAGCATTCCGTATCCGTACCCGTGTCGACGCGGCCAAGCGCACTGAAGGGAACCGTCGGGCTGGTGGCCGTAAAACTCAGAATGCGATGGTTCGCGCCTGGAATGTAAGCTGCTCCATCGTTGTACTACAACAATTGACACACTTTAGGAATTTACACGGAACGCACTGGCGGCAGGCCAAATTGACGATACCATTGTCGACGAGCATGCTCTTCTGCTTTACATCAAGTTTTGTGCAGAGCGGCCCAAGCGAACACGCAAAGGAGTAGAGATTCCCGGCACCTTCGTCGGCGCAGTAAGTGACCTCTGATTGATTCCTGCTTTCATCGTGCTCATGCGCCAGCAGTCGCATCTAAAAAAACTCTTCTTTGGTGCATTGAGAATTCGAAAAGAGCAAGATGCCGCAAATCCGGCGCTGGCAAGCAAACGCCCGGCAGTATCAGTGTTCGTGTACGATGCTATTAAGTGTAGGATGGACGAATCCTTAAAGCGTGTCCGCGCGTGAGTATAGTCAAAGTTCTGAACCTGATTACTTTGACAAACATATTCTAGGGGCCTTGTACCGAATGAGGATGCACCAGACATCCGGGCTAATACATGGCTTTCGCAGGTCACCGAGGAGGAACTGGAGCGGATCGGACAAGGTTTCCTCGCTCATAGTCATCGTACGTACCACCATTGCTTGGTTTATTCAAATCATAGTCACCTGGCCTTACAGTTCGACTCGCAATATTTGGTCACCTCTCGTGGACAGCACAACATGCATCCGGGAACAGAGGCGACGATTTCCGCGCTCTCAAGTTAGCGGAAATTCAGTGGCATCTTTTGACTCACCCAGATAATCGCACAACGATGCTCTCTATTCTCGGATTGCAAGGGGAGGAAAAAGCAGGGAAAAGAGGAATGCGCACCGTAAGTGTTGACTATTCAGTCCTCCTCTCGAGCTGAACAGGTTTCAGGTGATTAATCCGGTGTATACAGTATTCATCGCACACCTAAAGCCTGAGATGTGTCCTCTCGGTGCTTTTGCTTTTTATTTCCACTATCTATACGACGAGAAGGAACTTACAAAGTCGATGGATATTGACTGGACGAGCAACAGTAGCTGGCGGCAGGTATTTATACATCTATACTTACTATCTATTGAAGATCATTCATTTTCCATTCCAGATTCGCGTACTCCACGGCCCGAGGTCCCCAACTACCCCATTTAACGAGCAAAATATGTATAACATGTACTGTCGTGCATACAAGCATGCAGGCTTCACATCGCGTCTTAAGGCTCATCTACCTCGGCATTTACTCGGCTACAAGCAAGAGGCTCTGGGGTACGACCTTGTGTTCTGTATTTCTGCGATTGAATGCTAATTTGCTCCAGCGTCGATGCGGCGGAAACGTCTCGCCTAGGGTGGGTGCGTGGAGAAACATATCTCGATACATATGCTCCTTCGCTCCCAAAGAAGGTAAACATTATATTTTCTCATATGACGTCCTCTAATCCATCTCCAGGCCATCCTTGCAGCCGCAGGGTACCGCGACGATGAACCATATGACCCCATTTGGAGTAATGTTCTTGTGCCAGAGCACTTCTTGAAGCTCGTATGCCCCATCGCGGAAAAGGTATTGGACAATGTTGTCGGTGCGTACTGTATTTATTACGTCGTCATTTAAGTTCAGCGCTTATGGCAATTCCAGGGAAACCAAATCTATCGGGCACGACTAATCACTGGCAATTGATTGTGAAACTTCGGCCATATCTCTTCCAGGTAGGTGATTGCTCTTCTTAACCTCTCCTTCTATATAATATTTGGCAGTGCGGAGCCGCCATCTACCAAAAGTGGCCCGAGTCGACGATATTCCGACTGCCGGCATTCATGGACCCGGACGTTCGTAACTGGATGAGTAGTACCTTTCCCTCACAGTTGTCTCTCCTCCAAGCCAATGCTGGAAATCCTGTCGACCTTCAACGTATTCAGAACGTCTTCCTCCGAGTCGCACTCCAAGAAGTCCGGACTCTTCTGGGTTCAACTGATATGCAGTTAAAGAAGCTGACGGGGCTTCTCGAACGACGGACAGCAGTGTTTTCCCCAGCCCAGGGCTTTTCCGCTTCGAATTACCATAGTCATGGTATGGTTTAGACCTCTATGCCGTTTGTTGATACTCACAAACTATTACAGCACTTGTGGCAGCCGAACAATCAATCGCTGTTGATTTCAGCGATCCCTCGCTTCCTTTCCAAAGCGTTGGCACGCCCCGGACCCCGCGAACATCGATGAATCAAACACCGTTGATGAGTAATCAAGGCACGCCCACACGCAATCAAGTCCTTCTGGTCGAGCCGCCCGTAGCTGCATATTATGCAGCAGGTATGCATGCCCTACTCGACGGCGATTCAAGGCTGATTTTGTTGAAGGAGCTCCGCAGGGTATATTCCCGCCGTTGCTTGGACAGAAATCGGTCAACTGGACGGACATCTTCAAGCTTGTACGACAGCCTAAAATGCTGTGGAGCACTTGGGGACCTAGTAAGACGCTTGAGCAGTTCGATTTAGAAGAGCTGTGGGCCGCGTGGATTAGTGGGGCACCTGAGAATGATGCGGCGGGCAACGCGACTGGACGTATGAAGCCGCCATTGAAACTTGTTGAGCAATACTTCCAGGCAAGCTGGCGATCTCCGGACAACAAAAAGGTATTTTTCATCCTTCATACACTGTTTGTGTGTTGACCATCAAGTAGGAACGCGGCAGTATTGCAAAGGCCTGGGAACGTCTGCGCGAGATTCCTGAATGGATCGACCATCAGTCAAACGCGCGAAACATTTCGCCGGACATCGTCATAGCCGAGCTCCGTGCCATAGCGCTAGCTGGGAGCGCAACCGACACCCCAAAGGGCCTTAACTGGCTCTCCAAGGATCTCGCGAGTCGGAGGCTGGATGCCGTCCGGAAATCCAAGAACATAATGGTAAATCAAGATTGATCTTTACTTTGTGATATTGAATTGAGACGACGCACTAGCCGGGCGCCTCGACGGACACTACAGAGGCAGCAGGCTCGACTGTCGATTCAGGAGCCAGCACCTCGACTACACCTGCTCTACAAGATACCTCCGTTGCAAGGAAGCGTTCTGCAGCAGTAGATGTTCGACGCCGGAAAAAAGTTAAGCTATAACACATCCAGCTCGTTATTCTTTCGTGCGCAATGATTTCTATTTAAACCTCGTCGACATTGGCATCTTGTATTGTTGTATTCCCTATGAGCTTAATTCTATTTTTGATTGTGTAATATTTTCTTTCGCCTGAGACAGGAGATCGGTCTCCTCCTTTCCTCTTTTCACAACGCAAATATGGGCTCTCCGAAGCTATGGGAGGTGAGCAAAATGCAGTGGACTGGCGATAACTTCATTCAGTCACTCACCAACATTTAGATTCTTGGGCCTGCAGCGGAAACGAGGTCCTTGTTACATCTCGCGACCATCGAAGGCTTCCGCAACAATAACCGCGGGCTCAGGACATTTCTCGTGGGTGTTGATATCAGGTAAATGTGTTTGCATTATGACTGTGCTAATGAATGATTCTAACACTTCTGCAGTATCAGAATCAATGCTGTAATCGCCGCTCTGCAAGCCGCCGGCGTTTTTCATCCAGGCATCGGAGGTCAAAAGTTAGTTCTTGAGAAGCTTTTCTACCAACTCTGCAACTTCTTGTTGGCTCCAATGACCCCGGTCTTTATGTTTGACGGTCCTGGTCGGCCGCATATTAAACGTGGGACTCGGGTAATCCACCGCCCTCTGTGGCTTATCGAACATCTGAAAACAATGATATCTGGCTTTGGCTATTATTACTACGATGTAAGTCCCAAATTTCGGTTCTGAAACATACATTCCACTTATTCGAGGATAATCTATAGGCACCTGGCGAGGCCGAAGCAGAATTGGCGCAGCTCAATGAGTTGGGTCAAATCGATGGTATTCTTACCGAGGACAGTGACGCCTTCCTGTTTGGTGCACAGCTTGTAATCCGGACTCTGGGGTTCGGTTTCAGATTCATTTATTCATTTGGTTTGTACTGAACTATGTTCCAGGCCCTCCGTTCAACACGACTCCGTAATCTACGCGCTGGATTCCATCCAGAACACAGATACCGTGTCTTTGGATAGAGCCGGTCTTTTGTTATGTGCCTTGCTACTTGGTGGCGACTACGAGGCTGGTATTTCGGGTGTTGGCCCCACGATTGCGCACGTTCTAGCAAGGCTTGGCTTCGGGCAGGACCTGTTAAACATTTTAAGGTCCTTTCATGGTCATGAGCTTGACAAATACCTCACTGGCTGGCGCGATGCGCTTCGTGACGAATTACGAACAAATGCGTCCGGCCTTTTACACAAATGTCATCCCAAATTGGCCACCGACATCCCAGATACCTTTCCGAATCTCGAGGTGATAAACTTGTATTTAAATCCTTTGACATCTGCTTCTCCCAACTACACTGGACCCATGCCCAATGTAAATCTTTGGACACCCAGAGAACCGTCTATTGCCAATCTTTCAAGTCTCTGCACTTCTCTTTTCGGATGGAAGGGGGAATATTTGTTGAAGAAACTCAATTCTAACTTGTGGCCTGGTGTCGTATTCAGGATGATATCCTCGGTATGTATATATCAACCCTCAGCATAGTCTGTGCTAATAACCTTTTAGCGTTTCGTTCTTTACGATGGAACCACAATCGCGTCGCCGACAACCAGCGGCATTATCCTAAAGGTCAGAAAGGCCTCAGAAAGGAACCCAGCATTTACGGATTCCACCAAATTGAACTTGCTTCGCGTCCGAGTATCTACCAAGAAATTTATAGCATCGGCCTTACTGGACAATTTACCTGTCACGGCACACGCAGATATCAAGTTTGTGTCCATTCCACAAGCCATTCTTTCCGTGGCAACGCGGGATTTATCTTTGCCTACTACCGATGTCAGTCTATATTATTCTCCACCCAGTGCTCACTATCTTACCATCTGCCAGTTAACACGTACTTCATTGAATGTCGAGGTCGAGGCAGATGATGATCCGGAAGCCGAAACATCGAACAATCCTCGTGGTCCCGTCAAACGGGGACGCGGTCAGGATGACGAACACGGAGAGGAATCCGGAGAAGACAATCTGATTGACGTAATGGACTCGGATGAAGAACATCTTGCCAACGCACACCGCGCCCTGAGCGCGGGAGGAGTTATAGACTTGACCGAGGAGTACTGAATGACGGTTCCTCTTTCTTAATGCAGTCCGAAATATCAGTTTTATATTGCTAGTGTGTACCGCTATCGTTCGAAGTCCGATTTATTTGAGTATCATAATTCGAATGGTAGTGTAGTACGAGTCCCTATTTCGTTATCTATCACCTACGGCAATGTACTACCGTGCCCATTTAATCTGAAGACGAATCTGACCGTGTCTGATTTTTCATCAAGATGGAGCTGCCACATCGGCTACTAAAAGCGGGTGGATCCAAATATTTCGAATCCCTACAGTACATTTCATTTTCTTTGCCAGAGCTTGGAGTGACTTGACTTCCGGTAGAGCGAGCAGGCAAAATTTTGTTAGTATGTTTTTGCCGGTCCGGCAGAAGAAAGAGCCAGATTTCAAGCCATAATTATTCATGGGTAGCTCAGGACAGGATAATATGTCAGGTGTGCTGGAAATTGAATGGTGCATGTTCGCACCACAAGGGTCCGGGGTCCGGAAAGGCGAGAAGATGAGGTCGGGGGACAAGAATAACTTGAACTTGCTCTTGGGAAGGGAAGTTGTTTGGGAAATTAATTCGAGAGTTGATACAGCCAGAATGGATTGATTAAGGAGGAGAGAGTCAAGGCCCCGAAAGGAACAGAACATTATCAGAACGCTTGAGAAAATTACCATTAATGGAATCGGGAGGTTTGAAGGACCATCAATTGCCCTAACCGGGAGGCTCGATCATTGACTGTGCTCACCCAAGAGGCGTTGACCGCAGTGGAGGCGACGATCGGGCGGAGGAGGAAAAGCTGTGACCCACTGCGAGAGTGAGTTCGGCAGCCACCTAGCGGAGTTTGAAACCCGATGACCTGGAGGCGATGCACTACCCGATCGGGCGATGACCCGGTCAGAGGTCACAACAAATACTATATAGAACTCTTGGGTCCATCCAGGAGAGAAATTGAGAGAGGGGTCGGAGGCGTCTATTACATTCGTGACGGCGGCATAAGTTATGGGAAGGCCGAGCAGCGGCAGAAAGCACAAGGTGGCCAGCATTTGTTTGAAGAAATTCAGAGCATGCGCAGCATGGCCTGTAGAACGAGGGTTTCGAAGGGAAGACAAGAAGTTCTCAGGAGCAGGAGAATCCTATGCTTATACATAGCCAAGCACTACCATCTTTTTGACGAGATCAGGGACGAGGAATTAATTATAAAGGCAAGTCCCAAAAGAAAAGAGAATCGTGATTCAGCGGATCGGCGCGCGGATCACTAGTACGCGGCGCATCACGTTCGTTCGGAAACCATGCCCGCTCGTCGTACTCGAAGGACCGTCTGCATCGAGCATCCCGACGGCGAGCCACTCACCCGCGCAGACATCCAGTTCGACCTCCTCTCCCACATCTTCGCCGACGACACAAAAGCCTTTTCCGACCCCCATAACGGCCCCAGCAAGCTCTCGTTTCGTGACCTCTATGTAAATGCTATCCTACACTCGCCAAAGACAAAATCTGTTCTCAAGGAGAAACTTGCACTGCCCACCTTTGCGACCGACTTTGCTATGCTCGCCCTCTTGACAAACGTCGGCCGCATAGCCGCGACAATGAGCTGTATGTCGGCAGAGACTTGTTTTCTTCATCTGGCGCTAACATATGAACCAAAGTTTTTGCAGACATGCGAACCGCTCAACGGACTTATCACCCCATACCAGCCCTGCAGCGCACGAATGGGAACCTCCTCGACGCCCCCAGAATAAAGTCGATATTAAAAACAAGCGTTCTGGAAGGGGAGACGAAGAATGGTCTGTCTACCCCTGCCCAAGTCCTCGCCCGAATCGTAAGCGCCTCTGATATGCGCTAGACCAACCTCACCAATTATCAGACAGCTGGCCAGATACCACCCACGACGCTTCCCAATCTCATTTTCGTCTTTGCGAATCACTCTGTTGTACGCCCAATATTTTACTCTGGCCCGAGTTGGCTTAATACTAGTCTAGCAAATTGGCAAGGATCACCTGTCGGACATGGAGTTTCTGGACCTGTTTCTCCCGAACCCCACCTCGTCCGAGTCGCGCGCACGCATCTTTCTGTGGTTGTGCTACCATTACCACGAGGGCCCTTCTGCCAATCCCGAAGAGGACTATAACGGTGACGTGGCCGGCTTGAATCCGTTCTCCGACCCGAGCAGTCCAGGTAAAGTGCCCCGTCTGGTCATGCTCACGCCGGACGAGGTCGCCGTGGAGAACCTCGATCCCGAAGAGGAAAAGGCGCTGGCCAGCAGACTAGTTGCTCAGCGGGAGGCCATCGTGCAGGACCATTTGCTCAAGGAGAGTGTGAAAGGGAGCAAGGCCAAGGCGGAATCCACCACTGGAGAGACCCCCAGTCCCACAAAGCCCAAGGGCAAACGTGGTGCTAAAGCAAACGCCAAGGCCGGACCCAGCACGCCTCTGAAGCGCAAGGCTCAGGAAGCGGTCAAGGAAGAGGAGCCCGACGAAATTTATTTGAAGAAACTACAGCTCGACGACGACGACGATGTTGATAGTATGCTTTTTTTTTTTTTGCGCTTGCGTTCTCTTAATTTACGCTACAACTAGTAAGCGCCCCTCTTCGAGCTATTTATCGCCAGGAGCGGCGTTCGCCATTACCCGAACCGTCTCCACCGCCATCACGGCCCTTCCCCGTCGCGCCACTGGAACCGTACTCTCACCGCTACTCGCCGTACAAACACAGCAGTCGTCCAAGGACAATGCTGCAACGTAAGTTGGCGCTCAGTGACCCCTGTCGATACTCCTTTCTGATTTATGCTCACAGACGCTTGGCACGTCATTGCAACGTCGGATCCCCTTGCCGACTCTGATGAGGAAGATGAGGACGAGCATGTCCGACGGGACCACGGTTCGTACGCTCCATCGTGTTTTGTGGAGTTGCTCATGCGATTACAGCGGAGCGGCTCGCGGTCATTTCGCGCGTGCGCGGTAAAGCGCCAACGCCCGAGCCAGAAGGCGTCCGCCCGATCCCATTGCCCCTCGGTCATTGGCACGACGACCTTTTCGTCTAACTTGCCCTGCAAAGGTTTTTTTTATTACATTAATTATTTCTGTACAGACGGAGCGGATCCTCAATAATCAGTACATTATTTCAAGGAAGTAGCAACAGTCATGGTAATCCTACATTCAATGTAACGCATAGTAGCCCCGACAAAATGAGAGAAAGAGGAGATATGTATGTAATGAGGTATGCAAGAGAAGATACATATAAGGTGAGTGGAATAAACAGGGGAACGAACGTAGATTCAGAGAAGGTGAAGAAGGAAGGGATAAAGGCAAACAGCAGCAGCAGCAGCAATGGTCTAGGTTCGCATCGCATCGCATCCTCGCATTATACATACACACCGATCCATCCACGGCTCCATACACGACACGACGACGTACGTCCGCGTCTGCCCTCTCCGGACGCGCCTGGCACACCAGCCAGCCAGCCCGCGCGCGCAAAGCCCGCAAATGACATCTACGCGTCAGACGCTACGCCACGGCCGCGGTGCGGGCGCCGCCACCATCCCCTTCCCCGTGCACCACCGGCTTGTTTGCACAACAACCCACCCGCTCATATACATTACTACTCCGCAAGCCACTTTTCGCACTTCTTGGCGTACTTGTCGAGCAGCTGCGACAAGTCGCGGATGACGAACGTTAGCACGACCGTCGCGAAGAACTGGGACGCGCGCTTGAGCTTCTTGTCCGCCGCGTTGCGGATTTCGGCGGGGAGCGCGGCGTAGACGGGCGCGACGGGCTGGGACGTGACCGCCTGCGAGTGCTCGTCGAGGAGCTGCGCGTGCAGAAATAGCCGGCGGAGGCCCGACACATAGGCCGCCGGCGAGTCGAGGCTGCAGTAAACAAGAACGTAAGCACCACGCAATTAAGACGGAGGACGAAAAAGCCTAATAAAAATATATATACGCACTTCTTGCCATTGGTGAACTTGTCGAACCGGCGCGTAAACTTATCCCCCCACGTCGTCTTTTTCAGCACAAAGCCCTCACCCACGCCAAGCTTCTTGCCAAAGTTGGCGACGACCCCATCACACACGGTCGAAAATTCCTCGAGCCGCGCGAGCCACGCGTCGCCCTCCTTGCGGCCGATGCTCCCGATGCCGAGCGCGAGCCCGCTGCTGACGTTGCCAGCACCAAAGTGCTCCGAGCTGCTCGTCTGCAGGTCCTCGAGCGCGGAGCACAGGATCGCGACGACGCGCACCTTGTCGGACAGATTTGTGAGCTTGGCGCCGCCCTGCGACCAAACCTCCTGCGGAACATGCAGCCGCCGCGTCACATACCCGCCCGTCGGCGAGGTCATCGTGGTCCGCAGCAGGCTCATCATGTGGTACGGCTTGCGCAGCGGGTCCACCGGTGGTGGGGGCGGCAAAGGCGACGTCGGCGTCGTCGGTAGCTGCTGCCCAAACATCGGCAACGCCAGCGAGCTCGACGGCAGGATGAGGTCCGTCTGCACCGAGAGCTGGGCGCTCGGGTTGAGGAACGACGTCTTGCGCGGGACGGCGGCCCCGCCGTTGGAAGCAGAAGACGGTAGCGGTGGCCGCTGGTCCGGCGTTGGCGATATCCGCCCGTTCACTATCGACGGCCGACGACCAGGCTGCGAGACAGAGCGGCTCCGGCCGGTAATCGCGGCGCTGGACGAGTTGGAGCTCCCGGGTAGCGACGAATGGTTTGATTTCGGGACCGGGTTGGAGCTGGCGGACGTGATCGACTCTGCGGGAGACGACGAGCGTGTGCTGGGTGGGGCGGATGTTTTTGTCCGCCGCTGAAAGATGGTACCCTGGGTAGTCGTCCCGTTGATGACGCTGACCGGCGACGGCACATGTGAAGACCCCCGAGGGCGCGGGGTGATGACATTGGGCAGTCGGGGGACGGTGGTGGTCTGGGAGGGGCCGTGGAATGGCGGGCGCCGGTGGGAGAGGGCAGTGGAGGAAGTGGGGGAGAGTCGCGGGGACGCTCGGGGACCAATTGCCGTGGCTGCGGGGCCTCCTCGCGGACTTCTTCCTCGAGGGCGGCGAGCCTGCTCGTTGAACTTGCGCGCTTGTGGCCCTCGCCGCGCTGACGACCGACCTCGAGCATCCGCGGTTCCGGCTCGCCAGGCGCGGGGGGCAGGGAGTTGGCCGGTGGTGGCGGGGAGGGGGCAGGGCTACGGATGGGTTGCGCGGCCGCCGCGGGCGCAGTACAGACGGGACGGGTGCAGGGGGATCGTCGTAGCCCGCGGCAGCATACGGATGCGAGATGGGTGCGAGATTGGGTCGATCTGAATCATAGGGAAACATGGAGGCGTCTGGGGGGTCTCGATCGTGACCCGAGTCGATATAGGCCGAAGCAGCCTCATGGTGGTGCTGCTCGTCGTAGATATATGGTGGTGATGCGGAGGGTATGTTGCCGGACTCGGAGGTGGGGGAGAGCGAACCCGTCGGCGAGGAGGGGGAGGGGTTGGGTTCGGGGGCCATAGCAGAATACTCGCTGCTGGTTGAGTAGGGTACTGGAGGGATATTGTAGATGATGCTGAGGATGTTCATGCGGTCTGCATAGGTATCATGCTGCAGCGAGACGGTCAGTAGAGACACAAGCACCAAATGAGACGGAGCGGGCGCACTATGTTTTGGAGCCTGCGGACCTCCTCCTCCTGAGCAACGGCGCTCCTGGGGCGTCCGTTGCGTCTGCGGGACTCTGTACTATCCTCCCCGCGGCGAACCCGTTCCATCACCTCGCTGAGGAGTGCGACACTGCGGCCATACGCCATGACGGCTGCCTGGGGCTCCTCGTTTGTCGAATCGAGCTGTACTGCCTCTCTGGCGAGCTCGAGAGCACGAGTCAGAGCCCTGCGCGAGGACGGGATGCGGGGCTCATGTCTTGACTCTGGGGACCCTCAGTTCGCGACTGGGGTCTCTGTTTGGGTCCGGGGGGTCGTCCGGGGGTGACCTTGTGTGCAGAATGGATGGAGGCGGGGGGTCCTCGAGGTCGTCTGGCTGGGTAATGCGAGAAGGTTGGCGGGAGAGCTCTGGGGAGTCTGGGAGCGGGGGGACAGGGACACTGGGTATGGGGAGATTTGGAGGGGGCGCGGCGGGCCGGGTGGCGGCGCTGGAGCGTCTGCGGGACGCCATACTGTGCCAGTCGTGGCCTACAAGGTCTGAGGGTGGCCGCCGTGCTTGGAGTTCCATTCTAGTTGCGCATAATGCTTGAGAGACACACGAGACAAATAGTAAACAACTCTTCTTTCCCTCCAACCATCACCATCCTATACATTCAATGTCTTTATTCCTACTCCCACTGCTCGCTGCTCCCGTTAGGATCCTCGACGATCCGGATGCATATGGCAGCCATGCGACTTTAAAATCTTGACGACCAAATGTTATCTACCTTCAGCGACGATCACCGACTGCATCTCCACCTGATCCTCGCTCAATTTAGCGTCCAGGAGCAGAATCTACCAAGAAGAATCACTGGTATCGAGTATCAATCGTTTGCTGACGGGAGAATACTACTGGAATATCACATTCCGAGCTTGTCGCCGGCGGAAACCCAACTTTCTCACTCCCAATCACCGCAGCCCTTGCCGCACCCTTGGCCCTGTCGAGACCCTCTCGCGTACCTACATCTACGCACACGATGTACCTTACGCCATGCCGCTGGCACAAATTTGCAAATAAAGAAAAAGGAATCTCTCATTATTATTATTGTTCAATCTGCAGAATCCAGACAAGAGAATAACAGAAAGGTAAGGAACGACGTCACAAAGCAAGCTATCCAAACAAGAAATTATCCAGCGGGTATCTGTTGTTGTTCGCGTCAGGCCCAACTCGCCCGCCCGCCCACACTCGCCTCCGCGTCCTATTAATCGCGGAACTCGGATGAGCCCTGCGCCGCGAGCCGGCTCTCGAGGTTTCGGAGCGACTCCTCCTTGGCCAGCAGCTCCTGCCGCTTCTCGTTGATCTCGCGCTGCACCTTGAGCTCGATCTCGCGCAGCTTCTCCTCTTCACGTCTTAACTGTTCCTCCTTGAGACGGACAGACTGGTTCGCCATCTCCTCCGGTAAGATCGACGTGTCCTGCGTGTCCGAGTGCACACTCCGCGAGAGCTTCTCCGTGCGATACGTCTCGTACAGCACATCGTGCGTCAGCGATTTGAGGTCCGCCAGGTGCGAGCTGTCCGCGGACATGAAAATCGCGTCGAAATGAGCAAAGAAAAACGCACTTGAGCAGCGCACTGCGGAGACGGCTAAAGTCCGAGTGCTTCGGGTTGTCCACCTCTGCAATGCCCCAGGGGTAGATCCTTGCACGCACGAGCTGCCCGTCGAGCTCAATCTCCTCCTCCGAGCCAATGATCGCAAACGGCAGAAGTGCCTACAAGACGCGGCCCGCACGCGAATCAGCCCACATTGCGCACGTAAGGAACAAGCTCAGGCTCACCCGCAGCTCGCTGTTGTCCTGGATCGTGTCCTCGTCGTCCTCCTCGACGTCGTACGGGAAGTTGTACACCGGGATGTCGTAGTGCTCGATGTCCTCCATGACCTGCGCGAGTATTGTTAGTCCTGTATAGAGGGTGGCGGCGGCGGGGCGCGACGTACCCGCTTTTTGAAGCCCTTGAGCTCGCTCGGCGTCAGCGAGTCGGCCTTGCCAATGACAGGGATCACGTTCACGCGCGGCGAGAGGCGGCGCATCAGCTCAATGTCCATCTCGCGCAACCTGGATGGAGTTAATTTCATTTAATACTTAACGGCGACTAAAAACACACGAGTGACCAGTGGGCGGGATGAAGTAGAGCAAGGCATGCACGCGGTTGTCGCGGAACCGCGGGTTACGCTTGATGCGCGACTCCTCCGCGAGAATGTCGTCGTACTGGCGCTCGAGGTGGCCCACGATTTCTTGGAACCTGAATAAATTTAGTACGTACATATCGCCGCAATGCAGCCCACGCACGCAAACTCGTTGTCGATGTTGTCCCCGAATCCCGGGGTGTCGACGATGGTGAGCGCAATGCGGACGCCGTCCTCCTCGAGCTCTGAGTTTTTGTAACTTTTAAAGAAAGTTGAACTTCAATGCGAAGACGGACGCACCGACGTTGACGGGCTTAATCTTGATGCCCTCCTCGACGTGCGCCATCTCGGGGGTATCAGAGACCTTGTGCACAAGTACCTCGCTCTCGCACAGCGTGTTCACAAACGTGGTGCGTCCAGTGCCCGAAGCACCTTCCCGCGCGTCAGTACTTCTTTCAACCTTGAGAGAACAGTACACACCGACGACCATGACAGTGAACTGGACGCCCTTTTTGACCTTGTTGACCCGCCGCCTGCCTGCGAACGACATTTTTGGTTGGATAGAAAGAACGTGGATGGAAGCTCAGACTGGCGCCAGCTTTTAATTCAAACTCCGCTCAGCCCAAATATGCCAAAATTCGAAGCGAATAAAATAAATTCATTTTGAACCTGTATGCTCGCGGCGCGACATGCGTGCGCTGTGGCCAGACTCGCACCCCGCGCACGCGCACGCGCCTTCCACGTTTCCGTGCCGGCGCTGGCGGTGACCAAGACAAAAAAATCCTATGCCGACCTCCCGTCTGTCCACCTCCGTCCCGACGGCACACCCGCCCCGCCGCTCGAGGAGTGGTGGGCTGGCGATGCTAGTAGATGTACGCTTTTTGTACGCGCCAACGAATTTATATTTAATCTGTTTAATTGGCAGCGGGGGAGCTCAAGCGCGACGATGTCTCAATTTAAAGGCACTTGTTGCGGAGAATGAAAGCGAACGCGTGGAGGGCGAGGACGATGTTGCAAAGCCGCCGAGGAAGCGCCGCAAGAAGGCAGTTCCTGGTGCGCGCGATCCCGACCGTATGTTAAATGCCTCACATTTCCTCCAGAAGACGACGCGCCGGTACTACTCAAGAAGAGCAGCAAAAAGGTGTCTGAGCCCGCTGAAGATGGTATGGCGGATTCCCACCCAATTCTGCATGCCTCTTATTTCTTCCAGAGGATGAAGACGCGTCTGTTCCCAAGAAGAGGAGCAAAAAGAAGGCACCCGAAGCCGTTGAAGATGGTGCGCTGACCTCGCCGCGTTGAAATTCAGCTATTGACCCTTTCAGACGACGCGCCGCCCCGCCCCAAAGGCGCCACCAGGAAAAAAACGGTAGACGACGCGACGCGTACGTTCGTTCTGCGACGCTTGACGCGCATCTCAACTCTTTGTAGTTCCCAAAAAACCGCGGAAACGGCCAAAGAAGGATCCCGAGGCTGACGACGTCCCGACGAAAGGGGGTCTGCCCCGAGAGGTCATGGACAATCTGAACCGTTTCCCCCACTGTATCTTGTTCACGCGCGTCGGAAAATTTTACGAGGTAATGACCCCTGCACCTGCGCCGCTGCTGCAGCCGCTGACCGCACTAGTCCTACTTTGACCAATCATACGAGGTCGCGCGCCTCCTCAACATCAAGCTCGCGTACCGCAAGTGGGACGGCCGCTCGATCCCTTTCTGTGGCTTTCCGCTGCAGCACATCGACAAGTACCTCAAGGTGCTCGTGCAGCAGCACCGCCGCTTTGTCGCCCTCTGCGAGGAGTTCCCGCGCTACAACGCATCCGGGGTCGCCACCTTCGACCGCCGCGTCGCGCGTGTGGTCACCCCGGGCACGCTCATCGACGAGTCGTTCCTCAACCAGTACGAGAACAACTACCTGCTCGCGATCAGCCAGCCGCGGTTGCCAGACGCGCGCGAGGTCGGCCTGGCGTGGATTGACGTGTCGACGGGCGAGTTCTACTCCAAGCCCGCGACCTACGAGGTCCTACGCGACGAGCTCGCGCGCATCGGCCCCCGCGAGATCGTGCTCGACAAGGCGGTCGAAATGCAGAAACCCCCGCAGCTGGAGCATATCCTGGCCGAGGAGCTGCATTGCGTGTCGTACATCACTCCTTCAACTGACGGGGAAGAAGCGCGTATTTATTCTACTACCGGCGACGCGTCTGCTTCCCTGGACTCGGCGGAGACAGAAGGAGAAGATTCTGGAGACGCGCTCTCCGTCACCCCCGTCGACGATGTCACGGAGGACGCTGCGCGCTTCCCCTCATTGGGAGAGTTTACCGCCCCAGAGAGGGCCGCA
Organism: Mycena leptocephala; assembly: GCA_029378395.1. Lineage (NCBI taxonomy): Eukaryota > Fungi > Basidiomycota > Agaricomycetes > Agaricales > Mycenaceae > Mycena > Mycena leptocephala. The sequence goes on from JARJLF010000152.1 coordinate 344,013, forward strand.
ATCACCCTCCTCACTACGTACCTGCACGCGAATCTTCTGGACCACATGCCGAAACTGACTGTGCCCGCGCGCGAGGGCGCTGCCGCACGCATGCAGATTGACTCGCACACGATCAAGGCGCTCGAGATCCGCGAAAGCATCCGCGAAGGCGGGGTCAAGGGCAGCCTCCTCAGTGTCGTCAAGCGCACCAGCACGAGCAGCGGGACACGCCTTCTGGCACGGTGGTTGTGTACGCACGTCTTTCTTTAAGCTAGCTAATACTCACGATGTTACAGGCTCCCCAAGCACCTCGATACCGGAGATCAACGCACGCCAGGCGCTGGTCGCGTTCTTCCACGCCCGGGACCACTTTCGCGCGGACCTCGTCGCGGCGCTCGCGAGTGCGGAGGACGCGGGCCGCATCGTGCAGAGGTTTTTGCTTGGTCGGGGCGACGCTGGCGACCTGCATGCAGTCAACTCGACGATCCAGGTGTGGGCGGCCCTCAAGACTCGCATCGCGCAGGAACGGAAGCAGGAGGCGCTCGAGGCGGTGTTCGAGGAGGCGCAATGGACGAGCCTCGATGCCTTGATGGCGAGAATGTCTGACCTACAGGTGCTCTCGACCCGCATCGGCGGCGCCTTGAAGCAAAGGGATACCAGCAAGGACTCGGTGGTCATGGACTCGGATGATATAGACAACGAGGGTCCGCTGGGCTCTGATATCCCCAAGGCGGCTTGGAAAGTTGGGGACAAAAGTTGGACCATTAAAGCAGAGTATACTCACTTCGTCAATTTCGATTTGTTCAACGGCTCAATGGCATTGCAGGTTCTCGGAAAAACTCATTGCGTTGCATGGAATTCTTGAAGAGTTGTTGCAAAGGCGTGAACAACTGCAGGCCGATTTGCAGCTCCAATATGGCCAGTAGTACACGGTGGTGTTGCCTGGATTGTTTTGACGCGACTGTTGCAGACGCTCCCTCGTTGACTCTACGCTCATCCCCCGCGCACGGCATGCATGTTCACCTTCTGAAAGCCAAGCGTGATCGAAAAAAGATCGGCCAAAACTCAGAATTCGTTAGCATTGCCGAAAGCGGGACGACAAAGAGTTATTTCTATCAAGTGGGTTGTTGTTTTATTTGCCCCAAATTGGTTCTAAATCCTTCGCAGGAATGGGCCCAACTGGGTGGTCAAATTGTCGAAACGACGAACGCTTTAATTACTGCTGAGAAAGAGGCGTTCGAGTCCCTCCGAATGGAGGTGAACAGCCATGCTTCTCAGCTCCGGCGAAATGCGCGCATATTGGACGAACTGGACGTCACTTTGGCGTTTGCTAATCTTGCAAAGGAAATGAGCTTTGTCCGGCCTGTCCTGACGGAAGAGTAAGTTCAAGTCGTACGTATCCACGTCATATTCTAATCTACATTTTCTAGCCCTGTTTATGAGGTTACTAACGGACGGCATCCGACTGTGGAACTCGGTCTTCTCACCAATGGACGAGTGTTTACCCCGAATACGGTTACATTGACACCGACTTCGCGCCTGCACATTATCACCGGGCCTAACATGGCTGGCAAATCGACCCTGCTTCGGCAAACCGCGCTCATCGCTGTTCTAGCACAAACTGGTTCATTCGTACCTGCCGATTCAGCGACCATCGGAATCGTCGACAAATTGTTCTCCAGGGTAGGAGCCAAGGACGACCTGTTTCACGATCGGAGCACATTCATGGTCGAGATGCTGGAAACAGCGGAAATCCTCCAGCGCGCCACACCGCAGAGTCTCGTCATTATGGATGAAGTCGGACGAGGGACGACAGTTAAGGATGGGCTTGCCATCGCATTTGCAACGGTCCATCATCTTCTTTCTGCAAATGCATGCCGTGCACTGTTTGCGACCCATTTCCACGAAGTGACTGACATGCTCGGGTACTCAACGGACCCTGCGGCGCAAGGGATTTTCAGCAACATCGGGTTCTTCTGTACGGACGTTGATGAAACGGATGTAAGTATTTATCCTTAGTCTCATTGATGCCGAACTCATGTCGGACAGGATGGGCACTTTGCCTATTCGTATCGTATACGACCGGGAGTCAACCGCGACAGTCATGGTCTAAAAGTTGCCCAGCTTGCTGGAATGCCCCAGACCGCCGTCGCGGTTGCACGCGATGCTCTGACTTGGTTGAAGGCTAGGAAAGAAGACCCCTCGTCAAGCGCAGCAGACCTGAACTCCCTGGGTCAATCATTAATAAACGGAGCTCGTTCGGACTCTAATCCATAAACCAACCCCTCAACAATTGTATCTGATACAATATACTTCTATAATACTTTTTTTGTGTACATAATCCTAATTCAATTGGGATCGGATGTAGTTGAGGGCAGAGCCAGCTTCCAGCCATTTGAGCTGATCGGCGGACAGGGTGTGCTTAGTCTCTATCTCAGTTACTGTACCATCAAGCTTAGTGACCTTCAGCTTGATCTGAGCATCCGGAGTGCCCTTGAGCAGGTCTGAAAGTCCAATTGTTTCGACGAGATCGCCAGATCCGATGCGTGAATAGTCGGCTTTGTCCGCAAACCAAAGAGGTAGTACTCCTTGTTTCTGAGTGAAGGTGTCAAATTAATGGCACAATCGACTTTCAACCAGTTTTCACCTTGAGATTCGTCTCATGGATACGAGCGAAGGAGCGGGCTATTATCATACCACAACCTGATGCAATGTCAATATATTTCAGAGAAACGATCGTCGTTCATATTACCGTAGAATCGCGGTTGTAAAGCCTGTGAATGAGTACGTAAGCGTGTGGGGGACTTTTTCGAATAGAACATACTGCGTGCTCTCTGGCGCTCCCTTCACCATAGTTATCGTCCACAACCAAGCACCAGGGTTGGTTCTGGATTTGAAACGTTTTGCGACTCCGGGAATTGTGTCCGATGAGGGCTGTCCTTCGGAAGCATCGTGGTCAAAAGCGACGTTAACTTCGCCCCCTTCGTCGTTTACGGCCTATGTTTACGAGTTAACACTTCAAAATGAAGTTAGAGGAATTGTACGGTAATCACTGGAAAATCATCAGCGCCTAGTATGCCGTGTGGGCAATAAAACACATACAAAGGTTTTCGGAGATATTTGTTAGGTGACCTTAATATTCGCTCAGTTTCATTGTGAGCACAGAAAATATGCACACCTTTATATTTTAACCACGGACCCTTGATGCGAAGATATCAGAT